>CM054122.1:177743224-178142475 GCA_028751855.1 Ambrosia trifida
TACCTTGTATTTCACCTTCATTTCCTTGCACTTAAGGCTTGTATTCGCTTGACCCGTTTGCTTGTTGATTCATTCTTTCCAAGCTTGCACCTAGCTTGACAAGATCAACCTTCACTATCCTCATAAGATTAATCAAGTTAGTCATCACGTCCAATAACTAACATATCTCATGAGTTATTCACACCATTTCATCTAAGTTTGAGTTTGGGTCAGCTTGACTCCTAAAAGTCAAATTGTCCATAAACATATTCACGTAAACTAGCTTAGGCAATGATGCACACAAGTACTAAGCTTTCATTCCCTATACATAACAACATTTAGTGTTAAGTTCATAAAACACCTTATTTTCACTGCTGCACTTTTTGCGCAACAGCTGTTCGGGTCACTTTTACCCCTTCTAAACCCCATAATTTGATTTAGACTTTCAAATAAGAAATGTTCTTCATTCAAAGACCTTTCCAGGCGTATAAAGAACACCTCCTAACGATTTTTCTATGATTTTATATGAATATTTTAAGATCAGGTCAGAAACATATTATGTGCAGCGATTCCCTTTTCAGCTGCTGTAATTGACCATTTTGACCCATTTAAAGTCCGAATTAGTTGAACATGTTCAAAGATGGATCGTGCTTCGTTCAAAGACCTTTCCAGGCGTATAAAGAACACCTCCTAACGATTTTTCTATGATTTTATATGAATATTTTAAGATCAAGTCAGAAACATATTTTTAACCAAACAGCTTTGCTGTCAAAACAGAAATGTCAACTTTACATGCTGTTTTGACCCACTAAAACTCAGAATTAGCTTGTCATGACTAAATATGAAATGTAATATGTGCAACAAGCTTTTCAACGATATAAGGCTCGTCTTCTGACTCTTAATAACGAATGAGATATGGCCTTTACAAGGTGATCACCTAAGGCTGTCAAGAGTGAAGAATTTTACACTATTTGACCCAATTCAAGTTCATGTAAGCATTTTATCAAACACTTCATGTGCACCCTTTTTGCAAGTGAATTCTAAGCCTTATGGACTTCTCAAACTTCACCATTTGTTTGATTAATCATCATTACAAGTTCAACTTATCAATTTGCACATCTATATGACAAGTTAACACATACTAGTACAAGGATTCTTCATATACATGTGTAGTTCAACATTTGGGTTAAAACCCACTACCTACACCTACAAGTATCATCCTAATCCACATGAATCATACAATACATAACTTTTTATCATGTTTTATGGTTTCTTTGATGTCTACAAACATATAGAAACTCATAGAAACCAAGAAATTCACGTTTTTACCAAAACCCTAGAATTTCACCATGATCATAAACGAATTATAACATCAAATTACACCAAATAAATGATACCTTTTTGTGTAATAAGCTTGGATAATCCGGATTTTAGCTCATGCATCGAAACCCCTTTGATTTGGCTTGGATTTGAGCTTGAATTTGAGTGTTTAGGGTTTTGGTTGTTGGAGGAGATGATCTCCTGATCATCATACGACACACACACACTTTGTGTGTGTTTTTATTGTTTTATTATTATTAATAAAACTCACTTTGTCATTTGGCTACAATGGTCCCTCAAGTTTTGGCCTCGGTTTGCTTTTAGATTATAACATTAACTAGATTAGTATCTTGTAGTGGGTTTTAGTCTCGTTTTTATCCGTTGACTATAACATCCACCGCTAAATTCGCTTTCGATACTTTATCAATTACGCCTAATGGCGTATTTAGGTGAAACAAGATTTCGGGGTGTTACAATAACTTCTGATAAAATAACTTTCAGAAGTTATGAATAAAGTATTTACAAAACATTTCTCATCAGCTGTTAAAACTACTGAAGAGGAAATGGGAACTACTGATGAAATAATCCTTCATCAGCAGTTTAGTCAAAAAGGGCAAATCTGACTTTTCCCATCATCAGAGGTTTTGACCTAGTCGGTTTAAAACTTCTGATAAAGAGATTTTTAACCGAGGCGGCTTAAAAACTTCTAATAAAAAAGATTCAAGCGGTTAAAAACTTCTGATAAATATCTTTTTTCAACACTTATCCTTTCAAACTCAAAAATTCCCTCCTTCTCTCTCAAAAACTCTCTCAAAAACCTAAACCTGCAAATCAACTGTTCGATCAAAACCCAAACCACATGGCTCTCGTTCTAAAACAGAGACACAATCAAAGGGCCTTTCTTGAAAAACAAGAAGGCTGGTCCCAATACGATGAGATCATTGATCTTGTCGTAAAATCCCAATATTTTACTGCTCTCACAATCGACCCACCAATTCATACTGAAACTCTAAATGAGTTCTGGGCTAATGCTGAGACGGTGACGGCTGATGATGAAATCATTTCCCTCAACTCAAGAATAAAAGGGAAACCACTGACCATCACACCGGCCACACTGGCAACAAGACTGGGCCTGGATGATGTAGCTGCCCCTGATCAAGTTGCTAATTCTGATATTCACTTAACCATGACAGAGTGTGGTTATCAAGGTACTCTCTCCCATGCTACAATCTTCAAAAAATATTTTGAACCAAAATACAAGCTTTTGTTTCATTATATTATTATGTGTTTGAGTCCAAAAACAGGGTCTTATGACCAGATGCCCTCTACTTTTCAACCAATATTTCATTCCATAGTGAATGAAACCAAATTCAGGGCATCAAAATTATTTTTCAATGAGTTGGTGTTACATCATAATAATACCAAGAAAAAGTTTTTGTTATACCCAAGGTTCATTATGCAATGCATAATAGGGGAACTGGGTAATGAGGTGCTTGTGGGAAAAGTTTCAACTTTAAATCCATTAACCTCACAAGCATACTCTAGGCATAACAAACCGGCTACCTGGCCAGAAGATGATCAGGGAGAACAACAACAAGTCCCCCTGAAACCCACATCTTCCAAACTCACACCACCAAAAGCCAAAAAGCCCAAGCCAACAAAGACAAAAACCCACCAACCCAAAAGAAAAGCTGTTCAGGAAGTTGAGATGCCTGAACATGCTCATGAGCAATCTGCTCTTCAAATAGGTGAGACTGAAACACCCTCTCAGTCTCATCCATCTCAAACCCCACCAAGAGCACCCATAACAATCTTATTCAAAAGAAAAAGACTTAGAAAAACAATTGCAACTCACACTTCTTTTGAAACTGCTGACCAACCTATTTCACCTATTGCCCAAACTACTGAACCAACCCCTCAAATTTCTGAACCAGAGGCAATAGAGATTGCCAAACTTCTCTCTGGGATAAAAGAGAAAGTCCCATCTGATTATGTCAGTCCCCTACAACCACAACAAACAGGGGACATAACCATAACATCAGACATGGATGTGGACATCACTAGCCCTAACCCAAGAGATGAGGGTGGACCAGAGTCTTTAAGCCCAATCTTAGAGACTCTTGGGGCATCTGAGGCTGCTACTACTCAGTTACCACCCAGTGGTGGATCTGAGGACAGAAGTAAAACAGCTAAGACCTCAGATGTGGCAACTACTGATGAAGGCTTAATGCCTGAAGTAGGAAATCCTCAGAACCAAGAACAAGAGATTCATGAGAGAACTGAGTTGGGCTCAGCTCATGATTTAACTGAGACAGTCCTCAATGAGGACAACATCAGGGATTCAGATGATTCCATTAATTTGGATGATGTTTCAAAAACCAAAACTACTGAATTGACGGCACTTTATGAAGGTCCTGTTTCAGGGGTATCCAAGCTCAAGAAGCTAGTCACCCCTGAACAGGTTAAAGTCCACTCAATCCCTAAAACCCCTAGAGTGGCATCCTCTGTACAACATGAGGATCTCCCAAAAACACACCCTTCACAACAAATGCCTACCCAATTCCCTGGGCAAACAAGCATAGACATGAACCAGCTATGCAGCCCAGAGGGTCCCCTGTACCACATGATGAACACTCTCATCAAAAATCACTTCCAAACATACACAGCTAACTTGGAGCTGTCAATCAAAAACCAATTTGGAGTGATTAAGACAAAGATGAATGATCTGTCCAACAAGATTGAATTCAACAGCAAACAAATTGCTCATCTTCAAGGTCAATTCTCCCAACCCTCAACCTCTAAACTTGATGAATCCAAAAAGGGGGAGAAAATTAGGGAACCTAAGGAGTCATTCGAAGCTAGGATAAGGGCAAGAGTGGCTATCCTTGAAAGAGATCAGAAGAATCAAGCCAGAAAAGAAAAACTGGCCAAACAGTTTGGTGTCTCTATTCAAGAGATAGAAGATGCTGAAAAATCTGATGAATCCCAAGGGCATAATGAAGAAACCTCTGATGACCAAAGTTCTGATGAAGAATCAGAAAGTACTGAAGACAATCCTTCAGTAGTTGACAAACCATCAGCAGTTGTCAACCCATCAGAGGTTAACACTTCCAAATCTCAAACTGCTGACCCTTCCAGAACAACTGCTCCCATTCAACCAACATCTGCTCCTATCAGGCCTACTACAACAGTTACAACAATGACTGTGCTAAACCCTTCTCCAATCTCTCAATCAGCTGAATTACTAGAGAAGAGTTTAGTTGCAGCCCAGAAGAAGGCCAGAGAAGATCTGATATGGAAAACTCTGGAAGAAAGGGATGATTTAGACCTAAGCCATGAAGAAAAACTTCAGGCCTATGAAGCTGAACTACAAAGGCAGGCTAGCCTTGATGAGATTGCTGAACAAGACAAAAGACAACAACTGATGTCTTACATCACAAAGAACAGCAAGACTAAAGCCTACACACTCAAGGGACTCTCTATGCAAGAGCTAACAAGAAGAGCACAACTGATTGCAGACAAACTGGCCACAAGTAAAGAAGAAAAGGCCAAGAGAGCCCAAATGATAGATGAATTAGTAGCAGATGGCTATGGTTCAAAAGCCTCAGTATCCAGATGGAAAGAAGAAAGACTGATGGATACTTATCGAAAATACAAGGCTGCCAAGGCTGCAAATCCAGAGAAGTTTCAAACTGCTGATCCTTCAAGATCAGTAGTTAGAACTTCTGGTATATCAACAAGAAGGCCTGCTACTCAAAGAAAGAAAGCAGAGGACAATGTCAAAACTGATTTCAAAATGGTACTACTTGAAGGAAGTTCAGTAGTTCATTCAGATTTTGACATTGAAGAGAAACCTCTGTTAACACAATTCAGGGATCCTTACACTTTTGCCTACCAAATCCAAAAGACTATCAAAGAAAAGATGCATACCAAGGTAGTGACTGAACACCATCTCCCAACTATTCAGATGCCTGATATGCAACAACAACAACAAGGAAGAGACTCCCACCTAAGGTTAACTGAAACAGAAAGCATCCAACACTCAGGATCATCAACCCAAGGGACAAGTCTGGTTCCCTATACCTCTGACTTTAACAAGTCAAAGGTACCTATCATCAGATGGTCATTTACTGATAACAACTCAGTATTATTGACAAGAAGAGACCTTTCAAGCAGGGCTTACAAGAAGATCAGTGATCTAAAGAAACTGTCAACACAAGACCTGCTCACAATTCAACATCTGGAACCACAGAGAGGATCTCTATCTGATGGACAGTTAAACCAGCTCAAGAACACCATGTACAAAGAGATATGGAAGATTGCTCAAGACAGAAGAAAATCATAAGGAATTAGTAAGGTTTTGGGTTCATCAATCCAGGGGGAGATTGTTAGGACAAAGAGGATTGGTGAAGCCACTTTTGGAAACCTTAGTCTAATTCACTTCTGTCATTTTGGCTAAGTATAGAAGTACTGAAGAGAAGACAAGAAACTGCTGAAAAGAAGATATGAGAAGTGCTGAAGAAGAAACTTCATCAGAAGTTCTGAAGTCCAAACCAGACAAGTTCACTTCAGAAGTACTGAAGACAAACTACTCATCAGTAGTTTGTCATTCATCAGCACTTAGCATCAGATATTTTCCACCGCCTTTTGTATCAGTAGTTTATTGTTTATTATTACTTTTAGCTGTAATTGTTTGTTTCAATGTTGCAACTTGTGCAACTTGTTTCTGATATTTGTATACTTGCTTTATGGGCAAGTTACATGTATGTAAACGTCTATAAATAGGAGGCTTCAACCTTCTATTTTAGACATTGATTTTTAATAGAAAAATCCTTCAAACACTTTCACTGTTCTATTCCATTTCAGTATTTATTGTGAATCTGTCTAAGTATCTAATTCTCATTTACTGCTTAGATTCATAATAAATACTTGTCATTATTAGTTTCAATCATCAAGGGGGAGTAATAACTCCTCTTAAGTGTAAAAAGTGTTGCTTTAACTTATACATTCCGCTGTGCTTATAATCTGATATACAAGAGCTTGCTAAACACTTAAGTGTCAAAGATAGCAAGTTCTTACTTAAACAAAAGAGCATACTGATCCAACAAAAAAGGTTTCAGAAGAGACCGCCGTTTTAGCCCTATCACACCCTCTCAACAACCGCCACCAGACCTCTTCCAAACTGATCCTAATCCAAGCTTTCACTACAACATATTCAATCAACCTGATTGTGTTGCTGTTGTTGTTGCTAATAATAATAATAATAATAATAATAATAATAATAATAATAATAATAATAATAATAATAATAATAATAATAATAATAATAGCGGTAAAGCTGCTACATGTGAACTTACCGGTTTTATTGACCATCAAAGCAAGGGCAGGTATTATCAGGGTCAATGAAAGGTTGAGTTTAGGTTGATTCAGAACGGTGGTATGTAGAATTGGAATGGTAGAGGTTTGAATGGATCGAACGGTGACGGTGATGGATTGATGTGTGTGTGTGTGTGACACACAGTGTTGTAAGATGGTTGTGGTGGTTCGATGGGGGGAAACCTGGGAACGAGTAAGGGGAAGATGGTAATGGTGATGGTTGGAGGAAACCTAGAACAAGTAAGGGGAGATGGTAGTGGTGGTTGGGAGAAGATGTTGGTGGTGGTGGGACCAACCACCTTATGGTGGAGTGGTATGGAGGCTCAATGATAGAAGACCCATGGTTAAAAGGTCATGGGTTCGATTCTTGAGAGCGCTGGGTTCTACCGATTATTCCATTGTCGTGCTTTCGGGCGGGTGGATTGTCGGGTTTTCACTGGAACTGGTGAACTTGGTGAAACTAGGAGCTCCCTTACATGTTTGGCTTTGGCGGGTGAAAGAGGTCTTGATTTGACAGAGTAGGGACTCCGAATGGAGTTCTTGGTGAATTTCATTGGTCATTCAAAAAAAAAAGATGGGTGTGGTGGGGGGTGAGAGAGAAAGATAGATAAAAAAGGTTAATACTATTTTTTTTAAAGATGGGTAATTTAGTAATTTCACATGAACTTAACTAAAAAACTTAAATTCCATCCAAATCACGAACCACCGATGCAATAAAATTCAAACCACAGATTCCACTGGAGTAATTTTAAAAAGCTATGGGAGCATACTTTAAATTCAGACAAACAACATGCACCATCCATGCAGTTTTATCATTTTGTTACAATGAACTAATCATAGAATATGAAAAAAAAATGCCAAAAGAAAATTTTTAAACCTTATGAGCGCACACACAGGTACTTGCACTTTAATTCATAAGAACTACTTCTTTAAATTCAATAAACTCCATCTTAAGTTGTTTACTATGTTGGAATAAATATACGTGACGTTTGTATATTTATCGATAGCCGTTATTATCATTTGTATAATGTTGATCAATTATTAATTATCCTAAGCCCAATAACTAGATGAGTCTTTGATGGGCAGACTTGTCATTAGATGGGCCTTGTAGGGTGTCCCCTGGGTATGCATAAGAATGAGAGCTTACTAGGGAATAGGGGTTACACAACTTATTATCATAACACCTCCTAAAGTTTTCACTCCTCCCTCTCTCTAAACCGATTCATCACCTAAGAATCCTAAATCCATCATAACTGCATACCCTAAAGGGAACCCAATCATCTTGACAATCATGTCAACCTCTACCCTCTCAGGATCAATGACGGGTCTCACGAATCTTTCAGGTATCATCATTATTATCATGTTTTCCTTTATTTACAATCAAAACTGATCAACATGTGGTATCAGAGCAATGTTGCTCTATCAGTTTTGATTGTTTTCCATTAAGATCTGGAATTAAAATCGGAAAACAATTATGATTGAAACCTGATAATGTTTTTTAGGGTTCCATAATTTTTATTTTTTCTTTCGGCCAAAAGAAAAGAAAAAATATGAATAAAGTATAACAGAACGTTGACTAAAGTTTTAATATATGAAAGATGATGTTTCATATTAATTCTCATATTCCAACTTGCATATGAATGTTTTATATTCAAAACAATCGGTCATTTTTTTTGAGAAGCCGATTATATATTTTTTATGTTTTATTATTAATTTTCGAAATCTGTTAATAAACATTAAGGTTCTCAGATTTCGATTCCAGATTATGCATGTTTATTAAGTTTTGGAATTTTTCGGTTGATGTTCTTGATGTTCTTCAAGAACATCATAATTTTTTCAAAAATTCCCTTATGTTTTGGTTCAAGATTGAATCAAATCTTGTTTCTAGTTTTTTTTAGGAAATTCAATCTCCATAAAATTTTTTGAAATCTTGTTGATAAAATTCAAATTTCAAAATATTATGAAATTTAGGAGATAATTAGTTCCTATCTAAAGATGGAAACAAGATTTAATTAAATCTCTAATTTTTTGAACCACCTAACCTTATCACTTTTAGTTCTCGGTAATAATAATTAGTTTTCGGTTTTAAAGATTAATAATTAAGTTCTCGGAGGATCCCTCAGTTCACGCATTCAGGTTCTCGGCTTTTAGTTCTCGGTTATAAAGTTTTTGATCAGGTTCACGGACAGGAGTTCTCGGTCAAGGTCTTCTACTTTGAAAACCCATGATGTTTTCGAGATTCCATAATTTTTCCGAGAACCTATCTTATTTATCGAGAACTATTATGTATTCGAGAACCAATATTTATTCGAGAACTATTAAAGAATCCGAGAACTATTAAAGTTATCCGAAAACTTAAGTTATTCGAGTACTCATAATATATTCGAGAACTCATCAGCATATCGAGAACTAATTTTGATATTCGGGAACTCATCATTTTAGAGAACCCCTTATGTTATTCGAGATCTCATAAGTTTTCCGGGAACTCATCATTTTCGAGAACTCATAATTTCGAGAACCCCTCATGTTATTCGAGATCTCATAAGTTTTCCGGGAACTCACTATTTTTCCGAGAACTCCTTATGCTATTCGAGAACTCATCTAAAATTTTTTTGAGAACTCAATTACTGAGAACCCATTACTTTTTCCGGGATCTCTAATAAAACTTACAGTTTTGATAAAACCTAACGTATCAAGTTTATTCAAAACATTATAGAACCTTGCTTAACTTGAAATAACATTTTACGTGTCACTTCTGCCCAAAGGTGATGTGTCACATTAGTTCGTTATATAAGATCTCGTTAAGCATTGTAGCTCGGTTCACATAATTTCCATAAGGTTTCACTTCTGCCCAAAGGTGATGTGTAACAGATTATGTTGGTGAACTGAGCGTATTGCATTAAAATTTTGAATGTCTCACTTCTGCCCAAAGGTGATGTGCTACATTCACTGTTTGCAACTTAATACTTAAATAAATAGCGTATAGCCAAAGCTAGAGCATCTTATTTAAGTAGCTTATGTTTTGGTGTTATAATAAGTTATCACAGCTTCATTAGTACAATGGTCTTTGTTCTGCCTGCCTTAGATAATTACTTGCCCCCCTTAGATCACTATAAGTTCTTCTCTAACTTAGTATCTTACTATTCTCATCCTTTTCCACTATTAGCTCCCAATTGCGGCATCACTACCTTAACTGGTGATAACTTTGCTGCCTGGAAAGATTCACTTATGTTGACCTTGGCGTTGCTGGATTTCGATTACGCACTGAGAGAGGATGCTCCTCCCCAACTCACTGACAAAAGCACCGCTGCTGAAAAAATGGTGCATGAGAAATGGGAAAGATGCAACCGTATGTCTCTCATGTTCATTAAGAACTCCATTAGCATGCCTATTAGAGGATCTATTCCAGATTCTACGATCGCTAAAGTCTATCTGGCTTCTGTGGAGGATCAGTTCAAAGGAACCTCAAAGGCGCATGCTTCCACTCTGATTTTGAAACTTGTGACAACTAAATATGATGGGAGAAGCGGTATTCGTGAGCACATCATGTCCATGAACGATATGGCCCATAAGCTCAAGGATTTAGAAATGGAGATTAGTGACGGTTTCCTGGTGCATTTCATCATGACTTCGCTTCCCTCTGCTTATGATGCTTTCAAGATCAACTACAACACACAGAAAGAAAAGTGGACAATGCAGGAGTTGATCGCTATGTGCGTGCAAGAGGAGGAACGGATGAAGCTGGAGAAACCTGAAGTTGCTTACCTGACGACTGCTAATCCAAAGAAGAGGAAGAGGCAATCTAACAAGAATCATAATGCTAAATCTCAGAGGAATGATGCAAGTACCTCATCTAGCCATAAGAACTCCAAAGGCAAGTTCCTCTGCAAGTTCTGTAAGAAAGAAGGACATAAGCAGAAGGACTGCCATGAATTTAAGGAGTGGCTAACTAAGAAAGGTAATCATCTGTTTATGATACTTGAGTCCTTTAACTTAAATGTTCCATCTAATACCTGGTGGTTTGACTCTGGTTCTATGGTCCATGTGACCAATTCTCTTCAGGGATTCCGTTCAATCCAGAAGCTGGCAAGAAACCAAAGAATACTTAATGTTGGGAATGGAAAGTCTCTTATTGTCGAAGCCGTGGGAACATTAGAATTAAAATTCAAAACTGGTTTATGTATTGTTCTTTATGATACCTTATATATTCCTGAGATTACTCGGAATCTTGTATCTGGACCTAAGTTAGACATGGATGGTTTTGACGTTTCTCACGGTCATGGCAAACTTACGATTACTTATGATTCCCAAGTGTATGGTTATGGTTTTCTGGATGGTGGTCTCTATAAGTTAGAACTAGATGATGATTTTTCCAAGTCTTTGTTATCATATAATGTTAATGAATTACTAACAAAGAAGAAACGCAAGAGAGACTTAGAAACTTCATCCATGTTGTGGCATCAACGTTTAGGCCACATTTCACGAGAAAGGTTAACCAGACTCGTGAAGGATGGGGTATTACCCTCTCTTGATTTCGATGATTTTGGAACATGTGTCAAATGCCTTAAGGGCAAAATGACATCAGCAAATAAGAAAGGTGCCACTAGGAGCTCTAATTTATTAGAACTCATTCATACTGACATTAGTGGCCCTTATAACATTGCTGGAATAACTGGACATACTTCATTTATCACTTTCATTGATGATTACTCTCGTTACATGTACTTGTATCTCATTAAAGAAAAGTCTGAATCACTAACAACTTTTAAAGATTATAAAGCTGAAGTTGAAAAACAATTAGATCGTCAGATAAAAGTTGTTAGATCAGATAGAGGAGGTGAATATTATGGTAGACATACTGATGTGGGTCAAGCCCCTGGCCCATTTTATGAGTTTTGTAAGAGCCAGGGGATTGTGAACCAATACACCATGCCTGGTACTCCTCAGCAGAACGGTGTAGCTGAGCGAAGAAACAGAACCCTAATGGACATGGTGCGCAGTATGTTAGCCAACTCAGGTTTACCTTTGTTCCTCTGGACTGAGGCCTTAAAAGCAGCCGTTCATATACTCAATAGAGTTCCTACGAAGTCTGTCCCCAAAACTCCTTACGAACTTTGGACAGGTAGGAAACCGAGTCTTAGATATATGAAAGTATGGGGCTGTCTTGCCGAAGCTAAGTTATATAACCCTTTCTTACGAAAACTTGACATGAAAACTGTCAGTTGTTTCTTCATCGGATATCCCGATCACTCTAAGGGTTATAGATTCTATTGTCCTTCCCATGTCACTCGTATTGTGGAAACCAAGCGTGCTGCATTCCTAGAGGATTTCAAGGTCAGTGGGAGTAATGAAAATCCTTATGAAGAATTGCAAGAAATACAAGATGCGGGGGAGACAGATTTGTCGCTTACTACAACTCCGATGATTCCTCTTGTACCCAATGCCAATTCTATTCCTAACGTCACTGCACCAACACCTTCACAGCCAGATCTTCACGAACCAGCTAATGAAGGCCCATCAAACACTCAACACCATGAAAATGCTGAACCTGAAAACCACCTTCGAAGGTCATCAAGGTCCAGAAGACCTACTAATTTTGATGAGTATGTAACCTTCCTAACTGAAGCTGAAATGGATACCGGAAAGCTTACTGATCCTAACTCTTATAACGAAGCCATTAGCAGTGATCAATCTTCTGAATGGACAAAAGCCATGATTGACGAGCTTGAATCCATGAAGAAAAATGACGTTTGGGATTTGGTTGAATTACCCAGCGGTGCAAAAGCCGTAGGATGTAAATGGGTCTTCAAAACAAAACTAGATCCGAATGGGAACGTTGAACGCTATAAAGCGAGATTGGTTGCAAAAGGCTACACTCAGAAAGAGGGAATTGATTATCAGGAGACGTTTTCACCTGTCTCTAGAAAAGATTCCTTAAGGATCGTTATGGCCCTCGTAGCTCATTTTGATTTAGAGTTACATCAGATGGACGTTAAGACTGCTTTCCTTAATGGTGACTTGGAAGAAGAAGTGTTCATGAAGCAACCTGAAGGTTTCAAACCTGAAGGTCAATAACATTTAGTCTGCAAGTTGAAGAAATCCATATACGGTTTGAAACAAGCCTCACGTCAATGGTACTTAAAGTTTGATGAAGTCGTTAAGAGTAATGGTTTCATGAAGAATCAAGTCGATCAATGCACCTACCTTAAGATGAGTGGGAGTAATTTTACTATTCTTGTCCTTTATGTTGATGATATCTTATTGGCAAGCAATAGCTTAGATATGTTGCATGAGTCGAAGCGATTACTTTCGTCTAATTTCGACATGAAGGATCTCGGAGAAGCCTCTTATGTTATTGGCATCGAAATACACCGAGACAGACGCAATGGGATTTTAGGTTTGTCCCAAAGGGCCTACATTGATCGTGTTCTCACACGTTATAACATGCAACATTGTAAACCTACTCCAGCTCCAGTAGCTAAGGGAGATGTATTCGGTTTATTCCAATGTCTGAAAACAGAAGTGGAAAAGGAACAGATGAGAATGATACCTTATGCCTCAGTAGTCGGTAGTCTTGCTTATGCTCAAGTCTGTACGCGTCCAGATATCGCTTATGTCACTGGAATGCTAGGCCGTTACTTGAATAATCCTGGCCATGATCATTGGAAAGCAGCTAAGAAAGTGTTAAGATATCTGCAAGGGACTAAAGACTATAAACTGACTTACAGAAGAAGTGATCATTTAGAAGTGGTAGGATACTCTGACTCTGACTTTGCTAAATGCAAGGATGATAACAAATCCACCTCGGGGTATATCTTTATGTTAGCAGGCGGACCAATTTCATGGAAGAGTCATAAACAGAGACTTACAGCAACATCCACAATGATGGCAGAATACATCGCTGTATATAACGCATCCTGCCATGGAATGTTGATTAGGAATCTCATTACTGGACTCAAAATTGTCAATTCTATCACTAGACCATTGAAGCTTTACTGTGATAACTCAGCCGCCGTTAGTTTCTCGAACAGTAACAGTTCGACTGGCGCTGGTCATTTCTTAGATACAAAGTATTTGTTCGTACGTGAACGAGTTGAGGAAAACAATCTTTGTATCGAACATATAAGTACTAAGGATATGCTTGCGGATCCGATGACTAAAGGTCTCCCACCTAAAGTATTCGAAGATCACGTTTCAAAGATGGGACTTACTAATGACCTTGTTTAGAAGCATATGTACTTATTGACCACTTATGTTTACTTATGACTTATGTTTTATGAATAATGACTTATGTTTAATGAAATTTCCTCATTATGATTTGTTTGTCTATTAGTATGTTAAGTCGGCATAATGACATAAAGACAATAATGTAACAAATCAACAACTAAGGGCATAACGTAAATTGATCCTAATGTTAAGTTTATAATTTGGATTGTAGTATGACTAATGGGGGTCCTAAGTCGAATATAGACTTAACGACTGTATTTCTCTGCTACAGTTTGGGTTTAGAACTAAAATGAGTATTAACCTCTCGAGACTAACGTAATGCTCATAACAAATGATTACTCGGCTAAGTGGGAGAATGTTGGAATAAATATACGTGACGTTTGTATATTTATCGATAGCCGTTATTATCATTTGTATAATGTTGATCAATTATTAATTATCCTAAGCCCAATAACTAGATGAGTCTTTGATGGGCGGACTTGTCATTAGATGGGCCTTGTAGGGTGTCCCCTGGGTATGCATAAGAATGAGAGCTTACTAGGGAATAGGGGTTACACAACTTATTATCATAACACCTCCTAAAGTTTTCACTCCTCCCTCTCTCTAAACCGATTCATCACCTAAGAATCCTAAATCCATCATAACTGCATACCCTAAAGGGAACCCAATCATCTTGACAATCATGTCAACCTCTACCCTCTCAGGATCAATGACGGGTCTCACGAATCTTTCAGGTATCATCATTATTATCATGTTTTCCTTTATTTACAATCAAAACTGATCAACATACTATTTTTTACCGGCTAATTTTGTGTCACCACTAGGAGTTAAACACTCATTATATGAAAAAACAAAGATGTATCCAACACTTTGATACCAGTACGACAGTACCACTGTCCACTAGGTGAAAGTTCCTTTGGTTTTAGTTTAAAGACTTAATTTTGCATCAAAGAACATGTTTGTTAATTCAACATACAGTATGTTACTATGTTTGGATAATTAACTTGATTATAGAAAATTGTGAAAAATAAAGTCCGTAAACTTTTTGAGTTAATACAAGTTAAAACATTTAAACTCATAAAAATAGAATTTGTGACGTTAATTATTAATTAATTCAATAAGCGTACATAGAATTATTACTTAATAGTGAAGGTCAGTTCAAAACTCATCTCTTATGCATTTCTATTTTTAGGTAAAGAAATGCATAGCCGATATTAGGGATGAGCTCGGGACGGTATCGGTACCGAACCGATACCGATCCCGACAATACCGATACCGAAAAGTCTAAAAAACCAAAACCGAAACCGATACCGAACACATACGGTACGGTATCGGTTCGGTATCGGTATGGTACCGGTATGGTATCGGTATTTTACCTTAAAATACCGATACCATATCGATCCCGTACCGATACCGATAATACCGAAACCGAAAATCCATAAATATGGGTACCGATACCGATCCCGAAACCCCTCAGTTCGCTATCGGTTCGGTACGGTATCGGGATCGGGACGGGACGGGATTGGTATTCGGCCTTGTATGCTCATCCCTAGCCGATATTACATTTAAAGTAGGAGAGGAAGAACAAAGCAGTTATTTAAATACATAAACGTCTTATATATTACATTTAAAGTAAAATATACATTTTTATGATCATTGATCCTATACTTTTTACGTCACTTTTCAAACTTATTGTCAATATTTGAGTACTTAATTTTCTAGAATACAAAAACTTTAGAAAAGAAAAAAGTAGCTACTAAACTTGTTAGCCATCAAAAGCCACTTGTAGTAATCTCATGTGTTCGTCTTTTTGTGTAACAATTAGAAAAACAAGGCAGGCAGGCAAGTTACTCATCCAATCCAACTACCACTTTATAAAAATATAAAATATCTTAAGAATGAAAAACATATCCACTAAATAGCATATTTTAACTGATTGAAACCGAACCTTAACAAACTTAATTGAAACAAACGACAAACTCACAAAAGTATATATAAGTTAGTTAACCTCAAACCTACCATATTAATCTTGTGATAACCGAACCCACACACCAACTTTCCACGTGTTTAGTGACCACTCACCAAGCCATGGCTAGGCTAGTAGGTGCGGTTGGCCATCTTTTAATAATATTATTATTATTGATTTTAAATCGTTCATGCTATAATTAGTGATAGGCATAGACGAACGAGGAGCTAGTGCGATCGATCACTTGCAAATTAAAAAAGAATAATTGAAGTTTTTCAATATTTTAACATACAATCACTAATAGAATTTTAGTTTCTTATTCATAAAAGTTCAAAACTTCGCTATCTTTGTATAATAATGACAAGGCCATGCGTAGGCTACCAGATGTGACAGTCTTCGCTGGTCTTCTAAACAAAATCGAACACTCGATGAATTGTTTGTTTCAATTAGACTTAGACATTTTTCTATTTATTATATTTTACTTGATCACATATCACTTTGATAAAGATAAAACACCTTGTTTCATTAGGTTGTGTGTAGTGGTGCTCGTTATAGGGTGTTTTGGACCCTATGGCGCCGGGGAACACCGCCCCCGGGCGCTATAGGGCGTTTTGGGTTGGTGGCGCCATAGCTATAACGGGCGTTGTGATGTTGGGAGGGGTTGAATTCACCGTTTATTATTATTATTATTATTATTAAGATGAAGATGAAGATGTTGATGATGATGAAGATGAAGATGAAGATGGTCAAGATGGGGTAGGTGGGGTATAATAATAATAATAAACAATGATTACCCAATCATTTATAACCCCCTATAATCCTCCTTCCCACTACACCCTCTTTTTCCAGAACCTCCTATAACCCCCTTTCTATTACTTTTTAATATTTTAATAGCCATAACCCCCACCACTATACATACAGTTAGACCAAAAGGCCAACAACAATTTACTGCATAAACTTTTGTGAAAACATAGTGTCTTTTCATAATGATTATAATCGATGTACATATTTTAACACAACCGGCCCTGGGAGGGGCAAAATAGGTAGACTAATCTCTCCCGAGGACCAAAATTTCAATATATTTTGTATATACAATTGTTTTAGATACAAGATTTTAATTAATTTTAAAAACTTAATTTGTTTGTTAAGTCCATTAGCTTTTGATTTCGTTTAGGCCAATTAGACACATATTTCAATTAAATCCGTTTATCCATTAGCACAATTAGACTTATTTATGGATTCGGAATAGATCTAAGTTTAAGGTAGTCGAGTGGATACAATGGTGTATTTGTCCGTTGACTTGATGTTTGTTGTTGGTTTTTCGGCTCGTTGGTCCTCGCTTTGAGGACTTGCGTAGCCTTTGTTTAATGAAATTCTCTTTTCAAAAAAAAAAAAAAAAAAAACCCAACAAGTGGCGAGTGGCAGCAACAAAAAGTAACGGCCGATTGATAATTGAAGGTTTGAAGCGGGACGAAGAGGTAGGACCGATGAACTAACGATTGAGAAAATAAGGGTGTGGTTGTGCTATTGAAGGCTTGAAGCATGATGAACTATAAACTCAACGATTCAACAAAGTAGGGAGGGCTATGAATTTCAATAGGTGCGATTATAGTTTAAGTACTCACTTTTCTTAGGGTGTGTGTAGTGGTGGGGGGTTATGTGGGGGTTATGGGATTAAAATATTAAAAAGTAATAGAAGGAGGGTTATGTTGGGGTTATGGAAAAAGAGGGTGTAGTGGGAAGGGGGGTTATGAGGGGGTTATAAATGATTGGGTAATCATTGCTTTTTATGTATTACTAGATATTTGCCCGCGTTGACACGCAGTTTACCAACGTACGATTATTTGGAGTAGTATAACGTATAAGAAAAATAAAGTAGAAACAGTTTATTAAAATTTAAAAGCAACGAATACACATTTATTCAAATATCGCTGAAAATTTCCTTATAAACAACATTTTTTGTTTTAGTCATCACTTTCCCATCAGCATCCAGTATAAGTAACTTCACGCCTGCCCTGCTTTTAACTCTTGACAATGCGACATAAAGCTGGCCATGTGAGAATACAGGGTTTCTTAAATACAATCCAACCTGAATAAGGCGACTTAAATGGTATGTGTTAAAAATAGACTTATGGCATATTCAACAATAAGAAAGTAATAAAAATAAAAATAAGAAACTAACTACCACCTAAATTTCACAATTTAATTTGACACGTCTGAGAAGATGAGCATTACCCATATCGACCCGCTAAAAAAAGCTTCGAGCACATTTTATTCTATTTGACACATTTGAAAAGGCAAACATTACCCAAATCGACCCGTTAAGAAAAGGGAAGATTGCCCCAATTCACCTATGGCCTATGTATAAGTAAAAGGAACATCAATCTAATCAAAACACCATAAACACACTGTTGGTGGCTTTTACCCTATTTGACCCATTGGAAAAGTTGAACATTACCCAAATCGACCAATTTATAAGTAAACAAACATGAACCTACACCATTAAAACAACATTTTAACCGACTATTACCTTATTTGACCCGTTTATAGGAAGGAACATTATCTAAAGTGACCCATGTATAAGTAAAAGGAGCATTACTCAATAATTTTAACCGACTATTACCTTATAGATGCTATTTATACGCTAAAAATAGTAATGTGACAAATGAAATAATTCAGCATTTATTTTGTGTTTAAATGTCTTTAATTTTAAAAACTGGATTTTTTTTTAAATTTTGATTTTGAATGTTTAAAAATAAATTTATAAATGTATTTATATATGATTAATAATTTTATGTTTAAAGGTTATTAATTAAATGGTAATCATAATTATTAACATTAGATGTTTCCAATATTGTGTAACTCACGATAAATGCTAATTATACGCTAAAAATAGTAATGTGACAAATCAAAGAATTAAGGATTTATTTAGTGTTTAAATGTCTTTAAATTTAAAAATCGTATTCATTTTTAAATTTTGATTTTGAATGTTTGAAAATAAAGTAATTCAATTGAAAATAGACGTATTAATTGTGATGAAAAAAATTCAAATTTAACTTTGTTTATAAATGTATTTATATTTATATATGATTAATAATTTTGTGTTTAAATGTTATTAATGAAATGGTAATCATAATTATTAACATTAGATGTTTCCAATATTGTGTAAATCATGATAAATGCTATTTATATGCTAAAAATAGTAATGTGACAAACCAAATAATTAAGCATTTATTTGGTGTTTAAATGTCTTTAATTTTAAAAACCGTTTTTTTTTTAATTTTGATTTTAAATGTGTAAAAATAAATTTATAAATGTATTTATATATGATTAATAATTTTGTGTTTAAAAGTTATTAATGAAATGATAATCATAATTATTAACATTAGATGTTTCCAATATTGTGTAACTCATGATAAATGTCAATTATACGCTAAAAATAGTAACGTGACAAATCAAAGAATTAAGCATTTATTTTGTGTTTAAATGACTTTAATTTTAAAAACCGTAATTTTTTAAAAATTTTGATTTTGAATGTTTGAAAATAAAGTAATTCAATTGAAAATAGACGTATTAAGTGTGATGAAAAAAATTCAAATTTAACTTTGTTTATAAATGTATTTATATTTATATATGATTAATAATTTTGTGTTTAAATGTTATTAATGAAATGTGTAACACCCCAACCGATGGCGGAATCATCGAGGTGTCACGTAGTGACGATTGTTCAAAAGCTCATGGTACTAAAATGTAAATATATTATCATTGAATATTGTTTTACAACATGTGAAATTAAATACAAGACAACAAATAAAGATAATTGATTGATTTAATCTAAGTCCAAAGTCCTATGTGAAGCGTCAAGCAGCTCATCCTGAAACATGCACGAAAATAATTTTTGTCAACATATGATGTTGGTGAGTACTACTTAGTTTTGTACCTATAGTATAAGTTTTGAAAAGTAGTACAATTCATGTGTCTAGCATCACCAAGGCATTATGTAAACACGCAAGTAACTAAACAAGACAAAGATCACATGTAAAGTTGTACAATGTAATTGATAATGAGCACCTCAACACGTGTGAGTCTAAAAGAGCACCATAACACAAAGTTATGTCTAAATGAGCACCGTAACATAAGTTACGTCTGAGTGTAAAGAGCACCATAACATAAGTTATGTCTAAATGTATGATTTTGTATGTAAGCTACGTTCATGTTCAAGCATAAGCACAAAGATAAACAAGACACGTATATGAATTGTAAATGAATAAAAATGTATGTGTAAATGAATATGGAAACTTTGTATAGTTGTGCATGAATCACCCCAAAAATTGTAAAAGCGAAAAAGGGGATAAGTAATACTCACTGTTCACGTAGTAACTTGAATTTGGACTGGACAACGAAATATGAACTTGAGATTTCTCTCAAATGATTAACCTAAAGTAATTGATAATGTGTGAGTGAAATAACTCTAGGCTACATGTATTCCTAGGGCTTCGAATTTGGGGATAATGTTTATTTGTTTAATAAACAAATTGTCTATTAATTAAGAGAAATTTAATAAATAATTAAATAAAAGTCTTTTAATGAAATTTGAATTTAGAATATACACAATAAAGTGTTTGAAGTATAGAAATAATTTTTATAAAATTATTTCATTTAAAATAGATTTTTAAATCTATTTATTTACAAATAGCCAACATTTAACTTTAATATTCAAAAATACTAAAATTAAAGAATTTTTATTTTAAAAATCATATTTCTGTTCTAAATGATTAAAAATAATTTGTATAAAATTTTGGTGCAAAAATGATGAAAATTGGATTTATTATGATTTAATTATGATTAAATCTAACAAAAATTGATTAAAAATATAAAATAAATGATTTTTCAGAAATAAAAATCATTTCTGAAAAGCTTAATGTTATAAATACTCAGGATAATTTTTGTGGAAATTAATAAGATCGTTTTGATATTTTTATAGATTTTTATAAATAAAATGGAATAAATTTGATTTATTTATTAAATATATTAAATAAATAAATTTTTGAAAACTAAAAATTGGGTGTTGAACTATTACATCAGATTAACACAAGATAATTTTTGTAGAATAAATAAAAGAGTTTTGATAATTTAAAATGAATTTATAAGATTATATGTATGTTTAATTCTTGTTTAAAGTAAAACACCAAAAAGAAAGAAAATAATTGCTACAGCCGGGGATCGAACCCGGGTAGCTCTGATATGGGGCTCCAGACACAACCAGCTGGTCCAAGCCACTGGTTGTGTTTGGATTCAGTTTATTAAAATTATAACATATATGTGAGTTTAGTGTTCTTCCCCAAAATTAATACTTGCAAGCCCTAGATTATCAATCGTTCAAATCACGCAATGTTAACCCAATTAATCATGGGGTAAACACTGAGTGTTGGCCGATCATTAAAACCCACAAAAGAAATTAGACTTACAAGTTACGTATTCGTGGGTTTATGCTCGGTCAACCAAAAGTCAAACGCGAATCAAAATCACACGAACAGAGATTATATGAAGAAATTGAGAGTTGAGAGAGATGTATGAGCGAGTGTAGAAGGCTCGTAGGTGATCAATTTATAGGGAGGATCAGTGGGTTTGGTAAATTGGAAGGTTGACTCGTTTTTAAAATGGCCCACGCGTATTCATCAATTTGGTTTAAATTGATTGTAATTATAGGTGTAATGGATTGAAGATTAGGCCGATAATTACGTTCCAAGTCAAAACCATGGTTATAGTACATTAATGGAGTCAAAAAAAAGAAAAGGAAAAAAAAAAAATAAAACTCTCTGCTGCTGTTGTTTCGCGAGAAAGGGGAAGGAAGAAGGCCAAATAAAAAAGGGTTAAATATAAACTAGGTTGGAATTAAAACAATAAAGAGTTGTGGTCCAGCTGGTTTGTACGTGTGCTCGTGTGTGTGGTGACTCGGGTTCGAGACCCGGCATAGACAAACATTTTATTTTTTTTTGATAGCAGCTTTGGAGGAGGGGCAATAAGGGTTTAATGGGCCAGGCTTTGGGCTGTTTCAATGGGCTCCGGTTTATTAGAGGGGTTTGGGCTTGGGTTCATTGTTTGGACAAGGGACTTATGTTAGATGGGTTATGATGGATGGTTTGATTGATAATGGGTTAAATGTAAGGTTTAGAGATTTAGTGTTTATAATTATTATTATTATTATTATTATTATTATTATTATTAATATATAAAAGAATAAAAAGTGACGGATGTCACAGCATCCCCTACTTTTAGAAACTTCGTCCCGAAGTTATTTAAAAACATAGGGTTATGGACGCTTGGGTAAAAATTAAGATAACTGTGGTTTGGAAATTTCGAATGATTTGGGTAAAAGGTCTGATAGGTGTGGGTCAAGGATTGGATTAGGTTCGTCTCGAAAGGGTAAAGAGAGTAAGAATCTAGTAAATCAATAAATTTCAAGTTTTAGGAATTCTAAAATAAATGTACGTGTTGATTGACTATAAAAGACTAAATGAACTAATAAGCAAACAGAGTTTGTTCCTGGTTCGACCTCCAGTCTCACCTTCAATGCATCATTAGTGTTTGTATACAGGGTGTACCGCAGCTAACCCACCACACCTTTGATACCTTGAAAACGTACTGGACGCCTTTCCAAAAACTCTAATAGAATTTCACACTACCTTAACGCACCTGTAAATTCATGATTACGTTCCGGACCGGAATCATCAATTTACCTTACATTAGGGTTTTGTGTCCTTCTATGATCCCACCGATTGTTGAGCAGGTTCGATAGCCTCCACCAGCCGTGGAGTAGGTTGTAGGGCCTCTCCCGACTGTTTGAAAGGCATAGTGACCTCTACCAATCGTTGAGTATGTTCGATAGCCTCCACCAGTCGTGGAGCAGGTTGTAGGGCCTCTCCCGACTGTTTGAAAAGGCATAGTGACCCCTACCAATCGTTGAGTATGTTTGATAGCCTCCACCAGTCGTGGAGCAGGTTGTAGGGCCTCTCCCGACTGTTGAAAAAGGCATGATGACCTCTATTAAGTGCAGCAATTATTATTCACATAGATTGCAAATTGATAACATGTTTATGCAAGCAAGTTTGTAAGTGCTACAACCATTAAGTGTAAGTGTTATCATGAATATTTAAATGTTTACGAGTATCATGAATAATTAGATGTTCAATGCGTAATCAAATTAAGGGAAAAATCTAGTTTCATGTAATAACCAATGATGTTTTCTTAGAAAAGCATCGGTAAGAATCAAGTATCAAGTCCAAACGTTTCAAATAAATGTAAGGTAGAGTCTTGTATGATTAAAAATAAACGTAATCAATATAATAAATTTCCAATCGGTGTTAATACACAATAATACGCAAGGAAATTTCTAGATGTTGTATGCTAATGAGTGTGACAAAGTTGGGTATAAAATGATAATAGGATCAAGAAAATGAAAACACGGGTATTGGATTTCTCGAGTCTTGGGAAGATTTCATCCATGGCTTAACCAGTGGGATTAACGTCATCCTGATCAGTTGTTTCGTTGGTATTGATATTGAAAGCTCGTCCATGTGCCACCAGGTTTACATTATTCAACTTAGGGCATTGAGGTCGCATGTGGTTAGGGTCTCTACAATGATAACACGCCCGGCCGTTAGAAATCTGTAGTGGTTCCTGAGCAGCTGTTTGATGATTACCCTGTGTTCCAACCATTACTCGACAAGTGGTGACAAAGTGTCCAAACCTTCCACATCTAGTGCATTGACGGCATGGAAGATTTGTAGGGTGATGATACTTGCAAGTGTTGCATTGAGGATGGATTCCCGTGTAGGCTTTCTTGACAGGGGGTTGAGCCACATGATCCACAACAGTATGGTTCAGATTATCGCCCATTCGTTTCTTAGAGTTCGAAGCAGTAGTGGCGGCCTTTGCTAAAATAGTCTTAGATTGTTCAACAACATTGGTGGTTTTCTCAGTAGGTGTCTTGGTGCTCTTCCTAACCAAGTTTCCTTTCCTTACGTGCTTGTCTGTTAGTATAGCTGCAAGTTGGATGGCTTCTTCTACCGTAGTGGTTTTGCCTCCAGTGACAACGTCTTGAATCAGGTCTGGTAATCCCTCGATATATTTTTCGATTGCTCGAGAGACTGGGGTAACCATGTGTGGAACCAGTATGCTAAGTTCGTGATATCGGGTATTATACGCAAGATTCTCCCCACTGTCTTGTTTCAGTCCATGGAACTCTTCCTCCAGTTTCCTGATTTCGTTCCTAGGGCAAAATTTGGCGATCATGAGTTCCTTAACTTCGGCCCAAGATAAAGATAAAGCAACATCAGCTCCTCGATTGCGTTTTTCGCCATTCCACCAGGTTAACGCTCCCTTTTGAAGGACACTGGTAGCATAGCGAACGCGGAGTTCATCAGGACATTCACTGTTCACAAAAGTACTCTCCATGCTTTCAAACCATTGGAGGAGGCCAGTAGCACCCTCCTCACCAGTGAATTTTGTGGGGTTGCAGGAGTTAAAGTGTTTGAAAGTGCACCGAATTTGAGTCGTACTCCCTGTGTTGGCACTGTTACTATTCTGGGTTATCTCACTGACAAGGTTTGGGATCACTGCAGCAATTTGCTCGGCGACTAAAGATGCGAGGCGACGATCAGAACGTCGTCCAGAAGCACGAACAGGGCGTTGGCTGGCATCACGGAGCATGCGGCGAGCAGACATCTATGAGGTAATCAATTAATAAAAATGTAAGTGTATAATCGTACAGATGATTATGAAGATATGATCTTGTAAGCAATCATGATATGCAAAGTATTGTATATGAAACAAGAGGGTATTTTTGGAAAAACTTGTACAAAATTCTTGGAGTGCCCTTGTCTAGCTGTAAAGCTCAACAAGAACGTTGACTTTTCAAAGGAATTGGACCCAATGGTGATCAAAGAAGACATGCTTTAGCCTATAAGTGGACACTCACTCCAGGAATCCCCAGGTAAGCATAACAGGTCCGTAAATGGATTTATGCGCTATGCTTGCCTATGCCAGAAAACCCGGTGTACAGGCGTCCACCCTTCCAGATTGCACGTGTCCTTATCACACTCATTAAAGTTCAACAACTTTGAAGGAACAAAAGTAAGAGTAGGCATTATGCCTAAGAGTGTCTTCATAAAAGGTATTGTTCCCATTCCATGATGATGTAAGCTTTCCACTCTCTGTAGGACTCCATCTCTATGCACCATGATGAAAGATAAGGAGAAGAGAAGAAGGGAAAGATAGAAGGAGGAAAGTAGAGGAAAATGAGGGGTAAGGTAATTCAGGAAATATTATGCATGAAAATTGAAGTTCGGTTATAGTCTAGGCCATTTTATCTAATAACCTAATTCCCTATAACCATGTCTCTGATACCAATCTGTAACACCCCAACCGATGGCGGAATCATCGAGGTGTCACGTAGTGACGATTGTTCAAAAGCTCATGGTACTAAAATGTAAATATATTATCATTGAATATTGTTTTACAACATGTGAAATTAAATACAAGACAACAAATAAAGATAATTGATTGATTTAATCTAAGTCCAAAGTCCTATGTGAAGCGTCAAGCAGCTCATCCTGAAACATGCACGAAAATAATTTTTGTCAACATATGATGTTGGTGAGTACTACTTAGTTTTGTACCTATAGTATAAGTTTTGAAAAGTAGTACAATTCATGTGTCTAGCATCACCAAGGCATTATGTAAACACGCAAGTAACTAAACAAGACAAAGATCACATGTAAAGTTGTACAATGTAATTGATAATGAGCACCTCAACACGTGTGAGTCTAAAAGAGCACCATAACACAAAGTTATGTCTAAATGAGCACCGTAACATAAGTTACGTCTGAGTGTAAAGAGCACCATAACATAAGTTATGTCTAAATGTATGATTTTGTATGTAAGCTACGTTCATGTTCAAGCATAAGCACAAAGATAAACAAGACACGTATATGAATTGTAAATGAATAAAAATGTATGTGTAAATGAATATGGAAACTTTGTATAGTTGTGCATGAATCACCCCAAAAATTGTAAAAGCGAAAAAGGGGATAAGTAATACTCACTGTTCACGTAGTAACTTGAATTTGGACTGGACAACGAAATATGAACTTGAGATTTCTCTCAAATGATTAACCTAAAGTAATTGATAATGTGTGAGTGAAATAACTCTAGGCTACATGTATTCCTAGGGCTTCGAATTTGGGGATAATGTTTATTTGTTTAATAAACAAATTGTCTATTAATTAAGAGAAATTTAATAAATAATTAAATAAAAGTCTTTTAATGAAATTTGAATTTAGAATATACACAATAAAGTGTTTGAAGTATAGAAATAATTTTTATAAAATTATTTCATTTAAAATAGATTTTTAAATCTATTTATTTACAAATAGCCAACATTTAACTTTAATATTCAAAAATACTAAAATTAAAGAATTTTTATTTTAAAAATCATATTTCTGTTCTAAATGATTAAAAATAATTTGTATAAAATTTTGGTGCAAAAATGATGAAAATTGGATTTATTATGATTTAATTATGATTAAATCTAACAAAAATTGATTAAAAATATAAAATAAATGATTTTTCAGAAATAAAAATCATTTCTGAAAAGCTTAATGTTATAAATACTCAGGATAATTTTTGTGGAAATTAATAAGATCGTTTTGATATTTTTATAGATTTTTATAAATAAAATGGAATAAATTTGATTTATTTATTAAATATATTAAATAAATAAATTTTTGAAAACTAAAAATTGGGTGTTGAACTATTACATCAGATTAACACAAGATAATTTTTGTAGAATAAATAAAAGAGTTTTGATAATTTAAAATGAATTTATAAGATTATATGTATGTTTAATTCTTGTTTAAAGTAAAACACCAAAAAGAAAGAAAATAATTGCTACAGCCGGGGATCGAACCCGGGTAGCTCTGATATGGGGCTCCAGACACAACCAGCTGGTCCAAGCCACTGGTTGTGTTTGGATTCAGTTTATTAAAATTATAACATATATGTGAGTTTAGTGTTCTTCCCCAAAATTAATACTTGCAAGCCCTAGATTATCAATCGTTCAAATCACGCAATGTTAACCCAATTAATCATGGGGTAAACACTGAGTGTTGGCCGATCATTAAAACCCACAAAAGAAATTAGACTTACAAGTTACGTATTCGTGGGTTTATGCTCGGTCAACCAAAAGTCAAACGCGAATCAAAATCACACGAACAGAGATTATATGAAGAAATTGAGAGTTGAGAGAGATGTATGAGCGAGTGTAGAAGGCTCGTAGGTGATCAATTTATAGGGAGGATCAGTGGGTTTGGTAAATTGGAAGGTTGACTCGTTTTTAAAATGGCCCACGCGTATTCATCAATTTGGTTTAAATTGATTGTAATTATAGGTGTAATGGATTGAAGATTAGGCCGATAATTACGTTCCAAGTCAAAACCATGGTTATAGTACATTAATGGAGTCAAAAAAAAGAAAAGGAAAAAAAAAAAATAAAACTCTCTGCTGCTGTTGTTTCGCGAGAAAGGGGAAGGAAGAAGGCCAAATAAAAAAGGGTTAAATATAAACTAGGTTGGAATTAAAACAATAAAGAGTTGTGGTCCAGCTGGTTTGTACGTGTGCTCGTGTGTGTGGTGACTCGGGTTCGAGACCCGGCATAGACAAACATTTTATTTTTTTTTGATAGCAGCTTTGGAGGAGGGGCAATAAGGGTTTAATGGGCCAGGCTTTGGGCTGTTTCAATGGGCTCCGGTTTATTAGAGGGGTTTGGGCTTGGGTTCATTGTTTGGACAAGGGACTTATGTTAGATGGGTTATGATGGATGGTTTGATTGATAATGGGTTAAATGTAAGGTTTAGAGATTTAGTGTTTATAATTATTATTATTATTATTATTATTATTATTATTAATATATAAAAGAATAAAAAGTGACGGATGTCACAAAATGGTAATCATAATTATTAACATTAGATGTTTCCAATATTGTGTAAATCATGATAAATGCTAATTATACGCTAAAAATAGTAATGTGACAAATCAAAGAATTAAGCATTTATTTTGTGTTTAAAAGTCTTTAATTTTAAAAACCGATTTTATTTTTTAAATTTTGATTTTGAATGTTTAAAAGTAAATTTATAAATGTATTTATATTTGATTAATAATTTTGTGTTTAAAGGTTATTAATGATGTGGTAATTATAATTATTAACATTAGATGTTTCCAATATTGTATAAATCATGATAAATATCAAAATGCAAGAATTGTTAACACTAAAGAGCAAAATCATGTACCTTCTGTTGATATTTTGGATCTCCAATCCTTTGTGCCCGTGCAACAATAAACTCCAATTGGTCTATGCAAGAATCTGCCAGAGTACTATTACCCTGAGCAAACAGCCTCCACCGTTGCTCACTGGTGCAACACAATCGTTATACACCTGCAACCGCCATAAAAAAGTATTAAAAAAACAAATCAGAATTTTAAAAATGTATTAAAATTAGTGCAATAACTTTACAAAACCAATTCCACCATCAATTCCATTCAACAACTTTCCAAACCAAGATTCATAATTATAGCAATTATAGTTAATACATTTGACTATGCAGTTAATACATTTGACTATGACTATATGGAAAGTGTACAACTAATTGTGCTATTAACTTTCCTATAATACAATCAATCAATCTCTTACCAAAAAACTCGACCCTTCCTTTTAACATCCAAGACTTTTCAAACCACCATTTATAACAATTAATTCTTATAATTATCCTTCCAAACTTTAAGCCATCAACTTAGGAAACAAATAAAATGCTAATAAATGAGACCCGAATCAACAAACAGGACCCGGACCCGAATAGCTTTCCTAAGCGGATTAATCACTAAAAAATATCCAACATTCTTTTACCTTTCATCTAATATTATGATCCTCAAGAACACCTCGAAGAACATATGAACATTCAACCTCACCCGAAGACAAACATCATCGAGCCAACATAATATCATGAAGAAATATATAATACACGGGAAATTTTCGTGTTTTTACTACTGAGAAAACATGAAGGATCATATCACAAATCTGAAAATTATTAAAATCTAATAATTTTTGAAAACAACAAACATAATACCTAATCATTGAAAACAAATAACAATACCTAAACACTGAAACTGATCATATCACAAATCTGAAAATTATTAAAATCTCATAATTTTTGAAAACAACAAACATAATACCTAATCATTGAAAACAAATAACAATACCTAAACACTGAAACTTAAAAGTCACAATATAATCTCATAGTAGAAAATAAGAAAGATGAAACCTAAAGCCCCAAATCTGAAAAATTATTAAAAACCATCAACAATACAAAAATAAAAGTTTAATATTAGAATCTGAATGAAATATTAGAATATAAATAGGCGACGATCAGAGAAAAAAGAAAGACCTAATATCATTCATCACTTAAATCTGAAAATAATTACAAAAAAAAAACAATATATAAAAGGAATCGTATCAAGAAAGTAGAAAAAATGATTACCTTGAATGAGAGATAGAGGAAGACGAATGATCGGCGATGGAAACATAGAAAGAAACAGAGAAACATAAAAATCGATTAAATCAGTAAATAATTATAAGAAACAACGATATTTAACAGAAATCGTATGAAAAACAATGAAGAAATCGTTACCTTGAATGATATACACGAAGAAGATGAACGATGATGATGGAAGCTTTTGATCGGATGGAGATAGAGGAATCACCGAAAAGAAAGAATAATTGGCGTGTGAGAGAGAATGAGGGTAATTGATTGAGTAGGTTAATTAGATTAGGAAAGTAGTAAGTGATAATTGTTACCATATGTATAGATTATTACTCTATTTTTAATTTTTTTTAAATGAAAAAGTTTATAAATTCTCACAATGAGACACTTGGCACAATATGATAGGCTACACAATTGAGGATGAATGTGGGAGTGCCAAGTGTCCTCATGGACTTTAGTTTATTAGATGTATAGATTATTATTATTATTATTATTATTATTATTATTATTATTATTATTATTATTATTACACATAAAATATTAATATTAATACACCATCCTCCCTCACCTTCTGTCTCTCTCTCTCTCTCTCTCTCTGACTCAACCCCATAGCACCACCACCCAACAGCACCACCACCCAACCACCCAATTGTTTTCCTATCTCTTCATCTTCTTATTATTAATAATAATAATAATAGTAATAATAATAATAATAATAATAATAAAGAATGACATACCACACAACGCTCGTTATGGAGAAAACCAATTCAGCTGAAAACGCCCCATAGCGTCCCTCGGGGCGGTGTTCCCCGGCGCTATGGGTGGCTATAACGCCTGAAAACGATCCCACTACACATGCCCTTACTTGCCAAGACTTGAGTTCTTAGGCATTCTATGGATCTATCTATATTTTAATTTTCAATATAAACTATGTCGTTGCTACTGAGAAACTTCTACTTAGGTAAGTTTGGAACTGACCCGAAGTGTGTATATTATTGACATACGTAGCATCACCATCAACAATTATCTATATTATCTTATTAAGGAGGAGTGATGGTTAAGATAGTCATTTTTATTTTCGTACAACTTAACAAACAAGATGTACAACATGTTTAAGCAAAAAAATTAAGGGTATTATTGGCATACTTGTGACTATTAAGACACTTAGGAGGGTAGATTAGTAAATTTAACATAATCCAATGCCTCACATCCTAAAATCTTATCCCAATTATGCCCTTATGTCCAACTTTTAAAACACAAAATACAACCTAACCTATGATGCATCTTAAATGTGAGACCTTTCAACCCCCCTCTATATTATTATATATACTTCATTATAATCAATTTCTTGAATGCTAATAGTCTTTTCATAACCCCAAACAAAATCTTAGAGCTAATTTCATGTTTTGAAACATTATTTTGTCCAAAAAAAACTATGTCTTCATTAGATGAGAAGAGAAAAAAAATCAATGAGAAGTTAAGACGCTTGCAAGATATGGTTCCCGGATGCTACAAGGTATAAAAATATGAGTTAATCTTTATATACATATATACATTTTTTTTCTACTTGTTCATATGTTCTTTGACATTTAACATAATCCAATGCCTCACATCCTAAAATCTTGTCCCAATTATGCCCTTATGTCCAACTTTTAAAACACAAAATACAACCTAACCTATGATGCATCTTAAATGTGAGACCTTTCAACCCCCCTCTATATTATTATATATACTTCATTATAATCAATTTCTTGAATGCTAATAGTCTTTTCATAACCCCAAACAAAATCTTAGAGCTAATTTCATGTTTTGAAACATTATTTTGTCCAAAAAAAACTATGTCTTCATTAGATGAGAAGAGAAAAAAAATCAATGAGAAGTTAAGACGCTTGCAAGATATGGTTCCCGGATGCTACAAGGTATAAAAATATGAGTTAATCTTTATATACATATATACATTTTTTACTCCATTTAAATTTAGTTATTTTATATAGACAATGGGAATGCCAGTGATGTTGGATGTAATAATCAACTATGTTGGATCGTTGCAGAATCAAATTGAGGTAATTTAATTTTGCAACTAACAATTAAAACAATAAACAAACAATATTATGAATTATTGATGAGAAAATATTTTTCAAAATTATTTAGTGCAGTTTTTTCTCTTCTTTGTGCATTTTTAGTTTCTCTCCATGAAGCTTTTCAGAAGCAAGCATGTTCTATGACATATTGACCTCAACTCTACTGAATTGGATGATATGGCCCCTATAAAGGGGACATATGGCTTTCCCAACTATCCTTGTTAAGAAGTTGTGTATCTTGAATCATATATATTGTTAACTAAATAAAACGGACAAAATTATAAATATAACATTCTAGATTTGCTAATATGTTTCTAAAATATTATAAATATTACTTCCACTTACTGCATGGGATGAAAACTGATGTTGCAGGGAACAAATGGACATGAAGGATAGATGATGGAGAGGAAGGTTGGAGAAGGGTATGGAGACTTTCCTCGATTTCAATCAACATGGTCTCCTTGAACGCCATGAAATAGTTAACTCGATCTATACGTAAACTATATTTGTTCTAAGACTTTTAAGGTATTTGTTGATCTATTTAATGTTCTTGTTAAACGTTGTATGTAGTGTGGTTCGCAATATTATTTTGCTTTCGGCAATTGTATATTGTTTAAGTTCTAATTCTAATTAATAAAATAAATTAAACACTAGCATAAAGAGAAAACAAAAACTTAACTATGTGTTAATTAGTTATGTTATTTGTGTTAAGAAATAAGAAATCAAAAAGCTATAAATTCATGCTCACGCTAATGAATCAACCCGAATTTTTATTTTCTATACTATATTATAAATCATCAGTGAAGGATACCTACAAAATTTAAGTAAATACAACCTTTATTATGTTTGTATCAATGTTATAGTCTTCTAAATAGTGGGTAAAATTGTCTTTCTACTTAAATATTAAATTGTTGAAAAAATTAATTTAAACATAATTATAAAATTGATGGGAAATTAACAATGGTGACTCTTTACATTCATAACCTCCATGTCTTTATTATGTTTGTATCAATGTTATAGTCTTATAAATAGTGGTCATGTATTTGGTATATAAATAATGTGGTGACTCTTCACATACATAACTTACATATCTTTCAATGTCTATAGTAAATAAATTACATCATATATTATGTATTTATATATTCTTTTTAAATTTATGTGGTTGCAGGATGGTATGATGTGACACTTTTGCACACAAATGAATATGTAGGCTTGAAGTTTGCCAACACACCCAACCCATGACATGTTTCAACCCATTAAAGTGAGCGATATATGTAGGTTTGACGTTTATACAAGCAAATATGGTATAAATACTTCATGAGCAACGTCATCATCTTCCTCGATGGTTTTTTGTTTTCTCTGCTACTATAAGCTTCTAAAAATAGAATTTAACTTTCTGATCTCACGAAGTCACCAATTGTTTACATATCCAAAAGAAGACAAGTTCTTATCAGTCGATTTGGTAGTTTTAGCTATATTGATTACTAATTTGTTTGGTCAATTATATTTGTTACGGCACTTGTCAAACTAACATAAAACGAGAGTATCTATGCAAATCATTGACTCCGCTGCATCTCGCGGGTGCCCTAAAATCATAGAAATATGCTGGACACTACAAACTGCATTTTAGTAATTACATCACTCCCACTACAATCTTATGGTCATTAAGAGATACAACGCCACTTCACTACGCTAAGCACCACTCTATGATGGTATACTTATCTGTCTTCGAGATATATAAAAGGGTCCCACCAAAGGACGTGGGCCAATTTAAGGGTGTTGCAAGGAATAATACAGCCTATTGTTATTTACCCATTTAAAATTTCAGAAGATATACTTATGAGTTTCAGTTTTTAGTAACATATATTTTATACATCGTTGTTTTCTACTTCATCATAACGAATAACCAACAAACACGATGCATGAGGGGCAAAACAGATGCACCCGCCGCAACGCGCGGGCATTCCTACTAGTGATTTATCAAACACTTTTTGGGCATAAACACCCATCCACCATTCTAATCCCTTTAACCATGGATTCATAACACCAATTTGTCTAATTACAATCCTTAAATATAATGATTTAAAACAAAAGGCGAGAAACAATGGGCTTCGTTTAGTGACGATAATACGAGTTATTTTCATGGCTTCATTAACAAGAGAAGAGCTTCAAATACTATACAAGGTTTGATGGTGCGGGATGTGTGGATTTCTAAGACGAAGTTGATTAAGAAGGAGATATATGGTTTCTTTAGAAAAGAGTTCAGCGAAGATATGGTAAGAAGGCCGCAAATGTCTTGTTATCAGTTGAAGAGAATTTCTTTGGAGGATTCGATGTTTTTAACTTCGGATTTTTCAAAGGAAGAAATCAAAAGTGCGGTATTTTCTTGTGGGGATGATAAGGCGCCTAGACCGGATGGTTTTAATTTTAAGTTCATAAAGCGATACTGCCAGTTATTGACTCGGGATTTTGTAAAGTTAGTTGATTATTTTGCTGAACATGGTAAGATTAATAGAGGCGTTGGGTCGCCTTTCATCACTTTAGTTCTTAAAGTGTCGAATCCTACGAGTTTAGGAGATTACATACCTATAAATTTGATTGAGGTGGTTAGTAAGGTATTATCTAAGCTTTTGGCAAACAGAATTCGTTTGGTGATTAATAGTGTCATTTCCGAGGCACAATCGGCTTTTGTTGCATGTCGTTTTAGTTTGGACGGAGAGTTAATTATTAATGAGATTTATCTTGGTCTAGGGATTCAAGTAAAAAGTTATTCCTTTTCAAAATTGAAAAGGCATATGATAATATGAATTGGGATTTTTTATTGAGCGTAATGAGACAGATGGGTTTTCCGGACAAATGGTGTAGGTGGATATATGGTATTCTAGAGTCGGCTCGTTCATCGGTTCTGGTGAATGGATCTCCCACTTTTGAGTTTGGTTGTTTAAAAAGCATCAAGCAAGGCGACCAGTTATCTCCTTTCTTATTTGTCATTGTGATGGAAGCTCTTTCGAGTATGTTTAGGCAAGCGTCGGATGTTGGTTTGTTGGAGGGTATTCGGCTTCCTAATGGAGGTCCACTTTTAACCCATTTACTTTTTGCTGATGATGTAATGGTTATTGGGGGTGGGGGGTGGACGGATGATAATTTTACATGTCTTTTGTGAATTTTACGGGTGTTCCATTTATGTTCCGGGTTGAGAATCAATCTTCACAAGTCGCAATTGTATGGATGTGGTGTCAATGTTGAGGTCGTGAAGATAAAGGCGAACTCTTTGTATTGTAAGCATATGGTTTTGTCGTTTACTTATTTAGGAGTGAGGGTGGGGGCTAACATTAACCGGGTAATCACTTGGGAACCAGTTATATAGGTATTTTGAGCCCGGTTAATTATCTATATCCTAAAATGTAATGTCGGTGGCCCCCCAAAAAGTCATAAAAACCTTAACAAATTCATGTAATTATGGTATTGCCAATGTTGACCATTGCCATCACGCCTTTCCCCAAAAAGTCAATTTAAGTCATTCACGTTTCTCCTTCTAGATTATTCTCTCAACACACCACCAACGTTTACTTCTACCGATCACCAGATTCACCACCGCTAGCTTCCATTAGCACCTCCTATACCAACTATATCAAAGTAGTTCCGTGGACGACGGTAACCATGGAACCGCTTCCGTCGTAGCTTGATGATGTTCCGGGCTTCCGTCGTCACTTTTTGTAAACCGACATATGAGATGTAGACTCCACTGACCAATTTGGTGCCGAAGGTCGACAGTTTGGTGGTGATCACCATCAATTGGTGGGTCGTCATCGTTTGATGGTATGTTTGTGAATTTTTCTTACTCATTTTTTCCTCTGTTTGTGAATTTTTTTTACTCATTTTTTCTCTGTGATTTATTGGGGGATTAGCCATGGCCTTTTTTAGCAGCTTCAACTCTAGGTATTTAATGGATTAATGTGATTGTTGCGCAACCTGACTTTGGACCTTTGTGTTTTCCTTTGCCGACAGTGTTGCGGAGCCAAAACGGTAGAAGACGCTTTTTTGGTTTTCAGTCAAATGGCATTTTTCAAAGGCATTCTACTAAATGCCATCACAATAATTATCTTTTATCTTTATAAAATAGTAGTTTATATACATATAAATTACTTTTATTGCTGATTTGTTTTATAGGTTTAAAAGCCGGTACGTATCGGCGGGTAATACCGGTTACCGGATGTGTAGCCGGTACGAAACATGCCGGTAAATTGGGAAAACGGTATTATTTTTTACGTACCCTACGTATGACTCGGGCCACATATACTACATTTTCCGTTGACCGTATAAATTCGGCTTACTTTAAGTTTTAGCCCCGCGCGCCGCCGCAACGCGCGGCGGGCAAAAACCTAGTGTATATTTAATATATAACAATTACAAACTTGTGTGAATAGTAAAATTGACTTTTATTTAAGCTTTAATTACATACCCTATACTATAAATATATACGTTTTTACCCATATAGTTTATAACAATTACCAACTTGCGTGAAGAAAGTAACTTTGATTTTCTTTTTATGTTTTGTGTGAGTGGTAACTTCGACTTTTATGTTGTAAATGCACACCTTATACTATAAATAATATACGGGCCAAAGGTTGACTTAGTTATTCTTTTATATATTCTACGTTTTAACATAAATTTTGCGCGTTAATATGTTGCAATAGGCGTGCATGGTCTAACGTTTCTACACATACTTTTCGTTTGATTTATCTTTAAATATGCCTTGATGTAAATTCTGTTCAAATTACTTGGCTTTTGTATACGACAAAAGTCACTTTTCTATTATTTTCAAATATACATTTCGAACCCGCTGTGAAGCGCGGGTGATAACCCACTAGTTCTTACCAATATACAATAAGTACCATATATTCTTTACACACACCATGGTTGATTGATTTTATCAGCTAAGAAAAATGAATCATATGATAAAATTGGTTCACAAAAACCCAATTAGTTGATTGTGTTTTCTTCAATTATTTTTTATTAAAAAAGAAATTTTTTAAACACAATCAAAATGCTTGTTTTAAGGGAGCTTAAAATCAACTAGGCGTTTTCATGACCGCGCGTTGCGCAGGTTGGCATGGCATTTTTTAAGCAGTTTGTAACATAGCACATAATAAGGTTTTGATAGTTGGTGGGAGAGATTAATTAGAAAGAGGAAAGACTTTGTAAAATAAAGAGAGAATAGAGATGATGAATCAGAATAAAGAGAGAGTGTGTGGGTGGGATAAACAACACATGAAAAGCACTACCAATATGGCTATAAAGGAAAAAATGATAAAAGGAAAAAATGATCCCAACAGGACTCAAACCCGAGGCTACTAACCTGTAGACATGTGCACACACCACTCCACCAACTAAGCACAATGAATTAACATCAGAAATAGACATATATAACACAAATAAAATAAAGCAAATCCAAGAAACACTGTTCAAATACCACGATATTTTAAGTTATAAATAATCTAATTCGCCTAATATTTATTAATTTATATATTTTATCTTTATCCTTATCTTTCTTATTACTTTAGTATATAATAAATAAAAATCTTAAGATTATTTTATTTCTTTCTCATATAAAATAATATTATTAAATCATAATTTTATGTTTATCTCTTATTTATTTAATATTTATTTTCTTAACTAATTCTTTTAATATTTCCGTTTATTAAAAACCATTTAATATTTTATTGATAAAAAAGTTACACCTTCAGAACCATTGCTTCAATCATGCTCTGCAATGGCAGCTTTTGCCTTTACACCTCATCCAAGCATACATTTGCTTTTTAATATATATTTTCATTCTTATTCACATGATTAAAAATGTTTCTTTCTCATATTATAGTACATTAATTTATATGCTACATCGTAAAACATATTTTGTCCTAGGGTATGTTTGGCAAAACTAGTTGGTAGTTGAAAGCTGGTAGCTGGGAGTTGGTAGCTATAGCTTTTTAAATATATTTTGGTGTTTGACAGAGTAGCTGGATCTTTTAATAAAAATGTATAAAATGACCAAAATGGACATTAACTAAAAGCTTGTATGAATGTTTTTTTTATTTTTTATTATAGAATGGGTATTTGTGTCATTTACTCATTAAAAGCATGTAGCTAGTTGAAGTTTTTTCTTAAACGCTAGTACAAGTAGTTTTTCAATATATAGTTTTTTCTCCTAACCTAAGAGCATTCACATTCCCTCCACCATTTTATACTAGTATAACAAAAAATCATACTTTTCAAAATTCATCTCTTATTTCAAAAAACCTTCCACATCCCCTCCATCATGTTTACCTTTATCTTGCTCACAAACACTTATTTTATTATATTCCTCGTTAAAATACACTCACAATAATTTGATAGGGGTAAATAGTAGCTTTGTATATATAAAAAGCTAGAAGATTGATTTTTCAAAATATAAAGATGAGGTATAATATGGTGGATGGGATGTATGGTGTTTTTAGTAAGTTTTTTTTAAATTTTAGATATGTGGAGAGGTTTGATGAAGGGTATGTGAATGCTCTAAAAGCTTCAAGTTCCTTCAACCAAACAAGATTTTTTATTAAGAGCACTTGGAGTGGGGGGCGGGGAAAGGGGCGGGAAAGGCATGAAGGGGGGGGGGGCGCCAGGGTGGCGTGGAGAGGGGCAGGAAGGAGAGGGCGGGGGCAGTGACCTTGGCGTGGGGCTTGGGGTGATGGTGATGTGGCACTATTTTATTGGTCAGTTTTTTTTTTTTTAACTTTAACACAATATAATATTATTTCCTTCTCCCCCTCTTCCCCCTTCCACTCCCCACAATTCCCCCCCCCCCCCCCACACACACACATGAGTCCCACAAGTGCCACATGACGCTTCATCCCTCTCTTTCCCCCCTCCCACTCCGAATAGTCTAAGTATGAGTTTTTTCTTTCTTAAAATTTTGAAGTTTGAAGCTAATAAAAACTTTTAAAAGCTCTTGTCAAACATACCCTTAATATTATATTTGTTTTTATCCGAAAAGATTTCGGGATATAACCTAGTAAAACATAAAAGCATAACATTCCATCCAAAACACTACTTATAAAGTTTTATATATATATATATAGGGTCAGGATCCTATACAAAGTGTTTTTTTTTGTGAGAAGTGTGAGAAGTATTAAAAATTGATACTTAGGCATCATTTTTTGAACTTAGTCGTAATGTTTTGGATTGTTTTGCCTATAAAAACACCAAACATAACAATTAAAAACCGAAAAACAATGTATTTTAGGCTTAAAACTTAAGACACCATGCTAAGAACATTAGCAGTGTGTTTTAAGCGTTAAGTAATGTGTTTTAGCTGTTTTTTAAATTTAATGACTATAATACATTGTATTGTGTTTTAGATTGTTATGTTTGGTGTTTTTCAAGTTAAAACAACCTAAAACATCATTCCTAAATCCAAAACATGATGTCTACATGTCAATTCTTAGTCCTTCTCACACTTCTCACGAAAAATATACTTTGTACAGGATCCTAAACCTATATATATATATATATATATATATATATATTATTCTACTCATCTAAAATATTAATTTAACCGTAAAAATTATAAGTATGTAAATGCTGAATATGTATAATCATGGTAAAACTTTTTCATTAAGTCATTTTAGTTCGTAGTGTATAAAATAGTCGTCTGCTTTTACAAAGGTTGATCATGTATTAGTTAGCGCGTAGATATGCTATATGTTACTCTATTTTTTTCTAGAAGACTACTAACAAGTGTGAGTCGAAGTAAATAGCAAGATTTGAGCACTGATGCAATCAATAAGAAGATTACCAATAAAAACGAGTGGGAAATCCGTGCGTTACGGTGAGACCGTTAAACGAACATAAAATAAACGACAAAACATTGAATCATGCATACGCGTGGTGGCAAGTTAACTCGCCATATTAAAAAAAGTCCCTATTAAAAAAAAGTTAAAAATTATCATAGAAAAATCTAAGTCAATACCGTAACAAAACCACATAAAAAGAGAAATAGAAAACTAAAAATAACTTTAATGATTTGTTCACTATGTTCATATATCTTGTACATTATCATACGCAGTTCTGGTTTAAACGAAACTTATATTGAAACATATATAACAACAGAACTAATAAATGAATTTATCCTCTCTTTTTTCTAAATACAAGATCTGATTTTTTTTTTTATTGATGATCATTCAACCAAATTTAAAACGTATTAAAATCATCATAACAATTCGATGTCAAATTTTCGTATTTACAATATGCCAAATACTTTTTGTTGAAGGGAATTCGATACAAACTAGTTTAATCATGGTCAATTAACTATAATTACGTGAAACCTTTATTTGAAATTCATTATATACTAAAGTGTTCTTATATAGTTGTAGAATCCGGTGACGTATAGTTTAGATCGGATTAGGTATGTTTACATGTATGAATATAACGTGATAATTTCAAAATTTAAACTGTTACTTCATGAATAAAAAACACAACTTTCATTATTGGTTTCTCGATTTCTTATAGTATTATCAAATTTATAAGACTTTAACTTTTATAAAGTACTTAATTCAATGTATAAAAATTATAACAAAACATGTAGCATTGTGAAGTGTTTTTTATATGTTTTCTTAATGTGTTAAATGTAATTGCATAATTAAATGTCATAGCTCTCATAAACATCTCTTTAACTCTTGACTTTATTTTGATTAAATATGGTGTTTCAATGACAAATTTGCCCCTCAAAATTAGTTATTACGTGCATTGTATGTTGTATCGTAAGCAATTAAACTTGTACTTCTTAAATTTTAAGAAGTCTTTGTCAAATATTTTATAATATAGTATAGATAGAAGCCAATGATCTCCAGCCCAGCTGGTTTGAGGTAGGGTGGGTTTTCCCTTAAGGGTTCCCATCCTGGGGGGTAGGTCACAGGTTCGATCCATGCACACCACAAAAAAATTCCCCGTGACGTTTTGAGCTTAGGCAAGGAGGACACCGGTGTGTGGGTATAGATTCGAACTTGGGACCGCTAGGTTAGGGTTGTACAAGGATATCCACTAAACTAAGGGGGTGTTTGTTTTTTCTTGAAAAGAGCTTCTAATCACTTATGTCTGCGCCGCGCAGACGCGGGCAGACATTTGTGACCAGCAGACCGTTTGTTTTTTAGAAGACTTCAGACCTAAAAATCTCTTCCCCACCTCTTCCCCAAGCAGACATGGACTAGGGTCTTTTTGCCTCTTCTCCACAAAACATATCAGTCTCCTCAAACCATTCTCCTCAAAAAAAACAAGCAGACCATTCTCCACAAATCTCCTCCTTCCCTCTCCTCCCTCCTCCGCCCCACCCTCCGCCGCCCCTCCCTCCCTCTCGGCCTCTCTTTCCTTCTCCTTTCCTCCGCGTCCTCTGCTTCCCTTCTCCGGCGGTGCCTCCTTCCTTCTCCTTCTCTTCCGGTGCCTCTGCTTCCCTTCTCCGGCCGGCGGTCAACAAGCAGGTATTTTTTTTTTTTTTCAGATCTGTTAATTTTTTTGTTATGTTTCAGATTTGTTTTTTTTGTTTCAGATCTGTTATAGGGTTGTTATTTGTTATGTTTTTGTTTCAGATTTGTTAGGGTTTAGATTTGGTTTATTTTCAGTTTATTTTCAGTTTTTTTTTCAGTTTATTTTTCAGTTTTTGTTTCAGATTTGTTAGGGTTTAGATTTGTTAGGATGATATTCTTGAAATTTAGATTTGTTAGGATGATATTCTTGAAATTTAGTATGTTTTTGTTTCAGTTTTTTTTTTCAGCCATTGAAGTCTTTTGCAATCAACTTTGATGATGGTGAAATAGTGGGATTGTTGTAGGGTCGATATAAGAGATAATGGAACATTTTTAGCTTATGAATTTATGATACGATGATGATTATCTACTATATTATATGGATATTAAGATACCAAAAATTTTTACCATTATGCATAATGTATAACTTGTGGTAAATTAGTTAAAGGATAGTAAAAAATAACTACCACATTTTATCCCCCTAATGTAGTCGATTTGTTGTTAACTGTTGCTTAGATTGTTGTAGTAGTTCATGTTGGTTCCTTGTTTGTTCATTAATAGAAATGGGAGAGAAACAACAATGGTCAACTGAGCATATAAAATGCTTATTAGAGACTTGCATTGAAGAGACAAACACGGTGGGGAGGAAAGGATTGAGTATGCAAAAGGTGTCGTGGATTAAGTTAGGAAACGTTCTTAAGGAAAGGTTTGGGCTTGATTTGACTCAAAAACAGATGAAAAATGCGTATGACAATCTGAAAGCCAAATACACAGGATGGGTGTATTTGAAAAACAAAACTGGAAACATATACAATGCTCAGACAAATACTTTTAACTTAACAAATGAGGAATGGGAGGAATTTAAAAAGGTATGTTTGTGACTAATATTTTTTTTCACATCTAACTATAAACAAAACCTATAACTTTTTTTTTTTTACTTTGGGTTTAGGGGCATCCAAAGGCTGGATCATTGAAAACAGTTCCATTGCCTTTTCCAGAACTTTGTGCACAATTGTTTGATGGTAATGCGGCCACTGGGATGCACAAGTGGACCTCAACACAAACATCAGTGGTTGGATCATCTTCTTGTCATCGTCCCAATCCACTTTTGCTTATGGACACCGTTTTGCATGACATAGATGATGATGATGCTGACACTGGTCATCAGACCTTTGAGCCTACTCCCGATCCTTTTTCTGAGCCTACTCCTGAGCCTAGTGAGCCTACTCCTGAGCATACCACCCAGCCTAATCCAAATAAAAAGGCAAAATTTTCAAAATCATCTACCTTTGAGGATGAATTAGGACGTGATATGCAAAAGGCTCTACAATATTTGATTAAAGGCAAAGAAGGCCGAACAGTTGATGAGTGTTCAGAGAAGCTAAAGTTGGTTGGGTTAAACCCGGTAGATCCCCTATTTTTAGCTGCTTACCATCTTTTTGGTCGGTCACCAGACATGAGGGCGGCATGGATGGCATTGCCAGAAATTCCAGATGTATTAAAAGGGTGGATCGAGATGGAGGCTATAAGATCAGGACTAATAAAGAAGTGAAGAAGATTATTTACTTGTGTTATTTGCTTTTGTTATGTTGAAAACAATGTTTGCTTTTGTTATGTTGAAAACAATGTTTGCTTTTGTTATGTTGAAAAACAATGTTTGCTTTTGTTATGTTTAATGGTTTTTTGTTTATGTTTAATGGTTGTTTATTTTTTGTTAATACAGGATCATCATGGATTATGATAAAAAATTACTTATCGTTATTCTTATTTACTTGTATGTCCGTTTTATTCGGAAGAGAGGTTTGAAAAGAATGCGGGACAATGATTCGGCTATGTCGGGACATAAATACACGTTAGAGTTATTGCAAGGAAATCCCAAACAATGCACTGAACTGCTACGTATGTCTCGTGAATCCTTTGTCCGACTATGTGCACATTTTAGAATGAAATATTCGTTAAAGGATAGTAAACATGTATCGGTTGAGGAGAAGATGGCTATGTTTTTGATGATAATTGGTCATAATCAACGTTACGTGGTTATCAAGCGTAGATTTCAACACTCAAAGCAAACCATTCATAAATTTTTTTATGAAGTCTTGGATAAAATGATGCTTTTTGCCAAAGATATGATAGTACCAACTTCATTCAATCCGAATCCAAACATTCCAGGACATAACAAGAGGCTACGACGGGTTTTTAAAGGTGCGGTTGGTGCACTAGATGGAACTTTAATACATGCTGTTGTCCCCACTAGTAAACAAGATTTATATAGAGGAAGGGGGAAAGGGGATTGTTATCAAAATGTATTAGCAATTTGTGACTTCAACATGATTTTTACGTTCATTGTGGCCAGTTGGGAAGGGGTAGCACATGACGCTAGAATATTGTCAGAGGCATTAGCAGATCCACATGCACCATTTCCGATTCCACCACCGGGTATGTTTATGGTTTGTTAAATATTTCTATCTTAGTTTAATACCTTAATTAATTGTATTTCTATACAGAGAAATATTATCTTTGTGATGCCGCGTATGCACATATACGAGGATTTATGGCTCCGTATCGTAATGTGAGGTATTGGCTTGGAGATTTTCGTCGGAGACGTGCATTGACCAATAAAGAGAAATTTAACCATGCACATGCAAAACTTCGGAACGTCATTGAGCGTGCTTTTGGTGTTTTGAAAGCCCGATTCCCTATATTGAAGAGGATGGCACCATTTCCGTTGGTTACGCAAAGGAATATCGTCATTGCATGTTTTGCGTTACATAATTTTATAAGGAAAGAGGGCTTAAGCGATGAGTTCTTTACAGAATACGATCAACCGAATGTGTCGTTAGGAAATAACAATGTGCACGTTGATGCTGATGAAGAAGAGGTTGAGGTACACGGTACTGCATCGGATCGAGAATATATGACCCAATTACGAGATGAAATTGCCGAGCAATTAATGCAAAGTACGGAACAAATGGCTTGAAATTGTTTTCATTTTAAAAAACGTTATTGTTGTTATTTCAAAGTTGTAGAACTATTATTTAAATTTAAATGTTGAAAAAACGTTATTGTTGTTATTTCAGTGTTGTAGAACTATTTATTTTAAATTTCAGCTTATTTCAGCAAACTGCAGAAGTTAAAAAACAAACAGTCTTCCCCTTGCAGACTGCAGACCTTTGGTCCACCTCTTCTCCTGCAGATGTCTGCAGATGTGGTCCGCAGACTGCAGACCTTTTCCTGCAGAAAAAACAAACAGCACCTAAGTCTTTTTAAAAAAAAAATAGTATAGATAGAAGAATAAGAATTTTATTTACATGACAATATTACAAATCTTATCCATATCATGACTAAATATAAAAATTTCTTAATTTTCAGCAATAAATTTCCCGGTAAAAACAAATTTGGGATGCATAAAGCTGAGGGAGGATCAAACACAAACCTTTGTGTAAAAATGGACATGGCATATCTTATGTTGACTAATCAGGGGTATTTTCGTCTCAAACCATTTACAAACACTATAAAAGTCCCTAATTTCATGCATTTAAGTTTTGTAACTGACATAAATTTTCGTGCATTCCATTTTTTTATAAAAATTTTCATGACTCATTCTAGTTCTTCCTTGCCAATAATCAAACTTCCTTCTGGCTGTGTTGGTATCATTATGTTTTTGAGCTGATATCATTTTGTTTGTAACCCACAACCATTATGAAGTGTTGATATCAATTTGTTTTGTGTTGATAATGTTTTCTTTGTAAGCAAAACCTAAAATCATCATGACGTGTTGATATCAATCGTTTTGTGTTGATAACGTAATGTTTGTAATCAAAATCCACAATCATTATGAAGTGTTGATATCTATTTGTTTTGTGCTGATATCGTTTTATTTGTAATCAAAAATCATAATAACAAAAAAAGAAGTACAAGTTATAGAAAATGAACCAACACAATATCTAATATCAATCTATTTATAACCAAACCCCCTGTCACAAAAATAAAAGTAAAAAGTACAAAAGGTGCACCAACCTACATACGCCCACAAGAATAGAGTGTTGATTATATATACATGTGTTGTTTATAATAAAAATTGTGTTGATGATCTTCATTTTGATTTGCTGGTCATTAATTTGTTGGTAGATGTACCGATTCAGTCCATACAGATTTGATGTGCTTGTTTCCTCCGCATAACCCATATTTAGCAAGCGATGAGAGTACAATTTAGGACTCGAAGCCACATGACTGGTAAACAATGAGATCAACCGTAAAGCGAAAAAAACACCACAAACCACCGATCTCGTGGCCCACTGAAAAGCAAGACAAAAAAAAAACTTTTAAAATAGCACAAAAAACCGTTGACGAATCATCAACCAAAACCTCGACGAATCAACCAAAACCTCCACATACTACTTCCCTACCAGATTTTAACTCACATAAGCAATAAAAACCAAATTTATAAAAAACTAAACAACTAACAACAACACAACTATGTCTACCTAACACAACTAACAACACAAGATTTTTTGGGTTGATGTATACCTGGAATCAAGATGCAGATTCCACAAAAACAACCTTAACCTTGATCGGTCAAATATCAACACATCAAGTTCAAATTTTGCAGAAAATTGTTCGTGTAGTGTATTTCTCGAGAACAGAAGGAGGGAAGAGGATATTAGCAAACTTACCACTTTTTTTCCAGTAATCGAGATTTGTTCTACTGAAGATTTTGGTTGAGAAGAGGAGGAAGAGGATATTTAGAAGGTTTGTTGTGGGATTGATGATAACCGTGAGAAAAAAAACTGGTGACTTTATTTTAATTTTTTATTTACAAATAGCACATTTACCAAACTACCCTTAATGACAGTAAAATAAACTACATGTTTAAGGGATAGATCTGTAACCAACACAAACCATTGATTTCACTTTTCAATGGTCAAGATCTATTTCTATGGTTTTTACATTAATAGGAGTTTTTTCAGGATCTCAACTCACATAAAGCTTTCAAGAAAAGAAAAACCATATAGAAAGAGTTCATAGTGTTCTAGATTGATAGGTTAGATGGGCTTGTTATGGATTAAATTATTATGTTATTTTTTCAAAGGCAAATGTTACATCTTTACTATTACAATAATAGTTTTAAATTTACACTTTTGTCAAGAATTAAATATTGGACCTCCTCTTTAAGGGGGTGTTTGTTTTTTTTTTCTTCTCAGAAGTGCTTCTGACCTATTTTGGCTGCGTCTTCCTTTGTATAATACAGGTGCACTTAGACGAATTAGATATTTGATTTGTTACGAAAAGAATGGGTCAGCTTGATGATTATTTGTTTTCAATAATACTATCAATGGTTGTGTGGTGACAATACCCCATCTTGCAATGCATTTGGATGATTCTTTAAACATACGTTTGAGCTTGTTTGGCATTTTCATATATTTGTTTGGTTGCTTATTTCTTTTTCATTTTGTACACATTTGCGTCTTGTAATTATTGTTGGCTTCCGTCATGACATAATTTTGGCCCTTTTTATCGGTTAAAGGTTGTGGCTTATGTGTTGTTCAATGAAACTTTGACAATTCATCATTATTTTGATACGTTTCTGCTCTTTTTTACTGGAAACATATGGTCCAGGACCCTCTACGGGTCTAGAGAAAGCCAGTATCACAACCATAAACCTAAACTATTGGCAAGACAACTTTTCCACGACGTTAGGTTGGACCTGCAAACTCCTAGGAGACAGAAGACAAAAAGGACGAGCGATAACGAAGTCCAGTCAACCATGTCGCGTGGATATACACCCTCTCCTGATACCACTAATGGTCAGCAGAAAGGGCAGGGGTCTCTCAACACTCCAGCTGTAAATACTACACTCCTCCAAGGTGACAGTGGTCGACTCTCACTAAACTCAACACTCATATAATTACTCTCTCAAAGAACCATACTTATTCTTACGCTAAAGGGTGGTTAAAAGGAGAACCACCCACCTTTCCTCCTTTTGACAAAACTCATGGTGTTGTTAGTTTTGCAGGATAGAACTCACGATGATTTGATTAACCTCTCGGTTAAACTTTATCCACAACTTGGTAGGATTGGTGTTTCTTCAATACCAGAAGAGATAATCGTATGGTTGGTCACTGTAGCTTACAAATATTGCAATCTTGGTCTTAAGACTTTACTATTTACACGGTTGGTGCTTAAGTTTAACAATTTGCACTCTTGTGGGGTAAGGACAACATGAGTACAGATTTATTAACTACAAGGGCAAAATAGACAATTCATACTCACCTAACTGAGTAAATTAACAATCGATATGGGCAGGGATCACATGAGTAAAAATTTGTTAAACTCAAGTACCAACTTTGTAAATAGCAAAGCCTTAGAGACCACACTATGTAAATCAAAGTAATAAATATAAAAGATACAAGTGAGGTTTGTGGTCTATTGCAAAAAATCAAAGTCTTTATGAACATCTAGGTTAAAAGGTATTGGGTTCAAGTCTAAAACACAACATAGTTAAGTAAATTCGTCATTCTAAAAAAATATAAAACATTAGGTTACACAATTTTGGCACATTGTTATTAAATGTAATTTTGCGAACTTTTTAATTATATATTTTATGTCTTTGCGCATAACCAAAATTTCAAAATAAAAAAAAATAAAAAATCCAAATTCGAACTAACATATATGAAAGATGACTAATATCTAGTCATACATGTCTTCCATCGTTGCAGATGTCACTTGTAATTGGATGTTTTGTTAATCTAATATAATATAGAATATAGGTTCTTGATTAAAAAAATATGTAAAAAAAGGAACTTGTACTCGAACAGTCGAACGAAGATAGGTTTTCGTATGACATAGAGGTTGTCATGGGACTGTCATGGGCTAGTTAAAATGGTTGACTGCCTAAAGCCCAATATGATTTTTAAACTTGCTTTTAAAAAACACTAGCCTATACCCAATAATCAATTTGGTTTAGGGTCATTCAAACCCATTCTTTCATTTAAACAACTAACTCTATGTAACCCAATTAAAACCCTTAGAACTTAAGGGCCCACTAATATATAAACCCATAAATTAAAAGGCATATTTTTTTAGTCACACTGAAACCTTAAATTATAGGGATGACCCTAATAAATGACAAGCATGCATTGTAGGTTATGTGGGTGAAATAAATAAATGCACTCTCCAAGTATCAGCTATAGTTCAAGTTAGCTATATATAATTTAATAATATTAAGGTGTGTAAAAAATATGTTGGAAATAAGGTTGAAAATTTAAAGTTTCACAATAGACTAAGGGAGCATGGGGTGCCTTCGGTCTTGGTCGATCAGATTTGTAGCCAATTCAGCCACACGGTTCCAAGTTGTTCGGCTTCTGTAATCGGCTAGAAAATTCGGTATGTGGTTGCCGAATCTGTTACTCTTCCACCTCTCTCTCTCTCTCTCCCACATCTCTTTCTCTCTTCCATTTTTCTAAAACAAAAATCTTTAGGCTGGTTTAGGTTAAGTGTTTCAGGTGTTTAGACTACTTTAAACCAGTTTAAGATTGAAATAACATAACGTAGTAAGATTGGTATATGTCAATACCCTTATGGTCTGTTTGGTATGGGGTAATGGAATGGATGGGGGAATGGAATGGACGAGGTAATGGAATGGACAAGGTAATGGAATGGATCATTACCATTCCATGTCTTGTTTGGTTGTCATGTGGGAATGAAACAAAACATTACTTTGTGTTGTTGGATAGACAAGAAAAAACGAATGAATAAAATCGATGGTTAGTGGCGGTGGTGGGTGGTGGTCAGTGGCGGTGACGGTGGGTGGTGATATGTGGCGGTAGCGGCGGTGGTGGGCGGCGGCGGCTGTGGTCGGTGGCGGCGACGGTGGAAGGTGGAGGTGGATGGTCGTAATGGTGGGTGGGAGACGATGGTTAGTAGTGGCAGTGGTGGATGGTGGTGGTGGTGGTGGGTGGCGGTAGTGGTGGGTGGCGGTTGGTGGTGGTGATGGTAGGTGGTGGTGTGTGACGGTAGCGTGGTGGTGGATGGCGACGGCGGTGATAGGTGGTGGCGACGACGGTGGTGGGTGGCGGCAACGGTGGCGACGGGTGGAGGTGGATGGCGGTGATGGTGGGTGGGTGACAATGGTGAGTAGTGGCGGTGGTGGGTGGAGGAGACGGCGGTGATGGGTGGCGGCGGTAGTGGTGGGTAAAGGAAGTTGTGGTAAGTGATGGTGGTAGGTGGTGGAGGTGGCGGTGGGTGGATGACGATGGTAGGCGGCAGTGGGTGGTTTTTTATGGCGGCGGTGGTGGGTGGGTGACGGTGGTGGGTGGTGGCGGTGGTAGGAGGGTGAAGGTAGTGGGTGGTGGCGGTGGTGGTGGTTGGTGGCGGTGGTGAGTGGCGGTGGTGGTGGGTGGTGACGGTGGTGGTGGGTGGTGGCGGTGGTTGGTAGCGGTGGTGGTGGGTGGTGACGGCGGTGGTGGTGGCGGCGGGTGGTGACGGCGGTGGTGGGTGGTGGTGGCGGCGGGTGGTGACGGCGGTGGTGGGTGGTGGCGGCGGCGGTGGGTGGTGGCGGCGGCGGTGGGTGGTGGCGATAGTGGTGGTGGGTGGTGGTGGTGGGTTATGCTTTTGTTAGTAAAGGGTGAATTGGGATGGAATGAAAAAAAAACATGGGGGGTGGATGGAATGGTTTTGAGGGAATGGAATGCCTTGTGGAATGGGTGATTCCATTCCTTTAGCCAACCAAACACATTATTTTTCATTACCTTGTAATGGTCCATTCCATTCCCCCTTTCATTCCATCATACCAAACGCTACCTTATGGTGGAGTGACATCCTCCTTGCTTTCCTTGTGGAAGGGGGGAGTTCGAGTCCCACCGGCACTAAAATGCTGCTGGTGGGCCGGGTTTTACCGCAGTGGGCCTTTGGGCGACGGGTTTTCCCTAGGAACTGGTGTGAAATTACTGGTGGACCCGGGTTACTCTTAGAGTACTCCTTTGTTCAATGGGTACTTCGAGAAAGCTCAGAATTAATTTGTTAACCGTTCAAAAAAAATTAAGATTGGTACACCCTAGGCTTGAAGCCTAATGTGCTCCTTTTCTCTCTGGGTTCTAGGATTCATACACCCTGTGACGTCATATTCTGAGGGTGTGACATCACATTTTGGGGTATGTGGCAGCCTTCTATTGGTAAGTGATGTAGACCAAGATGTATGAATCCTAAATAGAGGGTGTATGAATCCTGTATGAACAATACATCACATTTCTCTCTAGAAGCATAGTATACATGTGTTTAAAAAGAAACAAACAATAAGTTAAAGTTCTTCTGACACTAATGTAAACATAACCATATAATACTCCTCTTTTAATGTGATTTAAACTTTAGCTACCTGCTTATCAGGAAACGTTATTGGAAACCGTCCCCACTATTAAATTAAATAAATTCAAGCCAATGAGTGGTGGTGGGATGGTTAGAGAAAGATTTAGGATCTTTTTGATATGGGGTAATCTATACATATAATAAACCAAAACCATTTTAATGACATGACATTTAAAGAGACATTCTCCTCTTTGATTGTGTTATGTGTCATCTCATGTGCATTAAGATATTTTAGGAAAAAAATAATTTAAAAACATGGCATTTAAAGAGACATTCTCCTCCTTGAGTGTGCCATGTGTCATCCCATGTGGCATTGAGATATTTTAGTAAAAAAATAATTTAAAAACAAAATTGGATTTTTTTTATCTTATGTTAATTTCCTCCCATAATGTTTAAACGTTAATATCTTTTATATACGAGATTTTTTTTTAAAAAAAAATTCCACCAACTTAACGAGCGTTTTATTATATTTCCAACGAGTATCATAGTGCTATATAAAAAAGGGAGAAAAAACCGACTATTTTTGTGGGGTATTGTTCATACAGGAAAAAAACACGTGTTCAGGTAATTCATTAATCGTGTATAGGCAAGTCACTAATTATGTTCAAACCAGTAAATATAAATTCTATTTTCAACGAGACCCGAATAGGTTAATAGAGTTATACATTGTTTTAGGTTAGGTATCAATATTAGTATGTTAGAGTTGTACATTTGTTTAGTCTTTAGGATATGTGTTAAGATTAGAGTTACATTGGAGTTCTACATTGGTTTAGGTTAGGTGTTAGCATTGGAGTTGGACATTGTTTTAGGTTAGATATTAATAATAGAGTTATACATCAGTCTATTTTATATGTAAAATTGATGTATCATATTAAATTTCTCAACCCGGGACGCTCCCGGGGTATAATCTAGTAGAATATAATTCATTCTATTACCCCATATCAAACAGATCCCATTCAATGGATGAGAGAATGGAATTGACGAATTAATGTACAAGGCAATGGAATGGATCATCATTTCATTTCTTGTTTGGTTGTCATGTGAGATTGAAACAAAACATTACTTTATGTTGTTGGGTAGACATGAAAAGATGAAGGAATAAAATCGTTGATAAGTGGCTGTGGTGGGTGGCGGCAACGACGGTGGTGGATGACGGTGGTAGGTGGTGGGTGATGGCGGCAGCAGTGGTGGGTGGTGGGTTATGATGTTGTTAGTAAAGGGTGGCGCCGGTTTGACTTGGACTAGAGATGAGGTTTTACCGATTATTCCACTGTCGTGCCTTCGGGCGGGTGGAGGTCGGGTTTTCGCGCATTTGGAAGAGCCAAGGGGCTAGGGGCAGTCGAGTAGTCGACATTGGGCATAGCACCCCGTGTCATGATGGTTGACATATCATTCCTTGCCATTAAAAAAAAAAATTAAACAAACAACATTCATGGCATGTTTGGCTCTCCAACCTCCTTATCTCCTTTTTTTTTTTTTTTTTTTCTACTTTTTCAAAAAGTCGCAATTTGTAACTTCTTATTTTTCTCCTTATTAAGGCATAAAAACTCGTTTTCAACTCATTACACAAACACTAACTTCTTAGTAAGTTAATAAGTCATACATTGAGTAGATAAAGAGAGCGAAACATGGTCCCATATATATATTTTTTAAAACTAAGGGGGGACGAGGCCCTTCACGAATTGCTCACGGGTAGTGGTCTCGTAAAGTTTGGCATGGTAGATAGTTCACGGAAGTATAGTAGGTAGGTGGATGTTTTTTTGGTCAACATGAGAGTTTTTTAGTTTAATTTGTGTTTTTTAGAGGTGTGAAGAAGATGATAGAAATTGAAGATTATGGTAGAGCCGTAGAGGTGGAACATTTTTTTTCGTCATCATGCGGGTTTTCTAGTACTTTAAAATGTCTAATTAATTTATGTATTAGTTTAAATTAATGTTTTATTTTTCTAATTAAATTGCTTATTTTATTTAAAACAAAAAAAGAAAAAAAAAACATTTCAATAAAGTAAATCAGTATAATGTATCTTTAAAACTATGTTTTATTAAAGTGAATCAGTAAAGTGAGGTGACGCTGTAACGTTAATGTAAAACATGACTAGTGAAGCTGAAAAAACTAGTGAAGTATGGTGCCAACCTTAACCTTAACCTCGTGACTCATGAGACAAGAGGAACAAAGAGGGTCCTTGCCTCCTTGGCCCATCACTTTCCAACACAACTGACCACTTCTTGTCGGATTTTTCTTCATATTTCTTCTACACATTCAAAACCCTCAGATTCTTTAACTTTTCTTGATGGGTGTTTTTAATTCATTGTAAAGATTCTTTCTTTGCAACCTCCCTCATTTTGGGTAAGCTTTTCTTGACTTCTACCATTAGGGTTTTGTTCATAATTTGTTAAAAATTGTTTCTTGATGCTTTACAACCAGAATGCCATTCATTAATGAGACTCCCTTTTTGCATTTGTGTTTTTTTTTTTTTAAATCTTCTTTTATGATGTTTTATGAACTTTGGCCCACTAAGGAGTTATTTTTTATTTTATTTTTTTTTTGAGGGGGGGGGGGGGGGGGGGGGGGGGGGGGGGGGGGGGGTTTGTTGGGCTTCTTGAACTTGTCCTAAGTTTTCAGGGTGTTTGGGATTTGCTTATTCATATTCATATTGTTTATCAGATTAAATATGAGTGGTGGTTCTAGCAACTTTTGACTTGACTGTAAATATTTGAATAAGCTATATTTATGTGTGTGCTGTTTTTTTAATCTTTTGCTTCTTTGCACTATTAATTTTTTTATGATTAATCTTGGTGTCACACCCTGTTGTTTGCAGCTGATTATGTTGTTTATAAGCATCATTTGTTGCTCTTTTAATGTAAAGTTTGGCCATTAAGTGCTGTGTTTAGGGCATCAAATTAGTGGGATTTGAAAATGAAACATGTTTGGCATCTTATTTTTCACCTTGTTATTTAAACGTCGAGCCTGTTAAGCCGCCAAAACCCTATTTGTTAACTAAGGTGGTGATTGGATGTGCGTTTTCAATGCGACTGTTTTAAACGTCGAGCTTGTTATTGTAAACTTGGTGTTTACAATAACAATCTCCGCTTTTTAATAAAACAATTTAGAAGGTTGGATTCAATACAAACATGTGAAGCGACTTTTGACCCGTTTGAACCGGTTTCCATTTTAGCTAAGTTTTTTGACTTTACCAATTTGACCTGTCGCAAAGAAACCATAATCCAAACCGGCCCATGATTAAGTGAATCGATAAATATTGCCGCCTCTAGTTCATTAAATCCTATGTTTTCACCTTTTCTTTGCCAGTTATGTTTTAATCACGATATCTTTACACGCAGTATGCTTATTACTTCATTTTATTTTATACTTGCAGCATAACAGAAACCGTGATTGATAAACTTGACCGTTGAATTCAAGATTACTGGAAAAAAAATGGTTCAAACGCTTGCAGATATCAAAGGCGGAGGCGGGGTCCATCAAAATAGGAACCACTGGTACGATTAGCGCCTTAATGTCAAGGGAACTACAGAATTCGACTCCAGATCCGTCCACTTTAGAACCTAAAGAAGCTACCGTTGCTACGAATGTTAAAGCAAGTGTACAAGCAGATGAAGCAAGCTCGAGTAACGCCAATCCGAATGAAAAAACCAAACCTCACAAAACAAGAAAAGCTAACCGAAATGCTAGTAGAAGGAAAGGGGCTTACATAGTTGAAGTTGTGGACATAAAGTGCAAAATGCCTGACCCGATAGCAAATCGATTCAAGAAACTTAATTTCACAAAGCTTTCAGAGACTAATGGCTAGATTATATATCTTTTTCGGTTTTGTAGCTTAACCCTGAAATTAATTTAGGTTTTTTTTTTTTTTTTTTTTTTTTTTTTTTTTTTTTTTTTTATGTTATGCACTTCAATGGCTGAACAGATGCTTGGTATGAACTTGTTTTTTTTTATTCTTCTCATCTCTTGTCTGTGTTTGAGCTGCTGCTTGTGAAACTTGTAAATTATGCCTTTCTGAGTCTAATACGAATCTGTTACAATACTCGATCTCTTGCATTACAAGCGATTCAGCAACCGTCCCAGTCTCAACCTGAGGTTTTGCAGCAGTTCTTTCAGGAATGCGTGAAAAGCGCATATGTATAACGTTTATATACGCATATACACATGTCCGTATGCGTATGCATATACTCTCCTACAAAGTATATATATATTTTTTTAAAAGTGTAGTTGGATCATAGAGGTTGTGTATTATGTATAGAAATATATTTTAAAATAAATATATAATCTCTCAAGAACGAACGAAAAAGGGGGTTAACGTGAATTTCGCTTGCGAGGATGTCAGTATTGATGGTTCGCGCGGTCATGAACAGGGGCGAAGGATATATAGGGGCCACCCCCCCTCCTGTTTTTTGGCGCGGCAGTGGAAATTTACGATTTTCGTAGGTAAATTGAATCCGGGTTGAGTCCGCCCCCGCCGATTTGCCACTACCGATTGAAAAAATTGAGTCCGGCACCCTCCGATTTAAGAACCAAGCTTCGCCACTGGTCATGAAGACATCACTCACACAACTCATTTGAATATCGATGACCGGTTATATATAAAAAATGTGCATATGAATAATAAGGTAAGCAGGCAAATTTATAAAAAAAATTCCCATTTCAACAACAAATAAAAAAAATAAAAAGTAGTGGTTTAGGAAGCCTTTCTCTAAAGACTATCAGAGCCAGGTTTCGATCCTGGGACCTGTGGGTTATGGGCCCACCACGCTTCCGCTGCGCCACTCTGATTTGATGACAATAACACATATCTTTTTATAAAAATATCACAAACAATACTATCTTATTTAAACAATATTATTATTCTATTCTGTGGTGATAAGGGAATACAATCTTTTGTTTAGTTCTTGATAGAACACAACCAACAATGGCTACAATATCATGTCCTACTGTTCAGCTGATCTTCACAAGATCAGACACAAAACCCATAAACAAATTAACCCAAACCAACCATAATCTTGAGTCAAAGTTCAAAGGTGTGCCTAAAGGTTTAGGCTTTTGCAAACCAACTTCAAGAATTGGACCTATCAGTAATGGTTCAAGAACCACATGTTGGTTTAAGTTCGGTAAAAATGGTGTGGATGCTGAAGGTGCAGGTATCTATGGCAGCCAATCTCGTGATGATTTTGACCGTGATGATGTTGAACAGGTACCCTTTTGTTATTATTTGTTTAAAGTTTGTATTTTTATATGTTTTATGTGATTCTTGATGGTTTGTTGGTCTGTTTTGCAGTTTAGGAACCAAAGTTGTTAACTTTGTTTATTTATTTATTTATTTCTATGCAATTTTTAATTCCCATTTAGAATTTGTAGTTGTTTGAGGCAATTGACAAACATTATAAAAAAAATATAAAAAATATGTGACTAAGGGATTTTTAGGCCAGTTTTTTGAGGGTTTGAAGTGTTGTGTGGCTGACTATTGATGGTGATGAGTAGAGTTGGCTAGTTGGGTGGTTTGAATTTGAAACGGGCTGGGCTGACCCGTAAACGCCTTTGCCGGTTTCTTAGGGCGGACGGGGTGCTCACCGTAAACTCGTAAAGCCCACTTGTACCTCATGGGTACCCCACTACTCCCACGGGTTCACTGCCGCTGGTGACCCGGGTAGTGGGTTCCGTGACTGTTTTTGTGAGATATCTCACGGTGTGCAGAGGAGAGAGAAAGGCACGGATGGTGCCGCTGGTGAAGGGGTTCACGGGTGGAGGTGGCGGGTAGTCAAAGTGGCGCAATGAAGGGGTACCTGGATTCTTCACGGGTGGTGCCCCTCCCTCCCTTACATTTCTTATGGATAATTGTTGTGTTAGTTATCCTTAGAAAGCACTACTATAGTCTATAGTTATCTAAATATTTGAACGAAGTGATTTAGAGTATGTGTAGTGGTGGGGGGTTATGTGAGGGTTATGGTATTAAAATATTAAAAAGTAATAGAAGGGGGGTTATGTGGGGGTTATGGAAAATAGGGTGTAGTGGGAAGGGGGGTTATGAAGGGGTTATAAATGATTAGGTAATAATTGATTTTTATTGTTTTATTATTATTATTATTATTATTATTATTATTATTATTATTATTATTATTATTATTATTATTATTCAGACTAATAAAACAAAAAACAAAAAAAGACTTCAAAAAAATTATTATTATTATTCTCTCTCTCTCTACGTCTCTCTCTCTCTTATCTTCTTCTTCTTCAACTATCTTCTTCTTCTTCAACTACACTTCTTCTTCATCTTCTTCACTTCTTCTTCCTCTCCACACACACTTCAACAACAACAACAACAACAACAACAACAATAATAATAATAATAATAATAATAAAATAAAAATAAAAATCAAGAAGCAGAGCATAGCGCTCGTTGTCCAAATGACCGGATTGAACCAAAACGCCCCATAGCGCCGCCGGGGGCGGTGTTCCCCGGCACTATGGGGCTTCAAAACGCCCTATAACGGGCCACTACACATGCCCTTAGGAGCTTGTATATAGTACAAGCGGACTTTCTTACTTTCGACCTCTTTGACCCGTTGCCCTTTTAGCTAGATTTTCATTTGACGTAGTTCATCTGACAGGTTGAGCAGTTAAACCTGAACACGACCCATGTATTTATTCTTATTCAAGTCAAATACTTCAAACCTAAACCGAACACACTTATATAAATTTAACATGACATGTTTAACACATTTACCTAAGTCCATATATTTATGAAAAAATATATTTGCTACCAATATTCCTTTTCCAGTTTTGATACTCGATTTACTGCAGTACTTCAATTACATGGGCATGCTTGCTGTCGAGGGCACATACGATAAAATGGAAGCTCTTTTAGGCCAGAATATTCACCCGGTTGACATTTTATTGATGATGGCCGCTTCAGAAGGCGATAAGCCCAAAATCGAGGAACTGTTGAAAGCAGGAGCCAAATACGACGTTAAAGATTCAGATGGAAAAACAGCACTTGATAAGGCAGCAGATGATGAAATCAAGAACTTAATTCTAAGTTACTCTCCTCAAAAAGCTTGATTTTTGATTCTGCAAACTCAAAGATTGTTGTTATGGTATTTAGTTCTGTCAGTATAGATTTAAAATGTCATGTACTTGTTCTTTTTGACATATATAGCTCCCATTGTTGTTTATTTGAATTTGACTATTTGAGCCATGTCTTTGTTTTCTAATTGGGGATTATACTTTTGTGAGAACAAAGTATATGTAATGTCTATTTCCAGTTTTGACCCATGCATGATCTGATCAAAGTGACTATGCTAGAACGGTGCTGGTACCCTCTACCAGCACGGTAACACTGCCTCGGATGACATGGGTAGTGGTTTGCTGGTAGGTTTCACAAGTTCTAGTTAACAGACCGTGATTAGTGTTTTGTGTGTTGCCTTCAAAACTGTGTTTCAGTGTAGTGATGTGGCAACGAAGAATTGGTTGAAGTCAGTGAAGTGAAAAATTATTGCTGGTAGTGCCCTGTCCCCCTTACAAAGTTGTAGATTTAAAAACACTTAAGATATGTGTTAAAGACATTAAATAAAATAACAATAACAATAAAAAAAACTGCCTTCAATATTCTTTTTACACTTACCACCCTTCAAGTTGCACAATATCAACATCCAGAATCCAAAATAACTATATACAAGACATGGATCTTTGCAAACTCAAAACTATTCTACAGGACCAAAACCAGCCATTGATTTAACAGCAAAACCTCAGAATAACAAGTCAAATGTGCCATTTTCGGGTTAGGTTCTACTTCGCGGAGTACCAGTTTTGGGCAAATTTTGCGTCAACTGATAACCCGACTTTAAGAATATTCTTGCCATCGAAAGGCTTCGACATGCAGTCAACAACTATCGCTTTTGCCACCTCAGCCGACTCTGTAGGCCCTTCCAGTATCACTTCGTCGTGGACCTGTGTTCAGAATACCAACTTTATTTGACCCGTCAATCGTAAGGGATACGCTGATTATTACAACTATGGAATTTAAAAGAAAACCTGTAAGAGCAGCTTCCACCCAAGCTCTCGCAGCCGAGCGTTCTTAGATATCTCCAACATGGCACACATAGCCACATCAGCAGCACTACCCTGAGTTCATAAGACTCACAATCAGAACACTTTTATTTTATTTTTATTATTATTATTATTTTTTTTTAAATTGGGGGGGGGGGGGGGGGGGGGGGGGGGGGGGGGGGGGGGGTTGCAATGAAGCTAAGAAACAAACCTGAACAGGTGTATTGATTGCAGCCCGCTCGATGTGGCCTCTATGTGATGGGGTAGCATTTTTTGTGGACGGGAAAGTGCGGGCCCGGCCCAACAGTGTATATACACAGCCAATTTTCCGGGCTTCTTTTTTACGGGCTTCTTGCCATCTAAGCACTTCTTCTCTGCCACTATACCATCTATTAACTGTTTCTTTTGCTTCATTTACCGAAACCTGCAATCAAGTAAGCAAAAATAGATATATAAATAATACTAACAATAATAAATTATCTTTAGACTGATCATTGTTAACCATTTAGCTTTTAATATCTGAAACTTTGTACCTTCCAGTCACGTGCAAGACCAACGGGGGTTTTCCCATATGCAATAGAAAAGTTGAGCATTTTCGCTTTTCTTCTTTCGGAAGCATACATATCCTAAGAAGAGAAATAATTAAATCACTGATGTAAAGCACACATAATAATTCTATAAAAGTGTGACAAAGGTGATATTCGGTTGTGTAATACGAAACAGATTATTTAATTATGATTTTTTTTTTGAGAATAAACTACTGTTTTATTAACACATAATCGCGAAAAATTACATCAATATAGCAGGCAAGCAGACAACAAGCTGCGCCGCCACCCCTTTCTGGACGGCAAACCCTAACCTACTAAAAACGAACCGTTTCTGTACGGCAAACCCTAATTATGATTATTACTGATTTTTTTTATTTTTATTTTTTTAAATTTTGAGATAATTTATTTATCATATACCTTTAGGAGGGGAACAGGTGGAGATTCTTGGCCAGGTTGAGGGTGCCACTCGAGAAGAACATGTTTCCTGTCGATAGCATCACGAATGTAAGGATACATGTTCATTGCGGTTCTTGAATGGAAATCTCCACCAGCTTCAAATGCATCCAACATGCTCTTACACTCAGCAAGATGTGCAAGAATCCTCAATTCCAACTACTCGGCAACCGGTATAAACAAGAGATTAATAATATCTGTGGGACCCACCCATTTTATTAGTATATTAAAATACAATGAAATTCCTTTATTTACCTGCCCATAATCAGCAACAATAAGCGACTTTCCTGGTGCTGCTATAAATGCTTGACGGATCTTGTATCTATCTTTCTCTAAAGCAGGTTGGTTCTGAAACCATATAGATATCAAGATTAGCGAAAGTGGCAACTTTGTAATGGGTCAAAACATGTTCGGGTTTGACCTACAAAATTATTGTTTCTTTTCATCTTGCTTTTTATATAACTAAGGTGTTAACTATGATCACAAAAAACAAACCAAATCGACGTGTTTGACCCATTCCTCCAGCAATATTTATACTTAACCCATCTCACTTGTTTGAAATAAAGACATCCCAAATCAACTCATTCACCGGTAAACGGGTCAAAATGCCACCTCCAGACATTGGCATCAACCCATATGGCCAAACCCATTACATGTGTCTAGACTCTAAACCATAGTTGCCAAAGCGCCTAGGCGCACAGGCGGAGCCCAGAGCCTAGACACAAGGCGCATAAAAAACAGGGGCTTTTTATAATTAGACGCATAGTATAAAATACATTTTTTTGGGATTTTAGAGATGTTTTAGGCTTCTTTAGGGCTACATTAGGATGTTTTAGGGCTGTTTAGGACTTGTTGATAACTCATTTAGGATGTTTTAGAGGTTTAGGCAACATTTAGCCTGAATTTGGCCGGAAATCAGCCTGAAAACAGCACCGATAGGCGCAACGCACTTGGTGCGCTTGGTTGCGCCTTGCGCCTAGGCGCGCTTTTGACAACTATGCTCTAAACACAAAAAGACCACATCCATTGTTAATATTACTAAAACAAACATTAAGTAAACCTGCAGATTTGGTCTTCTAGCTGATAGTCGCCCCGTTTCTGTGTTAATATTGAGTGAACAATGAATACGCCCGTTTCTGCCAGATATATGGCTGCCCTGTAGTGAACAAATCAAATAAACTTATAATCACAATAAACTATTACAATAGATAATCATAACCGCATCCGATGGAACACGTCAATTCATGATCCACGTCAGCAATTTTTCATATTTATTCTGAAGCAATTATTTTTCTTATTACCTGTAAAGGGAGGATGAAGTTGGATATCAAAGAATCTATAGAGCAAACTTCACATAAAGCAGCAATTGCATGACAAGCCTCGTGTCCTTCCGACCCCCCTCCAAACGCCATATAAGCAGTACCATAATCTGAATTATTAGCAACGGGTTTGGTCTTTATCTCTGCCACCTCAGCATTATCCACGTCATCATCTTTTTCATCCAACTCATCATCAATAAAATCATAATCCATAGATACCTTCCCTGCAAGAGTCTTTAAAGCTTTTCCACTAGCTGAAGGCCAACCCGATGCAGTGTATGTTTCAGGTTGTAAACCAGAACAAATTGCTTTTAATTTGATTTTACGGAATTTAGTGGCGGTTTTTTTGCCTTCTTCGATTATATTATCAACATTAGGAATTTTGAATTCCTTCTCGAATGGTAGAGTTTGACTTGGATCTTTGCTGCATAAGATGATACAGAATAAAAGATTTAAGCTTATCTATGGATAATATAACGTAATGTTCGTGAGATTAAAAATTTGGGTAAATTTAGCTAAAACGAAAGCAGGTCAAATGATTCTTAACATGACAGATAGGTAAAATAATAAAATTACAAAAAAAAAAAAAAAAAAAAAAAAAAAAAAGCTAAAAAGAAAGCTGGCCAAACAGGCCAAAAGTCATCCAAGCATAAAATCTCCTGACTTATGTTATTCAAGAATATAAGATTATATTTGTACTTTTTGTATCTGAATTTGACACACCCAGCCATATCTGAATCTTGTTATTGAAAAACATGACTGCCATTGGAATAATTTTATTTTTCTAATCATATTTGACACACCAAATATTTATACAAACCTTTATTTTTAAACAAAGAAGCAATTGGGTCAAACTAGGCCTGTAAACGAACCAAACGAACACGAACAAAGGCATGTTCGTGTTTGTTCATTTAACTTTAACCGAACACGAACACATAATCGAACACATTTTTGTGTTTGTGTTCGTTCATTAAGAAATTTGTGATGTTCGTGTTTGTTTATGTTCATTCGTTTAAAACCTAAACAAAACAGTTTGTGAATGAACATAAATGGACATCCACGAACATAATAAATGTAAATGATTTTGTATTACTAAAAAACCCAATTACTAATTGGTTATATTTATACAAGTATCTAAAGCCCCATTTATGTTTATATTTATTTAAATATAACTACTTATGTAACTAATAAAATTTAAAATAAATAAACGAACATGCACGGACGTTCACGAACATAAATGAACGAACACAAGGTTTGTTCATGTTCGTTCATTTAATTAAACCAACAAATTTTTTTGTTCGTGTTTGTTCGTTTATTAAATAAACGAACATAAACGAACTTCCCGCCGAAGAAATAAAAATTCACGAACAGTTCATGAACGTTCGGCTCGCTTACAGGCCTAGGTCAACCCAACTTTTAAGAATGTATAAAAATTATATGTTCAAATCTGCCACCCGTTTTTTCAAAAGATGTTTACCTATTTTCAATGCCGCCGAAAAACAGCTGACGTAGCTGTGTATCACTACCAACATTCATAAACTTAGCATCTGGACACAATTTTGAAGCCCAATTACGAAAACGGTCAGCAGCTATTTGTTGTTCGACTTTTGCTATTTTTTCAATTTCCATAAGATAGGTCCGATCCACTAACATCCCTTCAGTTTCCATTTTCACCAAAAGCTCACCAAACGGGCGCCAATATTGTTCATAAAAATCAAACAAATTTCCTTTTATAACTCCATTGAAGTTCCACGCTCGGTTTGACAGTTTTATTTTTAATCTTTCATAAAGCTTCAGAGTGCTTATTGAATCTAAAGCCGAATAACAAACCCACGGTTCCCGTTCTACCCTTTGAAGCTCTTCAACGGGAGGTATAACTACAATTTTGCCCTCGGTGCCGTCTTTTTTTAGTTTTTTCCTCCCGAAAATGGTTTTCATTGATACTTTTCCGATCAATTCTTCGTTAGGACCTAAATTAGCATCCGACATGATTCCTTTTGAATCACTAGTAAGTGCTTCTAGAGAATACCCACCTGACATTCTTCTTGAAGAATCCCATAATCGGGCCATGTGCATTGTGTCAGCATGAAAGCCCGAAAGCTTAATCCCGTAATTCTCTATAACATGGTTATCAAAGCTATAGTTATGCCAAACCTACAGAAAACAAAATGCCTTTTTAACTGTCAAAACGGCTCAGGTAACAAGTTAAAAATGCTTTCACTAGACGTATCAGAGGTAAGATGCACGGACCCAGGTAACGGGTTGGTTGGGTTGACCCATTTAACACTTTTTGCCTATGTTAAAATTTATTTAGAAATGATAAATATTAAGTATGACTACAACACATTATTGTTACAATGATAATGTGATCTTTTAATAAAAGGTTGTGTTTATAAAAATAAAAATAATAAAAAAAAAAAATGGGTGATTGTCAACTTGTTCAGCCCGTTTAATCAGTTTGAAATACAACACAAATCAAATTGCCCTAATGGGTTGAAATGCCACCTTTAGTTGTCCCTAATTTAGACAATGAAAAAGTAATGAAGACTTTTATTACCTTTTTAATGTTGGGGTCTTCAAAAAAAGGTGAGAATATATCCAGCATTTTCTTGCCGCCGCCATCTAAAACATCAACCCAAATACAAGATTTGCCATTTCCAAAGTCGGCTTCATGTCCACAATATATGCTGAAACATATAATCTCTCCATGATCAACAGGTGTTTCTTGTTTCACATCAATTGCAGCCACCTGAGAATTATGAGCATAGGTGTGCTAAGAAATCGACCCGTACAATATATGTAGCAAATTTTGACCCTTTATGGATAAACAGGACATTCGGGACATACTTAGCCCAAAGGTACAGGTAAAAAGTAAAAACTACAAAAAAAAAAAAAAAAAAAACACACACACACACACACACACAACTAAAGTGAAAATGAGTTGAGCAGATGAAATGCTTCCAAGTCGCATAACATGTATTCACAATGCATAAAACTTGCTAAATCGCTTTATTTCATTTATTAAATTACTACTTACTATTAATGTAAACTTCCAGTTTAGTTCATATTTTGAAAAGTTTAATTATTTACAAAATAAAAGATAAAACAAGTGTTTGCAGGTTGAATGAACACGACCCGTAATGAAAATTATCTGTTTCGACTGGTTACTAAAATACCCAACTCAGTCAACAGAAGCCACCAGTTTTCTGAACTGTAAATGCAATGCAATACAAGATAAAGAAAAGATAGACAAGATGTTTACAGGTTGAAACAAACCCAAACTGACCCGTTTTGACCCATACTTTCAATCAGGGCCCCCACCCCCAATCACAGTATCACACACACAACAATTTTAATAAGAACATACGTAAGCAAATAATAAAAAAAATACATACCTCAGTATCACAAGCATATACATGATGACGGTACTGAGTGGTGAGCTTTTTTACCACTTCTTTGGCTTTGATGATGTCATCAACCACAAGAACTTTGTCATAAATGCTTTTGAGCCTCTTCTGTAAATGAGTTGAATCCTTGGTATCTATAGGTACGATATAGGTTTCATTAAAATCATCACATTGCAAGTCTTTTTGGTGGACACCATTCACAGGCATATCTTCTGAAACCTGTGACTTTGACACTGGATGTTTTTGGTTGACTCCAGGTGATGAGGGGATAGACTTTCTTGGAGTCGGATATCCATTAGTCGGTTGACTTTGGAACTTCTCAAATCGATCCTTGACTTCTGTCTCGTGTTTACAGGGCTCAGTTATGTTAGGCGCGTTCTGAACATTAAGCACAGGTGTATCTTCTAAAAAACTTGACTTTGACTCCGGATGTTTTCGGTTGACTTTAGGTGACAAGGAGATAGACTTTCTTGGAGCCGAATATCCATAAGTTGCTCGACTTTGGAAGTTCTCAAATTCATTCCTGATTTCTGTCTCGTGTTTACGAGGCTCGGTTATGTTTGATCCTGCATACTGAACATTGGCCGCAGGTGTATCTTCTGAAAACTTTGACACTGGATAACTTTGGTTGACTTTAGGTGAAGAAGTCAAGTTTCCGTTAGATGGTCGACTTTGGGCACAGGGTTCGGTTATAATTGATCCTGTGTGACCATTAGGCACAGAAACATTCATTTTACCAGAAGAAAGTGTGGTTTCTTTAAATACTCTTAATGCTTTCGTTGCTTGATTCCATGTTAACGGTTGAGAATCTTCATCTCTAAACGGAATTTGTTGATATGAGTCCATGACAGGAGTGATGTGTTGAGTTACAGGCCCCAAGATTCTATCTTTACTGCCATGTGGCACCATCCTCGCATACGAATTACCTCTTCTTGATTCTACATGAAGCCTAAACTCAGCACATGATTGATTAAGTGCCGTACTAGCGTACCCTTGACTTCCATCGAAAGCCATGGTACAAATATTTGACCGTGAGCTAAATCCAAATGGGCTAAAAACCATTGCGATATTGCACAAACGCTCTTTTTTACTATGGGGATTTTGAACTCGCCACCTGAAATTTAATCATATAACCAAAATGTGCGTAAGGAAAAGAAATGTGTTGATTCCATCAAACAATGCTCATATTATTCCGGGTTCATTTTACAAGTAAAAAAGTGATAGCAACCTCTCAACCTACCCTACCCAGACCCTACCAATAGCTTTGCTCCGAGTTGAATTAAACTAGGTACGTTATTTATTTGCTTATTTTACAAGTAACTCCCTAAACAACTAAAAATAGCCGAACACTCAAACAGTCGAACATCTAACAACCTAAACCTTTAACAAAATCACATCCAAACATTATCTCATCTGCTTCATTTCATTTCATATCACATAACCAATTTCAAAAAACCAAAAGCCCAAAAGCTATAAAAAAATAAATAAATAAATAATAGTGACATTTACATTTATCAAATAATCATTACTCCTCTTTCTTCAAACAACTTCTTCACTAATCTTCCAAATATCATTCCATATCACATAACCTATTTCAAAAAGCCAAAAGCCCCAAAAGCTATGAAAAAAAAATTAAAAAAAAAATACTTTTATTTTTTTTATAAATAATAATAATAATTTTCATTCCATGACTAAGAAAATTACATCAAGGGGCCGCCACCCCTTTACCATAATCTACTAAAAACATAACCTTGCCCACCCGAGACACTACTATGAATTTCTCGCTAGACCCTGGTCAGGAAATAATCATTATTCCTATTTCTCCAACTACAATTATTTAAACCCCAAAATGAACCATAAGTCTATAACCATTAACCATAAGTTTACCATCCAAACAAGCCCTAAACTAAAAACTTGACATTAAACCTCCACAAACAAACTCAACAACAACAACAACAACAATAACAGTACATATAACAGCAAAAAGAGCCAAATAAACAGTTGAAAACAAACAAAAGAGTAAACCTGCAAAGGGGTGTCTTGGAAGAAGAAGGACGAGGGGATGAATGACAAAGCCAGAAATAAGGAGGGGGTTTCTTGAAAGAATTGGTGGGTGAGGTGAAGGCCATTGCCAGCTTCTTGCTCAGTGTTAAAGCAGCCGTCTTGATAAGCTTTAAAGGTGTGAGCTTTAAGGGTTTTATAGGGTTTTTAGACTGCAGATGAAACAACTACCCATGTGGGTATGTATGTATGTGAGTCAATCCTTAAACCCTTGATTGGTTTGCTATAATAATAATAATAATCTTGATGTTGTGTTGTGAAGTAAGACCACAATTTTGGGGAACAATTGTTATTTTGTCTTTACTTTATGTTGGGGATAAAGTACACTTCACTCCCTAAAGTATGTTAGTGTTTCTCTTTTTGTCCCCTTCAAATAATAATATTGGCAATATTTAGACATGAAAAAAGTGTTTACAAAAACCCTTAAATTGAATAGTTGGGAGGTGAAAATTGAATAGTCACATGGACCTAGCTCTTCCTATGGTGTAAAGCTTTTTTGTTTTGTAGCATTAGGTTGTGAGGTGTGGATTGAGGAAGGAGGTCGGGGAGCTGATGTGACTCTTGTCTACCGTCGGGGAACACCGCCCCTCCTTCACCGTCGGTGTAAACGGGGTAATTCCCCCGACCTCCCTGATCTGTTCTCTCTATCTCTCTCTCTCTCTCTTCCTTTTCTCTCTCTCTCTCTCTCCTCTCCTTAGGTGATGAGCTGATGAGGTGGCTTGGGGGTGGATCAGTACCACACCCCTCAGTCTTATGATAGTAGTGACCAGTGATTTCAATCTAGAAGTTGATCAATAGGCATTTTGTTGAAGTTGATATCAGTGTTAAAGCACCCGACTAGTAATTCCTTCTTTAAGCATATACATGTTCGAGTGGTGACCTACATGTTCGAGTTATGACCTACGGACACGAGCTTTACTCTGAATCGTAAATTTGTGCCGGAATCTCTTAGAGTGCTCGTGGCGTTTGGTACTACTTCAAATCGTATGGCAGATTCCATTTGGATTGGATAGTGTGGCTCAAAACCCCGTTATTTAGTATGTAACTTAGTTAAATATTTTTTGTCCTAGTTAGGATTTTCTAACAAGTTGTGGTGTTTCATATAAAGTTTACCCTTATCTTTAGAAAAAAAAATTGCGGGTTTATGGTCTACTACATGGTAGTAAAGGTGATTTGGAATTTTTGGTAAACATCTCGATTCTGTTATATTTATGTTCCTACCGAACGATGAATGTGGGAATATCGTTCATTAGTAATTACATATATTAAGTATTTTTTTTTAGTTGTGGTGTATGGCCCTATTTCTCTAGCGTACTTGACTTTTATCGTTAGATGTTTTTCCGATACCAAGATAAAATAACCAAACTCATTTACGCTATGTTAAATTAATTGTGTTCCCGAGTTTACTTACGAAAGAAAAGGAAAGGAAACTTAAGAGGGAAAAGGGGAGGGAAAGAAAAGATATACCTTCATTTCTTGTTCGAAGGAAAAGAAAATAAAGTAAAATATTTTATGTGTTCGAGAGATGAAAGGAAGACTTAATTTTACAATTTTACCTTCGTTAGGTTTTATCTCTACTACATTATCTATATCTATATCTATACTATCTATATCTATATCTATACTACATTATAAACGGGGAGCCATGGGCAAAAATGTCTAAAATGTCAAAATTAAGATGGCATACCAAAAGCCTCAAGTGTAATCTCTAAATTTTTACCCTCTTTGTTCCATTTATACCCTTATGTACCACTTTTAATAGCAATTGTACAAAATAATAATGCAACTCATAAACTCTATCATTAACCATCGAGACATCTATCACGGATCGATCATGGACATTGCAAAATAATAATGCAACTCATAAACTCTATCATTAACCATCGATACATCTATCACGGATCGATCATGGACAATGCAAAATAATAATGCAACTCATAAACTCTATCATTAACCATCGATACATCTATCACGGATCGATCATGGACAATGCAAAATAATAATGCAACTCATAAACTCTATCATTAACCATCGATACATCTATCACGGATCGATCATGGACAATGCAAAATAATAATGCAACTCATAAACTCTATCATTAACCATCGATACATCTATCACGGATCGATCATGGACAATGCAAAATAATAATGCAACTCATAAACTCTATCATTAACCATCGATACATCGTGTTTAGTCAATTTCGTGCAATCACTAAAGCATAGATGAATAAAGTGATTAATTTTTTTATTTTCTTTTTTACATGCCATTCTGGCTATCATAAGTGCGCCTATTCGCCTTGACGACATAGTTTACAACATAAATATTTCACATTCATAACTATCATATCACTAAGCCGGAATTTGGTCCCCTATTCTTATTAAACAAAAATATTTAGAGAACATTAACGACTTCTTAAATGCTTTAGAGTGCGACTAACATCTTATAACATGTCTTTTAGATTGTGTATATTTGCGTTATATTAGAGGTTGTGTACCCGCCGCATCGCGCGGGCCAACCCACTAGTAAATTATAAAGGAGGAGTGATGGCTAAATGTATCCAAATTGACAAATTTAAGATGGCATCCGAAAAGTCTCAAGTGTAATCCTCAAGTTTTTACCTCATTTATTCCAAATTTACCCTTGTGTATCACCTTTGATACCTATTATACAATCCCAACTTGCCATGCTCCTCTCTTCACCACCATTAGTTATTATTGAAACCCCCCATTGTAATTGAATGTCTAAAATGAATAATGAGACCCTCCATTAAATTGAATAGAATTTCATCATGTTAATCTTTTATTAAAATCTACACCTACATCTACATCTATACTATATAATAAAAGAAAACACATGAGGGACACATGGCACTCCCTCATGAATTATCTCATTTTCTTATTTAATTTAATACAATAAATTCAAATTTAATTATAATAATTGATTTGCAAAAGTATATAATAAATTTATTAAAATGAATTTTATTAATTATATTAATAGTCATAGTTGTAACTGAAATCATTAATAAAAGAAAACACATGATTCTTTTTACAATATTTGATCTTATATATCTACATCTACATTCACATTTTTACACTATATAATAAAAGAAAACAAATGAGGGACACATGGCATTCCCTCATGAATTCTCTCATTTTCATATTTAATTTAATACAATAAATTCAAATTTAATTATAATAATTGATTTGCAAAAGCATATTATAAATTTATTAAAATGAATTTTATTAACTATATTAATAATCATAGTTGTAACTGAAATCATTAATAAAAGAAAACACATGATTCTTTTTACAATATTTGATCTTATATATATATATATATATATATATATATATATATATATATATATTAATAAAAGAAAACACATGAGGGACACATGACACTCCCTCATGAATTCTCTCATTTTATTATTTAATACAATAAATTCAAATTTAAATATAATAATTGATTTGCAAAATCATATTATAAATTTATTAAAATGAATTTTATTAATTATATTAATAATCATAGTTGTAACTGAAATCATTAATAAAAGAAAACACATGATTCTTTTTACAATATTTGATCTGTTATTCTAAGTTTAAAATTAAGTTTGTTACAATATTTGACAAATGATTATTAAGTTTTTTTTTTTTATTTTGGTCATTGTTTTAGATGTTCAACTGTGCTCAACAAATACATATTAATTTTAATACTTAAAATTCAAAAGTCAAATAAACAAATTAAGAATAACACAATGCAATTAGTCAAGCTTTTTTATAAGACTTTCATGTTGTTCAAAACAAATAAATAAAATAAATCAATCAACATTAATTGATTTCTATATGTAGTAATAAAAGACAGCACATGGAGTACATAGAACTCCATCACAAAGCCTCCCATTTTATTATTTTAAACAATACATTTATTTTAATTTTTTTCTTTATTTAATAATTATTAATTATTCAGTTGTTATTTGTTACAACTATAATTATTAGTATACTTATTGGAATTCAGTTTAATATATATATTCTATGTTTTTCATAAATCAATTAATATAATTATATTATAATTCAAAATTAGAAATAAATTATTAGACATAATTTGAAAATGTTTATGAACTAACAAAAGTAATATTTATAAAAAATTATTTATTTTTTTAAGATAGCGTATTTATGTGTTATTAAATTTAAATCGTGTACTTTAAAAACGTGTTTTTAATATGTGGTCTTTCACTCTAAGTTTGAAACTATATTTCTTACAATATTCTAAACAAACAAAATAAAACAAATCAATTCACATTAATTAAATATTTGATTTAATACAAAACTAAATATGTTTGGCTATTTTCGTATTATAATACCTTCATATATAAAATACATTTTATATATGAAAAACCATTATTTGAAATCTTCATTGACTTTGTTTTTTCAAGCTACTTCAATAGAGAAATGCAATATCTAAACAGTCTTTTCATTACTAATTCGTTTCAATCTTTATTTTCATGTTATTAATTCACACATTCTTTTTTTATAATATAGTAAAATTGAACCAATAAATGTCATTATGTTTAAGGATCTTGATGTTAGAAAAAAAATGATTATACACTCAATGTTTGAAAAAGTTTTATGTGAATAAAAATGTATTTTACAATAAATCATTTAGTGGCTGATGAATATTTAATATTTTTTTCGGTTGTAAAGGCAACTTTTTTATTTTAAATAAAATATGTAATCTAATTTTTCTTAATTGTATTTTAAATTTATATATAATATATATAATTTAAATTGTTCAACCCGTGTATCACACGGGTACATAACCTAGTTAATAATAAGTTGGTAGAGAATAATTATAAGACCTTCTGCATAGGATACATGATTTTTTTTTCTTTTTTAAAAGGTTAATTTCATTAATCCCATGGTCTTTAGGATTTGAAGCCAAGACATCCCACAACCTAGGTGTTTTAAGGGCTTTGCCTTTGCCAATGGACCACTACCCCATTGGTACATGATTTTTTTTCTAAATTATAAGTTTGGTCTACACACACGTATTTTAATCTTTAATTGATAAAGAAAACTATGAAAACAATTTTGGAAATAACTTTTGGTATTGTAGATAGACTTATGAATTAAACGACGTCAATGGTTTTGGTGATAAATATTCAAGTTTATAACACCATCATTGATGCTCAGTGTCGTCATTGTAACATTACGCATTTAATACTTGTACGTTACGCTTTGACATTAATAAAAACGTCAAGTTTCCATTTAATACTCGCATTTATTTATTTTGTCGCGTTTATGAACCCTAATATGATATATATATATTATAATATACTAAATGTGTGTTGGTTTGTGTTAAAAAAAAAATATATAAAAATCCTGCTCTGGCCGGGGTTCGAACCCGCGCCAGAGCCACACTTAGCCACATACACAACCAACCGGGCTGGACTCCTGTTTGGTGATAAACCCGGTTGCACCTTATACTTATACACGCTTCAAATCCTCACAGTTGACAAGAAAAGTCAACTGTGGGATTCCTTGGTGTGCAATCCTTCGAATTAACGTGTAATGATGCTATCTTTGGTAAATTCGTGTATAATCCGGCCCAATACAACACAATTGCACAACAATAACACGGCAATCGTTGCCCTAATCATCTATTGGCCGCGTATACATTCTATGGAAAGTCAACCCTCTAATTAACCCTAACCCTAATCCTTTAGTATAAATTGAGGCATTCTGGACCTTGTCTAATCGCTCACAACTCTCTCTCAATCTCTATATCTCTCAATTTCACTCTGTAATTGGTTTAATCGCTCGTGGTTTGACTTTTGCTTTGACCCGACCATCATCATCTATATCACACTGTGAGTCTGTTTTCTTTCGTGGGTTTAGTTCTTCGGCATCTCAGCAACAATAGCCCTAACATTAATCGGGCTATTGTTGTCTGAATCGTTCAATTGTTAATCTAGGGTTCATCACGATTTGATTTGGGGATAAAACTGGATTAGCATATGATATTTATTTATTTTAAATCAGAGGATAACACAACCACCGGCCTAGGCCAAGTGGTTGTGACCCTTGTTTGACTCTGAGGTCACCCGGGTTCGAGTCCCGGCACTGACCGGGTTTTTGCATTCTTTTCCTTTCTTTTCTTTTTAACAATATAATTAATTATATATATATATTAATCCTTTAAATCTTTTAAATTCTTTTTAAAATACCAAAACTATTTTATAAACTCTAAAAAAATTATAATTACTTAATCTGATATAAAAGTGTTATTTACAATTTTTATTTTTCAGAAATTCTTTTATTTAATATTTATAATAATTAAATCATTTTTATACAATTATAATTATAAAAATCCATTTATATATCAAAACAATTTATTTAAATTCTCCAAAATTTATCCTGACTTTTTATAAAGTCAAACTTTACTGAAATAATTTTTAATTCAGTAAAATCACTTATTTTATATTTTTAACCAATTTTTATTAGATTTAATCATAATTAATTCATAATAAATCCAATTTTCATCATTTTTGCACCAAAATTTTATACAAATTATTTTTAATCATTTAGAACAGAATTATGATTTTTAAAATAAGATTTCTTTAATTTTAGTATTTTTGAATATTAAAGTTAATAATTGGCTATTTATAAATAAATAGATTTAAAAATCTATTTAAAATGAAATAATTTTATAAAAATTATTTTATTGCTTCAAACACTTTAATGTGCTCACTCAAAATTCAAACTTTATAAAAAGACTATTTTTCATTAATTATCCAATTTTCTTTATTTAATTAAGCATTTTAATTTAAATCTCAACAATTGATTATCCCCAAATCAAAACCCTAGGATATACTTATAAACTAGTTAGACTTAGACTTATTTGTTGCCTTATACGTAGGGTAACACTTGGCAAATTATTTGGGCTACTCTTATACTATATCTCATTACCAAAAACTATACCAAGGTGAGTTTACGTAACCATGTTTTTGCGATTCTTTATACTTGCAACAATTATTTAAGCAATTCAACATGCATGTCTAGTAGTAAACTTTATTGCCTCATGAATTAGTCAACAGTTTCAACGAGTTTCAACGAGTTTCAACATTTACATAATCATTAGCTATGGCCAAGCCGGCGATACTCAATAATAGATCTATTGGATTGACAACCCCACCCGGATACGTGTACCTCCTACATAGGTCACGTGGGTGATTGTTATCGTTCAACATATTACTAAGGTGAACCGTAGATGACGGGATGGACCTAAACTAGTCGGAGGTTTGATTATGTCAACATATTATACTATGCATGTAGACTTAAATTACGATAGACGTACGAATTGCTAGACTTTTATACTTAAACTATATGCTTAACATGGATTATGTATTCTCACCAACTTCTAGTTGACCCCCCATTTTTACAACTCAACAGGTGATAACGATGCTTGAAGATTAGAGTACTTATGAAGAAATAAGGAGTCTATGCATGCTTGATTCTTGTGTGATGTATTAGATTTCCACATTTAAACTCTTATGTATTTCAATTTTTGGATATTTACAATTTAATATTTATTTCAATTAAAATTTGATTACCATGTGCTACTGTATACTCATCAATACGTGACACCTCGATGTTTCCGCCATCGGTTGGGGTGTTACAGATTGGTATCAGAGCCTTGGTTATAGGGAATTAGGTTATTAGAAATAATCTAGACTATAACCTTAGGGACTAAAACAGTACTTGCTTCTCCTACTTGTAACCCTAATTGCTTCCCTAATCCTATCCTTATCCTATACCTTATAACCCTAAACCTACATGTGACTACTCTTAATTGACTGCTGCAATCCTGATCCACCATTAGAATTATAGGACAAAATCCTCAGGTTTAACCTGAACCCCCTTGAGATCTCGTCGAAGTTCTAGATTTTAATAACGAACACGTGCAATCTGGAAGGGTGAACGCCTGTATTCTGAGTCTTCTGTCTAGGCTGGCATTGCGCATATATCCCAATCAGACGAGGGACCCGGATGCCTACCTGGGAATTCTCGGGATGAGTGTTCACTTATAGGCTAAAGCATGTCTTCATATGTTATTAGAATTTAGAATCTTTGATAAGTCAACGTTTTCGTTTATTCGTTTTAATTAATGAATAAATGATTACATTCCTTATATGAACTCTCATTCATTTCATTGTGTCTATTACAGATCATGCCTCCTCGTCGCAGCACTCGCAACAACAATGGTGAGAACCACGAAGAAGGTGGTGATAACCATAACCACAACCATGACCAAGCTCCTAACCACAACAACAATGGGGTCGATGCTCAACTGGCTGCGATCATTTCTCAACAAATGGCGCAGCAAATCGCAACTCTGGTTCCCAACTTACTTGCTCAGGTCATCCAATTGAATGGGAATGGTCACAACGGGAACGGGAATGGCAATGGCAATGGCAATGGTAATGGACCCCAAGCTTGCACCCTCAAGCATTTCAACTCTTGTAACCCTCCAAAGTTCAGCGGTGAAGAAGGAGCTACTGGACTTCTCCAATGGTTTGAGGGTATTGAGAATACCTTCATCAACAGTGAGTGCCCCAACAATTTCAAGGTTCGTTACGCCATGAGTGTTCTCCATAAACGAGCACTCACATGGTGGAATGAAGAAAAGCGTACTCGTGGGGCCGAGGTTGCTCTTGCTATGACTTGGGACCAGGTCAAGGAGATCATGAAGGAGGAGTTCTGTCCTCGCAATGAAGTTAAAAAGCTTGAGGATGAGTTCCACACCTTGGCTCAGGATAGTGGGGAAAATCTTGCCTACAACACCCGCTTTCATGAGCTTAGCTTATTGTTGCCACACAAGGTTACTCCTCTGCCGGTAGCCATCGAGAAGTACATCGGTGGTCTGCCCATGCAAATCCAGGACACTGTTTGGGGTAGAAATCCTGCAACTCTGGAAGAGGCCAAACGTCTAGCGGCCACTCTTACTGATAATCATGTGAAGAATGGTACTCTGGTTCGCAAGGGCTCTAAGAAGACTGTTGCCAAAGACACTCCACAGCCTGCAATTGAAGTCAAGCCTGAGACCTCCAGCAACAAGAAGCGTAAGGCTAGAAACTATATGGTTGCTGCTACTCCACCTGCTACCCAAAATCCAGCCAAGAAACCCTATGGTGGAACACACCCTCTTTGCAACACCTGCCAGTTCCATCATCTTCCTGGTAGACCATGCCGCCAGTGTAATAACTGTAAACGGTATGGACACTACACCAATGCCTGTCAAGCCCCTGCTGCCCAAAACAACCAAAACAACCAAAACAACCCTGCCAGAAACAACCCTGCTCCCAACCAACAAAACAACAGGCCTACTCGTGGTCAATGCTACGAATGTGGCAGCCCCGATCACTACATCAACAACTGCCCTAACCGTAACCGTAACCAAAACCAGAACCAAAACCAAAACCAAAACCAGAACCGCAACCAGAACCAAGGTGCTCGAGGTCGCGCCTACAATCTCAACGCTAATCAGGCCCGTGACAACAACGAAGTGGTGAATGGTACGTTTCTCATTAATAACCACTATGCATCCATATTATTTGATTCAGGAGCTGATAAGTCATTCGTGTCACTAAAGTTTGAACCTTTACTTAACTTACCCCACACTAATCTAGAAGATCCTTTCGTGGTAGAGGTAGCTAACGGGAAGTCTATTTCGATTGGTTCTATTATTCGTAACTGCTTGTTGAATCTCGATGATCATACCTTCCCTATCGATCTTATTCCCATGCATCTTGGTAGTTTTGATGTTATAGTAGGCATGGACTGGTTGTCAACTCATCGTGCCGAAATTCTGTGCTTCGAGAAAGTCATACGCATTCCTCTCGAATCTGGTGAGATTTTGAAGATCTATGGTGAGAAACCCTGTGGTGAGCTTAAGCTTATGTCTTGTACTACTGCCCAAAAGTACTTACGAAAGGGGTATACAGCCTTCTTAGCTAACGTGATAGAGAAGAAGGACAAAGGCAAAAGTATCCAAGACATTCCTATTATTCGAGACTATCCTGAAGTCTTTCCAGAGGATTTACCTGGTTTGCCTCCTGCTCGACAAGTGGAGTTTCGTATTGATCTTGTTCCTGGTGCTAATCCTATAGCTAAAGCTCCTTATCGTCTTGCACCCTCTGAGATGCAAGAACTTGCTAGTCAATTACAGGAACTTTCTGATAAAGGGTTCATTCGCCCTAGTTCTTTTCCATGGGGAGCCCCTGTCTTATTCGTTAAAAAGAAGGATGGTTCTCTTCGGATGTGTATTGACTACCGTGAACTCAACAAACTCACTATCAAGAATCGTTATCCGCTTCCTAGGATTGACGATCTCTTCGATCAACTTCAAGGAGCAACCCACTTCTCGAAGATTGATCTCCGTTCTGGTTATCATCAGCTTAGAGTCCACGATGAAGATATTCCCAAGACAGCTTTTCGCACTCGCTACGGTCACTATGAATTCATGGTTATGCCTTTCGGTTTGACCAATGCTCCCGCGGTATTTATGGATTTGATGAATCGGGTTTGTAGACCTTATCTCGACAAATTCGTGATCGTTTTCATTGATGATATTTTGATTTACTCTAAATCAAAATCCGATCACGAACAACATCTTCACTCCATCTTGAGTCTCCTAAAGAAAGAACAACTGTACGCCAAGTTCTCCAAATGTGAATTTTGGCTTAAGGAAGTTCAATTTTTGGGACATGTCATTGATATGAACGGAATTCATGTTGATCCTGCAAAGATCGAAGCTGTGAAGGATTGGAGTGTTCCTACCACTCCAACGGAAGTCCGTTCTTTTCTTGGGTTGGCTGGTTATTATCGTCGATTCATCGCCAATTTCTCCAAGATCGCTGTTCCTCTCACTACCTTAACTCACAAGGGTAAACCCTATGAGTGGGGACCTAAGCAAGAGGAAGCATTTGAAACTCTTAAGCTGAAACTCTGTGAAGCTCCTGTCTTATCTCTACCTGATGGTAATGATGATTTCGTGGTCTACTGTGATGCATCGAACCAAGGACTTGGTTGTGTTCTTATGCAACGAGGAAAGGTTATCGCTTATGCATCTCGACAACTCAAGATTCACGAGAAAAATTATACCACCCATGATCTTGAATTGGGCGCTGTTGTCTTTGCACTCAAGATTTGGAGACATTATCTCTATGGGACCAAATGTGTGGTGTTCACGGACCACAAAAGTCTCCAACATGTCTTCGACCAAAAGAATCTTAACATGAGGCAACGACGTTGGGTTGAATTACTTAACGACTATGATTGCGAAATTCGCTACCATCCTGGCAAGGCGAATGTTGTGGCTGACGCACTTAGTCGTAAAGAGCGTGTCAAACTCCAATGTGCTAGAGTTCGTACCGATCTCCAAGATCGCATTCTCCAGGCTCAACACACCTCAGTCACCCAAGGTAACATGTACGATGAAATGTCTTGTGGTGCTGAGACTCAACTTGAAACCAAACCCGATGGTCTCCTTTATTTTCTTAATCGACTGTGGATTCCCGACCGTGATGATCTTCGTACTTTTCTCATGAACGAGGCTCATAAGTCTCGTTATTCTATTCATCCTGGAGCTGACAAGATGTACCAAGATCTTCGTTATTCTTATTGGTGGCCTGGTATGAAGAAAGACATTGCTCTTTTCGTTGCAAAATGCCTCACTTGTTCCAAGGTTAAGGCTGAACATCAACGACCGGCTGGTATGCTTGAACAACCAGAGATTCCTGTCTGGAAATGGGAGAGCATAGCTATGGATTTCATCACTAAACTCCCTCGCACACCCAAAGGTTTTGACAGTATTTGGGTAATCGTCGATCGTTTGACCAAGTCAGCTCACTTTCTACCTATTCGCGAGAAGTATTCTGTGGAAAGGTTGGCAAAGATGTACGTAAGTGAAATCGTATGTCGTCACGGTATACCTTTGGATATTATTTCTGATCGCGATGGTCGTTTCACCTCTCACTTTTGGGGATCTCTACAAGATGCTTTGGGAACCAAGTTAAACCTGAGCACTGCTTATCACCCTCAAACGGATGGTCAGACTGAACGAACCGTCCAGACACTTGAGGACATGCTCAGGGCATGTGTCATCGATTTTGGTGGCGCATGGGATTCTCATCTTCCTTTGGTTGAGTTTTCATACAACAACAGTTATCACGCCAGCATTAACATGGCTCCTTTTGAGGCACTCTATGGTCGGAAATGTCGTTCTCCTGTCTGTTGGACCGAGGTTGGTGAAGCTCGTATTACTGGACCCGAACTAATCCAGGAAACCACAGACAAAATCCAGCTTATTCAGGATAACCTTCTCAAGGCTCGAAGTCGCCAAAAGAGTTATGCTGATAAACGTCGTAAACCCTTGGAATTTCAAGTTGGGGACCTTGTGCTACTTAAGGTATCCCCTTGGAAAGGAGTTATTCGTTTCGGCAGAAAGGGAAAGCTAGCTCCTCGATACGTAGGCCCCTTCAAAATTCTTGACAGAGTTGGAAAAGTGGCTTACAAGCTTGATCTTCCACCTGAGCTAAGCAATGTTCATCCGACCTTCCATGTTTCGAACCTCAAGAAATGCTTAGCAGATGAGAACCTTCATGTTCCTCTTGAGGATGTGCAAATCGATGAAAGCATGCGCATTATCGAGAAACCCGTCGAGATTGTTGACACTGGAGTCAAGAAACTCAAGCGCAGTCGTATTCCGATCGTTAAGGTTCGTTGGGAATCTAAACGAGGCCCAGAGTTCACTTGGGAGCGTAAAGACCAGATGAAGTCGAAGTATCCGCATCTTTTTCCACCAGACTCTCCAACTCCAACTTCGGGACGAAGTTCCTAAAAGTAGGGGAGACTGTAACATTACGCATTTAATACTTGTACGTTACGCTTTGACATTAATAAAAACGTCAAGTTTCCATTTAATACTCGCATTTATTTATTTTGTCGCGTTTATGAACCCTAATATGATATATATATATTATAATATACTAAATGTGTGTTGGTTTGTGTTAAAAAAAAAAATATAAAAATCCTGCTCTGGCCGGGGTTCGAACCCGCGCCAGAGCCACACTTAGCCACATACACAACCAACCGGGCTGGACTCCTGTTTGGTGATAAACCCGGTTGCACCTTATACTTATACACGCTTCAAATCCTCACAGTTGACAAGAAAAGTCAACTGTGGGATTCCTTGGTGTGCAATCCTTCGAATTAACGTGTAATGATGCTATCTTTGGTAAATTCGTGTATAATCCGGCCCAATACAACACAATTGCACAACAATAACACGGCAATCGTTGCCCTAATCATCTATTGGCCGCGTATACATTCTATGGAAAGTCAACCCTCTAATTAACCCTAACCCTAATCCTTTAGTATAAATTGAGGCATTCCGGACCTTGTCTAATCGCTCACAACTCTCTCTCAATCTCTATATCTCTCAATTTCACTCTGTAATTGGTTTAATCGCTCGTGGTTTGACTTTTGCTTTGACCCGACCATCATCATCTATATCACACTGTGAGTCTGTTTTCTTTCGTGGGTTTAGTTCTTCGGCATCTCAGCAACAATAGCCCTAACATTAATCGGGCTATTGTTGTCTGAATCGTTCAATTGTTAATCTAGGGTTCATCACGATTTGATTTGGGGATAAAACTGGATTAGCATATGATATTTATTTATTTTAAATCAGAGGATAACACAACCACCGGCCTAGGCCAAGTGGTTGTGACCCTTGTTTGACTCTGAGGTCACCCGGGTTCGAGTCCCGGCACTGACCGGGTTTTTGCATTCTTTTCCTTTCTTTTCTTTTTAACAATATAATTAATTATATATATATATTAATCCTTTAAATCTTTTAAATTCTTTTTAAAATACCAAAACTATTTTATAAACTCTAAAAAAATTATAATTACTTAATCTGATATAAAAGTGTTATTTACAATTTTTATTTTTCAGAAATTCTTTTATTTAATATTTATAATAATTAAATCATTTTTATACAATTATAATTATAAAAATCCATTTATATATCAAAACAATTTATTTAAATTCTCCAAAATTTATCCTGACTTTTTATAAAGTCAAACTTTACTGAAATAATTTTTAATTCAGTAAAATCACTTATTTTATATTTTTAACCAATTTTTATTAGATTTAATCATAATTAATTCATAATAAATCCAATTTTCATCATTTTTGCACCAAAATTTTATACAAATTATTTTTAATCATTTAGAACAGAATTATGATTTTTAAAATAAGATTTCTTTAATTTTAGTATTTTTGAATATTAAAGTTAATAATTGGCTATTTATAAATAAATAGATTTAAAAATCTATTTAAAATGAAATAATTTTATAAAAATTATTTTATTGCTTCAAACACTTTAATGTGCTCACTCAAAATTCAAACTTTATAAAAAGACTATTTTTCATTAATTATCCAATTTTCTTTATTTAATTAAGCATTTTAATTTAAATCTCAACAATTGATTATCCCCAAATCAAAACCCTAGGATATACTTATAAACTAGTTAGACTTAGACTTATTTGTTGCCTTATACGTAGGGTAACACTTGGCAAATTATTTGGGCTACTCTTATACTATATCTCATTACCAAAAACTATACCAAGGTGAGTTTACGTAACCATGTTTTTGCGATTCTTTATACTTGCAACAATTATTTAAGCAATTCAACATGCATGTCTAGTAGTAAACTTTATTGCCTCATGAATTAGTCAACAGTTTCAACGAGTTTCAACGAGTTTCAACATTTACATAATCATTAGCTATGGCCAAGCCGGCGATACTCAATAATAGATCTATTGGATTGACAACCCCACCCGGATACGTGTACCTCCTACATAGGTCACGTGGGTGATTGTTATCGTTCAACATATTACTAAGGTGAACCGTAGATGACGGGATGGACCTAAACTAGTCGGAGGTTTGATTATGTCAACATATTATACTATGCATGTAGACTTAAATTACGATAGACGTACGAATTGCTAGACTTTTATACTTAAACTATATGCTTAACATGGATTATGTATTCTCACCAACTTCTAGTTGACCCCCCATTTTTACAACTCAACAGGTGATAACGATGCTTGAAGATTAGAGTACTTATGAAGAAATAAGGAGTCTATGCATGCTTGATTCTTGTGTGATGTATTAGATTTCCACATTTAAACTCTTATGTATTTCAATTTTTGGATATTTACAATTTAATATTTATTTCAATTAAAATTTGATTACCATGTGCTACTGTATACTCATCAATACGTGACACCTCGATGTTTCCGCCATCGGTTGGGGTGTTACAGTCATGGTTACAAAACAAAAGCAGTTGAAATTCTAAAAATATGCAGAGAATTAAGGCCTAATAAGTTACCTTATACGCCACTGTTAAACACATATTGCAGAAAAAATGATACTAACACAGCCTTTGTTTTGTTTGTTAAGATGGTCAGTGATGGAGAAAAACCTGACCTATAATTCTCTCATTCACGGATTGAAACTGCAATAATAATATTGGAAAAGATGACGGAAAGAGGAGTATTCTATGATGTTGCGGTATATAATTGTAGTTTTCAGCCATCTATTTTTATCTCCAAAAAACAAGGAGTAACCAAGGCGGTCTCTGAGGGTTAAAATAGTTTGTGCGACATGTAAACATGAATCCTTAAAATAGACGTATATTTGATCATTTGGAGAGGAAATTGGAAAAAAAACATAGTATTAAAGAACTTTAAAGCTCACATCAGTACACGCGCACCAAAAATATCAACAACAAATACGTATGTAAATATAAAGTATATAAAAAGGATGACATAGATCTCCTAGAGAAGAAATTGCAACAAGTAACGGGTAGCCCATAACACGGATATCGTCAACCCCTACATATATCTATCTATACAGACACATTTAGAAAGACGCCACGAATGACATGTAATCACATTTATAACAAACTTGTTTAAAACCCGAAATGGGTGGTGGTTCGTTATAGATATCATAATTGAATCTGATATCAGTTGAGACACCCGCTGCAACGCACGGCCATTCCCACTAGTTATAGATTAAGTGTGAGGGTAAAACTGTAAAAGAAATATTTGGGAAAGCCTTGTATTGTCTTTCGTGTCAAATCTTTATTACAAGGATAAGTTAAACAAAGTGGACCAAGGTAACGTCACCAAGGTTTCTTCATGGCAACAAAGAATTAATACATTTGGCAACGGTATATATATACTTCTTCATTTATAAAATTTGAATCTAAACAAATATAAGTGACAAATAACAAGTGTCATGTAAATTAATTTGCTTGTGAATCCTCCGTCTCCTCAGTCCAATTGGAGTTCGGTTCACTCCATGATCGTGGCCTAAGCCCAAGCTTGAAATATAGCACCATTTCTAGAGCCTCAAACACCTTATGATCATCCAAAAACCTATTCCAAACCCCACTCACAATGCAGTAGTTGTTGTTATACGGCTGCCGGTGGTGAGCCCCATGTTGCGTCCGCGAAACCAACACTCCGGCGTCTTGCAACGCCACCACGACCGCGGGCAGCTTGCTCTTAGTCCCATGGGCCCAAGCATGGAATTGCTGACTAAACATGATGCACCCACTCGCCATTCCCACGAATCCCATTGCCACCGGTTGATCATGGAAGACCAGATCAATCGGTAGCACTGTATAAGTAATTACACGCGCTAACGCGTGTAAATTATTTGCAAATTGACGTTTAGTGATTGTCCAGGGCCATTTATGGTGGCCTTGGAATGCATCAATTTGCGAACCAAATAATGGGGTTGAGGCATCGCCATAATTGTCGATGCCCCAATGGTATACTCCGGACCCAAGGTCCGCAAACAAGTAGCCAATGAACCCGGATAAAATGGGTTCAAGCAATATATGTGACTCATATGACCCAATGACTGAGCTCGCTAGGGAAGCGAGCACAGTGCCGCACCCAGCGCCCACCCATGCACGGTGGGACCAAGTCGATTTAAGACTCGGGTCATTGGCTTTTGGGGGAGTAGCGAGTGTTGTGGTGTTAATGACAAGCGGTTCGAGTTTTGGCCTTGTCTTTACTTGAGTTGTGACGGCACAATAGACACGGTGGGTATGGTCGCGGTTGTGACGGTGGCGGATAGTGGTGGCCTGGTGGTGGTGGTGGTGGGGTAAGGTGAACATAGTTGAGGTTTTGAGTTGGGGGTGGGGTTGGTATATTGATAATATTATCATATATGTAGATTGGAAAAAAGGATTGATTGGTGTTAGCTTGTTAGTCTACGTGGGTTTATGAGTGTCGCTAAAGAGTTTGTGACCGGTTTGTGGCATAGAACACAAGTTTAGTTTGTAGTATATTTTGTGGTGAATAGTGAATACGACTTTGGAGCTTGTTGTGGACATGATAAATAGGCATAAGAGCAAGAGGTCTACATTGGATTGGAAATTCAAATAGGATCCATATGACCATATAGAATCGACTAGAAAAGTTGAAAATAATGGAATGGAATACTTTTATTAAATTATTACATAAAAGGAATTTAAACTGTTGTTTTATTTGTTGTCATTCATTTTGTATGTTAGAAAAAAAAAATGTTTTTTTTTCATTGTCAAATAACCAATAAAATCATGTCAAAGTTATAAAAATAAAAGATGAGCCTAAGGTTTTTGTTAGAGTTTTGTTAACAAGAAAACGATTCCAGCAAGTAACTTGGAAGCCATTCTTTTTGTATGTATCAACCAGTCAACCAGTCTAAAGATATTTTTTTCTTTTTTTAAAGACATGGGTTACAAGTTTAATAAAAGGATATCAACAGATTTAGTAAAGATAAGTTTTTACATATTTGGGAAATTGTAGTACGTGACCTTGTACAATTCCAAAAGAAAAATAAACATAATTACAATTTTATTTAAATAAACTGTATTTTTCGGTAAGAACTTGAACCGCTTTTTCTTGTATAATTTTCTCTTCGTCATTAAAGAGAACTTGAGCAACGTCTTCTTGTATAGACCTTAGTAAAATCTTCACAACGTAGAGTCTTAAACATGATGTTTTTATACACTTCTTGGCTATTGACGGTTGTGGCTGAGACACGTGTTCAACATGTTTCCTTTAAAACAGATTTTGAGCCTCTACTAAAGACAATGTGCATGTCTCCTGGGGTACAACAACTGAAGCAGTTTATATAGCCGGAGAAGGCCATACGCCCGAGGTTACATCGAATAAAATTACAGTGTTTAAACTCGTGGAACGAATAAGGATATGAATGTGATGAAATCAAGTAGAGAGTATTTGTCTATATTACCAACATATGGATCTTCAAGTGAACATTCTTCTCTAAGAATTCTCCATGTATGTATTTTTTTCTATTTCTTGTATTTCTCTTTATATCAAATGAGGCACAAAGCGTGGATGTATGAAGAGTCTACTTAATTTGATACTTAATTTAAGGCATAAAGACTCTAATTAAATGGCATAAAATCTATAATTAAAAGACATAAAATCTCTACACAAGAGTTTAATCTTAATTCGCCACATTAAGAGTCTTATTAATAATTACTAGCAGGAACCCGCGCGTTGCAGCGGGGTTAGCTGAGTGCCTGAGTTGCGAGTGTTTTGATTTGGTTGTCAGATTTGTGGTTGTGCTATGTTAGAAAGAGAGACCGAGGATACATACTATATTGTAGGGGTGAGTAAACCTTAACCATTAACCAAAATTTGGTTGTCAAAGTGTGGTTGTGTGTAGTATTCGGCATATGTGATAATAAGGAAAGGGAAAATCACAACGCAAGTAATAGATGAGATTATAAATAAGTATTTTTGTACACGATTCAAGTCATTAGGAACACCCTACGCAATTTCTTCACCATTTTCATTTTTTATTAACGTAAATGAAATGGATATTGGGTAAAAAGTCAAATGGTCAGGTCTCTATTAGCACGAGGGATTTCAACTGCAAAACAAGTTAACTATTAGATTAAGAAAAAATTGAAACCATTAAGAAACATGTCAATTAAAATAAAATTATATTAAACTAATAATGTACCAGGAAGAAGCTGGTTATAACCATTATGACCAACATTAAGAAACATGTCAATTAAAACAAAATTATAGTTGTCTCTTTGATCAGCAAAATAGTCGTATGCATCCGGCCCACCAACAATAGCACGGTTAGAAGGATTCGGTCGCTTGCTTTTCAGCTATACCATGTAGCACAAATGAAGGATTAAGTGATTAACCTTAATCAACACAATCGATGAACCTCTATGATGTACTTGTCGCGGGTAGTTTACCCGCCTCCCACTTGTAAGAGTTGTCGGTGTTAATGTAATTTATTATATTTAAAAAAAAAACATTTATCAATCAACGTTTTGTTATTTATATATGCATAATTAAATTGGGAAAAAAGGATCTTTCTAATTAAACCCCCTTACTTCTAAATCAACCCCCTAACAAAAGCGCATTCGACCATTAAAGTACAACTACTAATTAATAACATGATCACAACAGGAAAATTCGACCATTAAAGCATGAAAAACAAAATAGCATAGACCTGAGCGATTGTGAGAGATGATGGAGCGCATTTAGGGTTTTTGAAAAGAGATGATAAAGAATGAAAAGACATCATTGAGGAGTATAAATATAGGGTTTCAATTGTAACTCAATGAAATGTTAATTCAAGTGGAGTTACAAAATTTGTATTATGTCCGAAAGAAGAGGAATTAGTTTTAATGAAATGAAATGTGCATTCAAAGCAATTGGGGTTATAAGTGTTTAATATTGTGTTTTAATGAACTTTGTGAGGGGTTACATGTGGAGAGGGATAAAAAGTGTGTATTATACACATATACAATAGGCATTACATATTGTACATAAGGGCATAAATGGAAAAAAATGACTAAAGATTACACTTTTGTGAAGAGTCTTTTGATATGCCATCTTAAAATGTTTGTGAAATTACCTTTTTGTCCATCTAGGATGCATTATATAGTAAATATATATAGATATAGATAATTTACTAAATAATAATTTCAACAAAATCCATTCACCATATTTCCAAGAACCCCCCACATGAAGATTGATCAAAACACACAAATTTTTTAATGCAACCTCGATAGTTGAGTATTTCATGATAGGTAGGTATTAGCTTTAAACCTTTCTTTGTGAAACATGCTTAGTTTTCTAGCAGTTTGTAGATATGATGTCCTTGAACAAACCCCCTATGTGTAGACGACAATTGTCACACCACGACAATGGCGGAAACACGTGGCGCGACGGTTCAAAGCATAAAGTCAAGGTTATTGCTAAACACAAGTAATTTAAGAAAATGGGTCATTTATTATGACGTCAAATCTTGTTCAAATATTACACAAAAGTAAATTGTTTTTAAGACAACATAGAGGTTTCTCAAATATATCCCAAAGCCTTGGGAAATAAAGGTGAAACCCCGCAAAATGTTAGACGCCGCATTGGAGGATTTCACGACCCAGCTTGCCCGGTTCTCCTTCATCTAATTACCTGAAAGATATGTTTAAAAGTTTCGTCAATATAAATATATTGGTGAGTTCACAGGTTTTTAGTTTCCAAAAACTTGAATACTTGGGAAATACCATGTTATGACAATATATATAGGAGTTGCAAATTCCTATACTTCTACTTGAGACTATAATCAAACCAAGGCATATAATAATTGTGCCCCGCTCCAAGTCGTTACTCGGTTTCCCACGACTTAAGTTCAGAATATATGCACCCCAGGCATAACCTAATGCATAATCGACGCTATCGATTAGGGGTGGGCCTTGTCAGGCACCAATAGTACTATCCAATATTCCACCGGTTTCATTTCCCTGAACAAATGATTATAGAGGCGAGGACTCAACCCCGAGTGGCGGTCAGACCTCAAGTAATAATTCCGTCAAACATTTTCCCTAACATATCTTTCCCCCGAAAAACGTAAAAATAGTTTAAAATGGGGCCGTGAAACTCACCTGAAACTCTGTCTGGCTTACTAGGCGGATAGCAAAGAGGGTCTCGCACCTACAAACGTCCTAGACGTATAAGTCACTATTCCTATAGTGCATGTGCCTTGGCAAGTTGTACACCCAACTCCCGACCACAAGTTATTCCAAATCCCGTTTAATTAAGCGCGTATCCTAGGTTTCGTTGGCGTTAGATTACCCTTTGTGTTACAAGTTATATATTACTCTTGTTAATATTTCCTTAACTTGTACCTTATTATCATCGACTCGACTTCACTTAACATATAATTATTTTCCCATTTAAATAATTATACTTAAGTTCGCATCGCTCGATATAATATATATTTCAACACTCGACCCGACTCACTTTGCCATACATTTGTTTTCCCATTTAAACAAATATACTAAGATCTTGTCGTTCGATTATATATTCTTAACACCCGATTCAACTCACCATACCGTATGTTTATTTTCCCATTCAAATAAATATACTAGGATTTTGTCGGCGCGGCATACACATATATATCTTTGTCTTCTCGTCGCGGCTTTCCTTCCCACATATCTACTTTCCCATTAAGTAGATATACTAGAATTTTGCCGAGACGAGCGTACATATATATAAATGTGTAATTTTCTTGTTAAGTATATACGTTTGTTTAACGTCTTATTTGTTTATGTCATGTTTTTCTCCCACGAATAATTCCTTCAACACTTAGGAAAGTGTTTATTAGTTTTCGCCCATGATGTATATATATTTTACTTCTTAAAAATATATATTTTCTTATCTTGCCGCAATGGCATTTTTCTCATGGTTTGTCCGTGCGCGGTTCGTTAACGCGTCTTAGTTCGATATCTTAGCTCGAATAGTTAGTTTCTCCAAGTTTTTCCCAACATGTGTTTTATAGAAATATTATCCATATTTCTCCCTCTTTACACATATTACTTGGAAGGTTTGAAATACTTATGTATTTTTAACCCAACTTGTTAACTTAACTACAAAAATGTTTCCAATACTTTTATATTCCCATTTATATAAAAGTATTCATTTTTGTTTAAGTTTCTCAAGTTTGTTTAATATTTTTATAAAATCTCTATTTTATAAAAATCCTTATGTTAATATCATCCATATTTTATAACTTTCAAAAATATACTTTTATACAAAAATACCCAAGTATCTACTAGTATTTACCAAAATCATCCTTAGAAGTTTATTACTTACACTTTTGACACCAAACTTTCCATCCTTGCATTTTTGGACTAATAGTTTCTAAAATATCCATTTTAGTCCTCTAACTTTCAAAGTTACAATATTAGTCCCTTAACTTTCAAATGTTGCATTTTTCCACTCTAACTTCCAAAGTTAACATTTTTCACTCAAAATAGTAGACTTTGAAGATTCAACTTTTTATTGGTAAGTTATTTTTGTATCAAAACACTTTTGTTAGTCTTATATTCCATATGTAAGACTACTTGTATGTGTGTTTTATGTATTTGCCCATTTTAACAAAATATCATCCTTCTAAGTAAGTTAACTTTAATTTTTCATCTTCTTTATTCTTGAACTTCTAACATGTTCCACCATATATTATACCATGTATGATCATTTTAAGATGATTAAAGTTACTTTTTTTAACATGTTCAAGTTCATTTCACAAATCCTAACCAAATCATCATCCTACTTAGTTTAAGTGTAAACTTTATATATTTTCAAGATCATTACTTTATCATCACCAAATCCATGATTTATTTACATATCTTTAATCATCCATTTTACACATGTAAAACCTATTAAAGATTATGTTCAAACCACCTTTTAAACCCTTCATGTACAACTTGCTTCTAAGAACACATACATGAATAATAATAATCAAAAACAAGGTTAAGAAGCTTACTACTAGCACAAGGCTAGGGAAGACAAAACCTTGGATTTTGAGAGGGGTTTAGTGTGTTCTTCCTTAATGGTTAAGCTCCAAGCTTGAAACACACAATAGGGGTTTGGATGATGGATTGTTTTGAGTGATTTGGAGATGTAAAAACTTGAAAGAAGAGTGTGTATGTGGGTGGTATAGCTCACGGCTCAAAGAGAAAGAAGAAGAAAGGATTTTGCTTTGTTTCTCCAAGTATTAACACATGTTTATATAACCTTATCACATGTAATCATTCCAAAGATTCAAGAAATCTTATGGAGGATTGAGTTGTGTACTTGGGATTTTTGGAAAGATATGATATGTGTGTGTGTATATGGTGCCGTGTATGTATGTATAGGTTTGGAAGATTGCTTGCAAATCTTGCTAAACCTTGTAATCTATCTTAATCTTTATATAAGATCTTCACCCATGCACATGCACACACTTAGGCCATGATGGCTAGCTTTTGCCTTGGATTTTTGTGGCCTATGGCCGAAATTTATAAAAGGAAGGGACAAGATGGTTGCATGCTTTGTACTAGTATGTTTCCTTACAACTTTTGGCTTTTTGCATGCTTTACATATTAGCTTTTTAGGTTATTATTAAAACACAAGGCAAGGGGATTACAAAGGCCCTTAGGCCGGCCCTTGGTGGGGTTTGGGTGGGGTCCACAACTCCAAATATTTACCCATTATTTGTTATGTTTAATCCCCCGTCGTTCGGGTGTCGTTCGGGTATTTTTCGGGTTTTAATCACGCGTTAATCGGACATTAAAAATACCTTTAATAACCCTTAAATATAGTCTAATTTAAGCGTTGATTGGTTATTTAGGCCTTTGCCGGGTGAAATTATGAGTTATACGCGTATCGGGTGCGGTACGCGCATTTTATTCGTTACCGGGAGATTTGTACAAGACGTTTTCACTTATGGTTTTGGAGTTCCAAAACTCATTATATTTTATGAAACTACCCTTTATTTTATATCCTGGGTGTCCGGGATCCTTTTCGTTTATTTAATTATTACCGGGTAATTGCCAACGTCCATACCGGATAGCTTATTCGCACATGATCCAATCATGTTTTACCATTAAACGTATGCATTCCTATGCACTATTTGGAAATTGCTATCTCCTAAGGCCTTGATAATTAAATTACACATAATTGCATTTAATTACGTTAATCATATATTAATTAATTTGTACGGAATTACCTTATTTTTGTCGGTTGTTACATTCTCCCCCCGTTAAGAGAATTCCGTCCCGGAATTCACTTCGAGTTCTCCGGTACAGGTGTCTTCTCGAATAGGGCGGGGTATTTTTGCTTCATCCGGTCCAGCCTTTCCCACGTGAACTCCGGTCCACGCTTGGCATTCCAGCGCACTTTGACCAATCTGATCTTGCTGCGCCTAAGTTTTTGGACCTTCCAATCAGTTACCTCGATTGGTTCTTCAACAAAATGTAACTTGTCGTCAATCTGGATTTCGTCTGCTGGAATGATGAGAGTTTCGTCGGATAGGCACTTTTTCAAATTTGACACATGAAATGTGTCGTGTATTCCACTAAGCTCTTGGGGCAACTTGAGCGTGTATGCCACTGTGCCTACCCTGGACAAGACTTCGAATGGTCCAATATATCGTGGGTTCAGCTTTCCGCGCTTTCCAAAGCGCGCGACACCTTTCCAAGGTGACACTTTTAGTAGGACCCTGTCTCCGACTTGAAACTCTAAAGGCTTTCGCCTCATATCAGCATAGCTTTTCTGGCGGTCACGGGCCGCTTTGAGGCGTTCCTTTATCAAAAAGACCTTATCCGTGGTCTCTTGAACAATTTCGGGCCCGGTGAGTTGTTTTTCTCCAACTTCCGCCCAACATAATGGCGATCGACACTTGCGTCCATATAGAGCTTCAAACGGTGCGGCTTGAATGCTCGTATGATAACTGTTGTTGTAAGAAAATTCCACCAATGGCAAGTGCGTATCCCAGTTACCCCCGAAATCAATCGCGCATGCCCGTAACATATCTTCCAATGTCTGGATGGTTCGTTCACTTTGACCATCCGTTTGGGGGTGATATGCGGTACTCATGTCAAGGCGAGTACCGAGGGCTTCATTTAAACTTTCCCAAAATCTGGAAGTGAAACGACTATCTCGATCGGAGATGATAGAAACAGGTACACCGTGTTTAGACACAACTTCCTTAATATATAAACGGGTCAGTTTCTCCAACTTGTCCGTTTCGCGAATTGGAAGGAAGTGTGCAGATTTTGTCAATCGGTCAACGATTACCCAGATCGTGTCATGGCCGCTTGTTGTCTTAGGTAACTTGGTAATGAAATCCATGGTAATTCGTTCCCATTTCCATTCCGGTATTTCCGGTTGCTGGAGCAAACCGGAAGGTCTCTGGTGCTCAGCCTTGACCTTTGCGCAAGTCAAACATCGCGCAACATATGCTGCTATATCTCTTTTGAAATTCGGCCACCAATAAAGTTCTTTCAGATCGTGGAACATCTTGTCTGCACCAGGGTGAACCGAATATCTAGAACTGTGAGCTTCGGCCAATACTAGCTCACGCAATCCTCCGTACACTGGGACCCAAATTCTATTCATGAAATACAATGTCTGGTCTGCCTTTGGTTCTAGTGAATCAACCATCTTTCGTAATCTTTCACCCTTGACATTTTCGGGTTTAAGGGCGTTAACCTGAGCTTCACGAATTCGTTCAGTCAGACTCGTGTGGATAGTCAGACCCAAAGCTCGAACACGCAATGGTTTAACCCGTTCCTTGCGACTCAAGGCGTCGGCCACAACGTTCGCCTTACCGGGATGGTACTTTATTTCACAATCGTAATCGTTTAATAATTCGACCCATCGCCGTTGTCGCATGTTCAAATCCTTCTGATCAAAGATGTGTTGCAAACTCTTATGATCAGTGAAAATCGTGCACTTGGTTCCGTACAAATAGTGTCTCCATATCTTGAGAGCGAATACCACTGCACCTAATTCCAAATCGTGTGTAGTGTAGTTCCTCTCGTGGATTTTCAGTTGCCTGGAAGCATATGCTATTACTTTTTCTCTTTGCATCAATACACAACCCAGGCCTTGATGTGAGGCATCACAGTAAACCACAAAGTCTTCCGTACCATCTGGAAGTGATAGTATCAGAGCGCCACATAACTTGTCTTTTAGCAATTGGAATGCGGCCTCTTGCTTTTCCGTCCACTCGAATTTCTTATCCTTTTGGGTTAACGTGGTTAAAGCTTGTGCTATCTTGGAAAAGTTCTCGATGAACCTTCTGTAATAACCCGCAAGGCCAAGAAATTGTCGTACTTCGGTAGGAGTTCGAGGGGCTTCCCAATTTTTAATTGCCTCGATCTTGGCGGGATCGACGTGTATGCCCTTCTCGTTTACCACGTGGCCTAAAAAGTGAACTTCCCGAATCCAAAAGTCACACTTTGAGAATTTTGCGTAGAGCTTCTCCTTGCGTAATACTTCAAGAATTAACCGAAGGTGATCCTCGTGGTCTTCTTTTGTGCGTGAATAGATCAGAATATCGTCAATGAAGACTATGACGAATTTATCCAGGTATGGTTTACACACGCGGTTCATTAGGTCCATGAAAACCGCTGGTGCGTTGGTTAAGCCGAACGGCATTACCAAAAATTCATAGTGTCCATACCGGGTTCTGAAGGCTGTTTTTGGTACATCTTCTTCTTGTATACGCAACTGGTGATAGCCGGACCTCAAATCGATTTTGGAGTAATAGCTAGATCCTTGGAGCTGATCAAATAAATCGTCGATCCTGGGGAGAGGATAGCGATTCTTGATGGTTAGCTTGTTCAGCTCTCGATAGTTGATGCACATGCGAAATGTGCCATCCTTCTTCTTTACGAATAAGACGGGAGCTCCCCAAGGTGAGAAACTCGGTCTTATAAAACCTTTGTCCAATAATTCTTGTAGCTGGCTGGACAGCTCCTGCATCTCTGATGGAGCTAGGCGGTATGGCGATCGTGCCACAGGAGCAGCTCCGGGAACGAGGTCGATGCGGAACTCGACTTGTCGAGGTGGTGGCAACCCCGGCAAATCTTCTGGGAATGCATCCGGAAAGTCTCTAGCTACTGGTATGTCTTCCAACTTTCGCTCGTCGGCCTTCTTGTCCACTACGTGTGCCAAGAATGCGACAAGCCCTTTTCTTAGACACTTACGAGCCTTCATGCTTGAAATAATTCTTAGCGGCGTTCCGTTCCTTTCCCCTTGAATTGAGAGAGTTTCACCGCTTGCGAGGGGGACTTGAATGACTTTATCGTTGCAAATCACGACGGCATGGTGTGCGGACAACCAATCCATGCCAACAACTATGTCGAAACTTCCCAAAACAACTGGTAAAAGATCAATCCCAAACTCGTGCCCACAGAGTTCTAATTTACAATCTTTCGCTACTTCTCTCGTTTCAATAGTTTTACCATTAGCCAGTTCTATAGAGTAGGGTGTATCTAGTTTACTAGTTTTTAATCCAAGTAGTCTTTTAAACTCGATGGATACGAAGCTAAAGTCAGCACCGGTATCAAATAACACAGAGGCATAATGACCATTAAGAGGAAACGTACCAGTGACCACGCTGGGGTCTTGTCGCGCATCACCGGCTCCAATCACAAATGCCCGCCCGCGGGCCTGGTTGTTGATCTTGGGGCAATCCTTCTTCCAATGATCCAGCGACCCGCATGCGAAGCATGGTCTAGCCCCTCCATTCTTCGGTGCTCCAGATCGACAGTCTTCAGTCTTGTGCCCAGTGCGGTGGCACTTTCCACATGTTATCCCATTATTCCTTCCCTGATTACCCTGTTTGTTACCATTACCACGCCCGTGGCGACATATCCTTTCCCCTTCTTGTTTGAGCTACCCGACGCTCTGTCCCTTTTCCCTTCATCCCGTTTCCTTTTTCCAAATCTTGGCTTGTTACCCTGATCGTTCAACACAATAGCTGAGTTTGACCCCTGATTCTTGGCTTCTACACTGCTGGACTCAGAAATTTTTAATCCTGAAACTTGTCGGATCAGTGTACCCATGCGTATAGCATCTTCGGTGAGGCTTAGTGCAAGGTCGATAGCTGCGCGCATGGTCGTAGGTTTAGAGGCAGTGACCATGCTGCGTATTTGTGGTGCTAAGCCGAACAAATAACGCTCAATCTTGTTATTTTCAGGGGTGACCAACCGTGGCACTAGTCTGGCGAGATCGTGGAATCGAGACGTGTAACCAGTCACGTCCGCCCCCATCATAGTGAGGTTCCAGAATTCAGTTTCCAGTTTTTGTACCTCGCTCGCCGGGCGGTACTCAGCTATCATAAGTTCCTTCAATTCTGTCCATGACAGGGAGTAAGCAGTGTCATCACCCAATGACTGTACTTGTCCATTCCACCACGTCAGTGCTTGATCCAAGAACAAGTTGGTGGAGTACATGACCGACTGGCGAGGGGTACACCCACTTATACGGATGACTGCCTCGGTCTTTTCAAACCACTTGACCAGGCCGACTGATCCTTCTGTGCCGTTGAAATTGATCGGCTTGCAGTCTAGAAAGGCTTTGAAGGTGCAGCCACGCTCTCGCGAGGCCGTTTCTGCATTAATAAAGTTGTATGTTATTATGGGATAGGAGTTTTAGGATATTCTCCCATCGCTTTATCAATTACTTTCAACTTCTTACCAGTGGGGGAGGTTTCTCGTCGGTCACTCCCAGTCAAGTCACGTGATCGTTCGGAGCGAGCAGCTTCGTGCTCCGCGATTGCGCGGGCTATGCGCTCCGAAATCATGGTCTCAAGTTCGGCTGGTGTTGCGGGCAGTCCGTCTGCACCGCTGTTGCTCCTGGTGGCTGGTGCCATTTTCTTCAATAATAATTATCAAAGGTTAATTTGGCAAACATTTACACAATATAAAGCATAAATAACAAACCAGAATATGAACACAATAATCAACACCATGTCATCACACAACATACCAACACATCATACAGAAATAAATAGTAATCAACACAACATCACCACACAACTACACAAACCACAACATATGGAGTAAGCAATAATAATCATAGACAACAACATATTTCACCATAATAATAAGATTTTTCATTAATTTCAATAGTACTAGTACAATGCTTGTTCATAATAACAAAATGGAGAATACATTTCTCATACAATACATTGTTTTTGAAATAAATAAAACATCATATCAAGTGCCGTCGTACCCGTACGGCTAGGCAAAATGCAGACGAGTGTCATAACCCGTGCTATACTACCATACCGCTGCTACTATGTACATAAGCTGGTGATCCTTCCGTGCGTCCCTGATGCATCCTACTGTGGCGGTGGTGGCGGATACTGGTACTGTGGCGCATGCATACTGATCGTCATGCTGATCGTCATGATACGCTCGTATAAGAACTGTCGATGCGCAAAATGCGCATCCCCTGTAATACCACACTGAGCGTCCATGCTCAGCAACTCCTCCGCATAGTGCGCCAAAGCGTCTCGTGCATCAATCATCCTCGTCCACATCAGACGGGTCTGCTGCTCCACCTGTGTCACGGTGCGCTGCACCGTGTCAGCGAGAGTCTGGAAATCCCGCTCTAAGGTGATGGCAGTGGACCATGCTGGTCCAGACAAGGGTGTCATCCTAGGTGGCTGGGATGGTCCGGGTATATCTGGGTGAGCTGATGGGAACGGCCCAAAGGGGGCTGGTATCGGTATGTGTGGAAGTAACGGGGTAAAACCTGGTGGTCTGAGGGTAAAGTGGGGTGGCATCATGTAGGGGTCCCCTGCACCCAGAGGGTACGGTGCAGGTGGCATGCTGGGAAGGGTAGGGATCGGTAGTGTCATGGCTACAGTGGGTGGTGGTACAAGCTCGGCTAATGGGGCTACTAGAGGCTCTGAAACAGTGGCCCACTCTGGGGTGGATACCACAACAGTGGGGGTAGGAGGGCTCGCGGTGGCAAAGGCTGCCATACATGCCCTGCGTAGCTCAGAGCTATCGGCGGGGCTACCCTCAAGTACATGTGCTGCTATGGCTGGCCCCTCCTGAGGTGCGGGCTCAAGTGGTGCTGGTGGGGCTACGGGGTCAGCAGGTGCGTCCTCTATCATTGGAGCCACTGGCTCCTCCTGAACAGCTGGAATCTCGGGAACCAGCATGTGCTCGAACGAGGCTACGGACTCGTCGTCCGAGTCATCAGATATCCACCCGTTCCTCCCACGGGAGATCGGCATGAGTCTCATGCCTGGAGGAATGTGGATGTGTGGTACAGGTGCTGGCTCATGCTCAACGTGAGCCTGTCTGTCGAGCGGAGACTCTACTGTCTCCGACTGGGCTGGGATCGGCCGGGACGGACCGGCACAGCCTTCAGGGAAGTCCCTGATAGCTCGGATGGGGCGTGGGGCTAAAGGTGCGGCCGGTACAATAGGTAGCGGCGCGTCAACCACGGCGGGTGCCCAGTCAGGATCCTCGCTAGGATCCGTCTCGTCCGAATCGTCATCTGAACCTCCTGCGACGTTCATCTCCACGTCGTCGTCTTCCGCATCAAGTACAACCAGCTCGACTGGCTCAGGCGGTGGTGCGGGGATGATCTGAATACTGCTATCGTAACTGGGCGCTATGCTACCAGCGTCTGACATCCTGGCAAAAGAACCGTACATGTATATATATATGAATTAATTTAAATTAGATAGTTAAGGCGTACATTATCAGTATCCTTTCTAACCTCTAATACTACGTTAATGCATAACGATACCCCTGGCTAGCTTGGTCGGAATCTCCTCATGCCCAATGCTTCTTGAAAAATTACTTTATTGCATTTTAGCAACTATAAATATTTTCCTTTTGAAAACTTTATCTTTTTGAACCAAATCCGGTTATAGTCTAGTTTTTTTAAAGAAAATACTCTAGTTCGCTATAACCTTGGCTCTGATACCACTTTCTGTCACACCACGACAATGGCGGAAACACGTGGCGCGACGGTTCAAAGCATAAAGTCAAGGTTATTGCTAAACACAAGTAATTTAAGAAAATGGGTCATTTATTATGACGTCAAATCTTGTTCAAATATTACACAAAAGTAAATTGTTTTTAAGACAACATAGAGGTTTCTCAAATATATCCCAAAGCCTTGGGAAATAAAGGTGAAACCCCGCAAAATGTTAGACGCCGCATTGGAGGATTTCACGACCCAGCTTGCCCGGTTCTCCTTCATCTAATTACCTGAAAGATATGTTTAAAAGTTTCGTCAATATAAATATATTGGTGAGTTCACAGGTTTTTAGTTTCCAAAAACTTGAATATTTGGGAAATACCATGTTATGACAATATATATAGGAGTTGCAAATTCCTATACTTCTACTTGAGACTATAATCAAACCAAGACATATAATAATTGTGCCCCGCTCCAAGTCGTTACTCAGTTTCCCACGACTTAAGTTCAGAATATATGCACCCCAGGCATAACCTAATGCATAATCGACGCTATCGATTAGGGGTGGGCCTTGTCAGGCACCAATAGTACTATCCAATATTCCACCGGTTTCATTTCCCTGAACAAATGATTATAGAGGCGAGGACTCAACCCCGAGTGGCGGTCAGACCTCAAGTAATAATTCCGTCAAACATTTTCCCTAACATATCTTTCCCCCGAAAAACGTAAAAATAGTTTAAAATGGGGCCGTGAAACTCACCTGAAACTCTGTCTGGCTTACTAGGCGGATAGCAAAGAGGGTCTCGCACCTACAAACGTCCTAGACGTATAAGTCACTATTCCTATAGTGCATGTGCCTTGGCAAGTTGTACACCCAACTCCCGACCACAAGTTATTCCAAACCCCGTTTAATTAAGCGCGTATCCTAGGTTTCGTTGGCGTTAGATTACCCTTTGTGTTACAAGTTATATATTACTCTTGTTAATATTTCCTTAACTTGTACCTTATTATCATCGACTCGACTTCACTTAACATATAATTATTTTCCCATTTAAATAATTATACTTAAGTTCGCATCGCTCGATATAATATATATTTCAACACTCGACCCGACTCACTTTGCCATACATTTGTTTTCCCATTTAAACAAATATACTAAGATCTTGTCGTTCGATTATATATTCTTAACACCCGATTCAACTCACCATACCGTATGTTTATTTTCCCATTCAAATAAATATACTAGGATTTTGTCGGCGCGGCATACACATATATATCTTTGTCTTCTCGTCGCGGCTTTCCTTCCCACATATCTACTTTCCCATTAAGTAGATATACTAGAATTTTGCCGAGACGAGCGTACATATATATAAATGTGTAATTTTCTTGTTAAGTATATACGTTTGTTTAACGTCTTATTTGTTTATGTCATGTTTTTCTCCCACGAATAATTCCTTCAACACTTAGGAAAGTGTTTATTAGTTTTCGCCCATGATGTATATATATTTTACTTCTTAAAAATATATATTTTCTTATCTTGCCGCAATGGCATTTTTCTCATGTTTTGTCCGTGTGCGGTTCGTTAACGCGTCTTAGTTCGATATCTTAGCTCGAATAGTTAGTTTCTCCAAGTTTTTCCCAACATGTGTTTTATAGAAATATTATCCATATTTCTCCCTCTTTACACATATTACTTGGAAGGTTTGAAATACTTATGTATTTTTAACCCAACTTGTTAACTTAACTACAAAAATGTTTCCAATACTTTTATATTCCCATTTATATAAAAGTATTCATTTTTGTTTAAGTTTCTCAAGTTTGTTTAATATTTTTATAAAATCTCTATTTTATAAAAATCCTTATGTTAATATCATCCATATTTTATAACTTTCAAAAATATACTTTTATACAAAAATACCCAAGTATCTACTAGTATTTACCAAAATCATCCTTAGAAGTTTATTACTTACACTTTTGACACCAAACTTTCCATCCTTGCATTTTTGGACTAATAGTTTCTAAAATATCCATTTTAGTCCTCTAACTTTCAAAGTTACAATATTAGTCCCTTAACTTTCAAATGTTGCATTTTTCCACTCTAACTTCCAAAGTTAACATTTTTCACTCAAAATAGTAGACTTTGAAGATTCAACTTTTTATTGGTAAGTTATTTTTGTATCAAAACACTTTTGTTAGTCTTATCTATAATACATTATAAAGGAGGAGTGATGACCAACATGGTCATTTTCATTTCCATACAATTTAAGATGCAACATGTACAACATATTTAAGCATGTAATTTAAGGGTATAATAGGTATAGGTGTGACAATTAAGACACTTAGAGGGGCAATGTAGACATTTTACCCACATTATACTTTACAATATCAAAACACTTTTACAATACTATCCTCCTTCTTCCATCCCTACCCTCACAAGCATCATTTGCCTTATGGTTTTCCTTCCTCATCATTAATGTTACCAATGAATGTTTCATTCAAGAAGATGTTGGAAATTACAAATATTTAATAATATGATAAATGAAATTTAATTGATTTTAGTGAAATTATTAAAGAGACTCTTGAGTAGAGTTCTTTATTTCACTTTATTAGAGTGTATGGCTCTAATTAAGTTAGTCTTTTCACTCATCCTTAGGTCTTGTATACATATAAGACTTTGTGCCTCATTTGGAAGACTAGAAAAAAATACAAGAAAAATAAAGAAGGGGATTCATAAAAGAATTCTTGAAGAAGAAGAAAAACATGGCCTATATGTTGGGAACTTATAGAGATAAGTTTTTCTATACTTGATTCCACCACATTTCCATTATTATTTGTTCCACAAGCTTTAACACCACGATTAAAAAGTATTTATGTGCTTCTCATAGTTTCTCTACTTAATGTTGGTTATGTTTCAACAAACCTCTATATTTATGTGTGTGTGTGTATGTTTATACATATAAACCAAAAGTAGTTGCGCTTTAGGAAGTTAAGCTAGAATTTGCATGTAGTGGTTAATTTAATCTTTACTCATATCTTATGTAGCTAATTTGATTCTTCATATCAACTTTAGTTGATGATCAGATTTACTTATGCCATTTTTTAATGTAGTAGGTAGTATAGTCCAAACAGTGCTTCAAGTTCTCCGGTATGCTTTTTTATTTTGATTTTTTTTCATGGGCCTTTATGAATGCCTTGAGTCTATAATCAGGCTTATTATCCAATCTGAGAATTAGCTTTATTAGTTGACAGTTTGACCGTATTTTGTCTATGATACACTCATTTCAACAAAAAGTTAATCTATGTGCTTTGCAGGTTATTTGCCAGGATGATATCGATCCAGACAATATGACATACGAGGTTTGCTATTTAGTGTTCATTGGTTAATGCTAATGTAAAGGTTTTCTTAATAAATTACAGCAAGAACGGATTTAAAATACCCTTGTTTAATTCGTGCAGGACTTACTTAATTTAGACGAGGCTATTGGAACTGAGAGTCGGTGTCTTTCTGAAGATCTTATTAATTCACTTCCAACTACAAGATACAAGTCGATCGGCTTCTTTTTGAGGAAAAAATATGGAGAGAGGTAGGTTTGGGTTAAAAAAAATTATTTATGTTTCTCTTTGTTTCTTTCTCTATTATATTTATGAATCATTATAGTTTGATTATTAAAATGAATGAATGTGTGGCAAAAGATGGATGCTGGTACACTAAACTTACCAAATTTATTGACTACATATAGGGAAAAGATCAAGACACCAACAGTCAACATGTCTGTCTCTTTGTGAAAAAGAATTTTTAAAATGATGTTAGGCAAGTTATTAAGATGTGTTACTATTACTCCGTACAAGATTCTTTTCATTTGAGTCATTCGACTCCATATGTTGTGCTGCTAATCTGCTATTACTCTTGCAATAATGAAATATTAGTGATGTTTATTTCTTACTAGCATACTCAGTTAGTATTCGGGCGAACCTTGGAGCAATGTCCATGACAGATTTACAAGTTTTTTTTTTGTCAATGGGTGCCTAAATGGACCACGTTAGAAAGAACTGAGTAATGCCAAAACGGGTCTTTTAAAAGCTAAATTCACAATTAAAATATATAAGTTAAATGGTTCCTTGATCATCAATAAGATTGTCTTCCTCTCTTTGTTAGTCTTTTTTTTCCTAATTAAAAATTAAAATTCAAATTAGTTCTTGTTAATAATATTAGTAAGAAACATACAACCAACAAATGGATTAGATGCATAAGTATAGTAAATGGGAAATAGTTTACCTTGATATTGTGTTGTATTATCACCAACCGCTGATAGCATTGAGAAACTAAAACCAATGGTTTAGTTGTTGGAAGTTAATCTAAAATTTTAATATACACATATCATGCCTATATTGGAACGACAACCCAAGACCATGCTTGCTCAACTTGGGCACTGGCTTTGCCTCTTTTTTTTTTGTTAAAACTCCTATATTGTAAAAATATGTTTGTATGCATTTCTTTTTTAAAAATAAAGATGAAAAATTAGAACATGTCTATACGACATGGCAATGTATGTGATCCCAATCGTTGAAATTTTTGGTAGGTAAGAAGTTGCTTGATTGAGAATATAAATCAAAATTTTTAATATTTATAAATCAAATCTTCTTGTGTCCTAGGGACAACATTCACAAGCTGCAAAACCCGTTGTAGGGATTAAAGGAGAAATCCTAAAATGTTCATCTTCTCCAAATTTTAACTTTATGTGTAATGCTATGCAACACCAGTTGTAATGGATTGAAGTTCATACTTGTTAATTTGTATTGATTAACAATGCACTTGTATCAAGTGTTTAAAACGATATATTTACACTATACCCAGAATGTAACACACATTGATTAGGTATGACATATTTTCTCCGTGTTACAACGTAACCATCTACCCAGAATGTCTAATGGGTAAAAAAGAGGTTGACCCAATCCAACTGCATCACTTGCACTATGAAATAAATGTAACAAGTGATACTATGCTTCAACCAAAGCTGCTAAGCACCAGCCAAAATTTGAGTGATACCACTCAATGGTAGTACATCGACAATCACCCTTCCCTTGGAACTTTAAGAAGACATGGCCCCACCTGAAATGGACAAAATCATGCCCATTATTTCCTACAGTTAGGATTTGCATAAGAACCATTCCTTTACTAAACGTTACTTCTTTTCATTCCTTACTTACGGAAATTCATTACGTAGGTATTCCACACAAGGCACATAACCAAACATAAAACGAAACGTTGAAAAAACAAACAAAGTGCTGCAAAACGTGAAACCCGTCGCGCAACGTGCAGGAAAAAAAGCATAAATACCCGCCGCAACGCGCGGGCCTTCCCACTAGTATTCCATATGTAAGACTACTTGTATGTGTGTTTTATGTATTTGCCCATTTTAACAAAATATCATCCTTCTAAGTAAGTTAACTTTAATTTTTCATCTTCTTTATTCTTGAACTTCTAACATGTTCCACCATATATTATACCATGTATGATCATTTTAAGATGATTAAAGTTACTTTTTTTAACATGTTCAAGTTCATTTCACAAATCCTAACCAAATCATCATCCTACTTAGTTTAAGTGTAAACTTTATATATTTTCAAGATCATTACTTTATCATCACCAAATCCATGATTTATTTACATATCTTTAATCATCCATTTTACACATGTAAAACCTATTAAAGATTATGTTCAAACCACCTTTTAAACCCTTCATGTACAACTTGCTTCTAAGAACACATACATGAATAATAATAATAAAAAACAAGGTTAAGAAGCTTACTACTAGCACAAGGCTAGGGAAGACAAAACCTTGGATTTTGAGAGGGGTTTAGTGTGTTCTTCCTTAATGGTTAAGCTCCAAGCTTGAAACACACAATAGGGGTTTGGATGATGGATTGTTTTGAGTGATTTGGAGATGTAAAAACTTGAAAGAAGAGTGTGTATGTGGGTGGTATAGCTCACGGCTCAAAGAGAAAGAAGAAGAAAGGATTTTGCTTTGTTTCTCCAAGTATTAACACATGTTTATATAACCTTATCACATGTAATCATTCCAAAGATTCAAGAAATCTTATGGAGGATTGAGTTGTGTACTTGGGATTTTTGGAAAGATATGATATGTGTGTGTGTATATGGTGCCGTGTATGTATGTATAGGTTTGGAAGATTGCTTGCAAATCTTGCTAAACCTTGTAATCTATCTTAATCTTTATATAAGATCTTCACCCATGCACATGCACACACTTAGGCCATGATGGCTAGCTTTTGCCTTGGATTTTTGTGGCCTATGGCCGAAATTTATAAAAGGAAGGGACAAGATGGTTGCATGCTTTGTACTAGTATGTTTCCTTACAACTTTTGGCTTTTTGCATGCTTTACATATTAGCTTTTTAGGTTATTATTAAAACACAAGGCAAGGGGATTACAAAGGCCCTTAGGCCGGCCCTTGGTGGGGTTTGGGTGGGGTCCACAACTCCAAATATTTACCCATTATTTGTTATGTTTAATCCCCCGTCGTTCGGGTGTCGTTCGGGTATTTTTCGGGTTTTAATCACGCGTTAATCGGACATTAAAAATACCTTTAATAACCCTTAAATATAGTCTAATTTAAGCGTTGATTGGTTATTTAGGCCTTTGCCGGGTGAAATTATGAGTTATACGCGTATCGGGTGCGGTACGCGCATTTTATTCGTTACCGGGAGATTTGTACAAGACGTTTTCACTTATGGTTTTGGAGTTCCAAAACTCATTATATTTTATGAAACTACCCTTTATTTTATATCCTGGGTATCCGGGATCCTTTTCGTTTATTTAATTATTACCGGGTAATTGGCAACGTCCATACCGGATAGCTTATTCGCACATGATCCAATCATGTTTTACCATTAAACGTATGCATTCCTATGCACTATTTGGAAATTGCTATCTCCTAAGGCCTTGATAATTAAATCACACATAATTGCATTTAATTACGTTAATCATATATTAATTAATTTGTACGGAATTACCTTATTTTTGCCGGTTGTTACAACAATACACTTCACACAATACTCTCCTTACTCGGGTCATCCCATCACTTTTGTGTCCAATAATGGTCCTAGAACACTTTTTCTGGTTCTGCGAGAGCTCTAGGAATTGTGCCCTTAATTCATTCGAAACGACCCTACTTCTCTCTAACATAGGTGATCTTCCTTAAATCATTAAAAACATACAGTCTCCATGATTTACCCAAGTCATTACCGCATATTATGCTTAGCCTCACAATTTGTCACTGAATGTCATAGAAACGGACTAAGACGTATTTAACACCTTTTTTATAGTTTTAGACGGTATATATAACCATATACACTAGCTTATATTATACATGTTAGCCATGCCCCCGCAGTGACCACCATTATGAATATGAATTAGCTGTCCTATTGAACTTAGATCTTAGGATCTTCAGTTAACTAATTTAGGTTTCCTTCACACACCCTATTTTCATGGGTTTTAGTCCTATTTCACAACTTGATTTCTGATCAACCCTCATGTTGTTGGATCCATAACATTATCCTTGACTTTGTTAAATCACTACTTATATTTTTACAATTCAGATATGTTGTACTAACGTGTTATTAGCTCGTAAGTTGTTCATGCCTTTTTATCAACTCGAAAGACATAACTCGTGATCTCAACTTAAATCTAGTTATGATGTTTTGTCTTTAAAATAAAGTGAATCTCATTTCAATATGAACACGTATTCATTATGCATATGATATGCTCAATTAGACATTTAAATCAAACACCTTTACCACTACACCACAAGGAGTTGGACATTTTTTTAAATTAAATAACCCTCGTAAAACAAATTCCCCTACATATTATGTTGATTTAATATAATCCTAACTCATTTTTGCCTGTAAAAGAGTTAATATAGATGCCTCATTTGGTGAACTTCAGTCGAGTACTTATACATGGGTCAAGCATCGTCTCAAAGGTGGAGAATGGACTTGGGAGAAGTGGGTGAATTTCGAAATGCCAATAACTTAGTTGTATGCTTGTTTACTTGGCTTTGGTGATGTATATGTTTGGTGAATTAAATTTGGTCTAGACTAGTACCTTGTTAGTCTAGTCCGTGTAAATATTTTTGGGTGGAATGAAATTGAAGTTTGCAGATAAAAAAAATATATACTCTTAACTATAAAACCAACACTTTTGTCGAACCAATTTTATGTACTCTCAAACTATAAAACCAACATCTTTGTTGAACCAATAGGGAACCGAGTTGGAGCTAGGTAATGCAACAATGCTTCAAAGGTTGTTCATTGATTCAATGTGGTTTTGTCCTTTTGACTATAATGTCGAATCATACACACTCCATCGTCCTGAGTTGGACATTGGGTTGTGGACATAAAAGAACCTGTTAAAAGGGGTATCGAGGCCGCAACCCCAAAACCACCCTAATAGTCAACTAGAATGATGAGTTAATAATCACTTTTGCACATATAATGTTATGTATGTGTGTATGTCTATGAACAATGTATATCATATACAATATACGATAGAAAGATGGGTACACAGAAGACACTAGGACACTAGGTTTAGAGATAAGTCAACTAGAATGGTGGCTCACAAATTCTTACATAGGGAATGGGCTAACGGCTATCGAATCTAATCTAAAATGGGACACCAATACGAGATCAAGTCAACTGGACCGGAAAGCAACAACCAATAGTTTTCTTATTGTATTTTAACATTTGGTATCAACAAGAGAAACACACAATCAATACTTTAATTTGCAAATTTTTTTAATAAGATTAAAAAGATGTTTCACATTTGTACCCTACGTACCTAAAATCATAGGACACTTTATACTTATTATTTATTTTATATACAAATGTCAAACTATCGTTTACCAATCACCACTTTTAAATTTAGCTGAGATCACTGTATGCGTAGTGTTGTGGGGTACACTAAGTCATTATTGATTTACTTTTCTATTCAAAAATTACAATTGAAACTTAGAGGCTGTTTGGTTGATTAAGTGTTGAATTATTAAGAGGTCTGAATGGTTAAGTGCTGAATCATTAAGTTGAACCTCTTAATGGTTAGTATTATTGTCCCATATTGGTAGGAGTGCTTCATTAAGGTTCAGCATAGTTCAGTGCTTAATGGTTCAGCAACATCTCAAATCTTAATGGTTCAGCCTTAACCATTCCATTCAGAAGTTGAAACAAACGCGCTGAAGCTGAATCATTCAGCACTGAATGATTAAGAGCCTCATTAAGAGGCTCACCAAACAGCTCCTTATACTTTGTTTGTATCATCTCTTAACAATGACGTGTAGATGACGTTTTTTAGAGCTTGAGCTTTAGATATAAAGCTTGGTATCGTAATATCTCTAATCTCTATTATGCTGTTAAATCATTTTTAAAAGTAAAACAGGTTGTTTGCAACATTATTTCGACCCCAATCCAGATCAGGCGGCGACACAGCCTGTTCTGCGTTTATCGATCATCCTAATGTAAATTGTCCAGAAATAGCTTATTCTAAAGAAAAATAAATATATAAAACTAAAATTTATAAATATACTTATTGTAAAATCTTGAATTCAAGATTATATTTACAAAAGAAAAGTTATGTCCAATATTTATAATAATAATAATAATAATAATAATAACTAAACCTCAATGAATTTGCTAATCACTAAACACCCATGTAGACAATCACTCAGGTATACTCTGGAGCGTAGGCCTCCACGACCGTTGATTCGACTGAAACACTCCATCACCACCGTTCATCAACCGAGTCAACACTTGTTCTAACGTCAACCCATGCATCTCCTTCATACCCAATAACTCCTCTAACTGTTTCTTCGTTATCTTTATCTTCACTTCCTTCATTGGCCGTTTATCATCCGATGAAGAAAACCGGTCACCGGAGTGTTTAGCCTTTTCCGGTGATGACGGCGGAGATTCCCAGTGGTTGTCGGAACCTTTTCTTACACAGTTTCCCATTTGGTTTTGGTTGGATATTGTAATGAGTTGTTATTATTATTATTATTATTATTATTATTATTTATTTATTTGAAGGTTAATGAAGAGAAGAGATGAGAGGTTATATTGAAAGTGGAAAGGAGGGTTTGGAAATAATATATATAGGAGGAGTGATGATGGATAGATACAAAAGGGTGTGTATGTATAGGTTAAGAAGAAGTAGTCAAAGTGATATTGATATGCCATGTAGGATGATGATGATGATATTGATGAATCATGAATGGGTGGGTATCCAGAATCCTACCAAGTAAGTGCATGAGTGGCATTGGTTTGACCATGTCATCAACAATCAAGGTCTCATCTACCAACTCATTGTTGTTGTGATAAACTTTATTATATTTTATGGGTTATGATCAAATACACAGTGAAAGAAAAATAAGAAGTCGTAGGAAGGATATCAAACAGACTCCGATTGAACTCATTCAAGCGGCATTGAAATCGTCTTATCGAACCCTACGATGTTAATTTTTAGGTCTTCGTTTTTTGGGGTTTTAACTTGTATTTTTTAGAATATGCGTAATATCATTGTGTCTTTTATGTACCATTGTATCTTTTTCTTATTTTCATCATTGTGTCATTTTTCAATGTATTGTGTCTTTTTTCTTCAGCATTGTGCTATATTTTTTGACACTGTGTTATATTTTGTGATTCATTGTGTTATATTTCATGATCTATTGTGTTTTTTGTATCCTTCTCACCCTTCTCATTTTTTGTAGCATTTGTAGAATAACTCAACCCTATATTTTATATATTTTTTTTAGGAGCCAAGATAATTTTATTAAGAAAACATAACACTAGCAAGGTAGTAGGTAGCAATAGAGAACATATTCTTATACTAACATTTACAAACGTAAACAGTTCTAATTTCTTATTGGTTCAAGATTTATTTTTATATTAACATTTTATTTAATATTTAATAAATTACTTTTAATATTAAAGTAGATGTGCTACAATATTGGTAGCTGCAAGCTGGTAGCTGGTAGAAATATGTAATTAATTACGTGCTTATTTTTATTGGCAATTCGGTGTGAATATTTTTCGCGGGGTTATACATGTAGATATATATTTACATAATCTATCCTCTATTATGACTAGGGATAAGCAAATGGTACCGGGTACCCGTACCGAATTCCCAGTACCGAATCAATTTCGGTACCACTACCGGTACCCACATTTTTGGTTTTTCGGTACCGGTACTACCAGTACCAGTATTTACCGATTTTTACGTTTAAATACCGGTACCGTACCGGTTGTTTTCGGTACCGGTACCCACTTTTAGGAAATTTCGGTACCGGTATTTTCGGTACCGGACCGGTACCATGCTCATCCCTAATTATAATGTGTCTTGAAGGGATATGATGCCAAAAACAACAACACCATATCAATTAAAGCAACCCATTCTTTCATATCGTAAGAAGTCAAGACATAAGAAGAAAGAAGAATAATTGATTAACATCAACAATAGGCTGCGTCCATAAAACACGACGCTAGTTCTATAACAAAGTTAAAAGCAAGAAAGTATGTTAATTTTTAATTTAGAGAGTTAAACCTCGTACTATTTTCATTTCGGACAAACAAATTAGCTTTAATATTTTCTCAAATCTTCTCCACATTCTTGTTGAAATTGTGGAAAACTTATCATTTTGTGATATCCAAATGAACCCTTGATATAATCATGCAACATTATCAAAAACCGCTCCACACGGTAGATTATTTTCTATTAATAGATTGATTATAAACAATCACACTATGTATTTATTACAAAAACATTAATCTAAATGATCATGCAATATTTTAGAACAAATATAATTTAAGAAAACACGATGAAGTGGCTGTTTGTCACCTTCTAAATAGGTAAGTGATGAACCAGTAAGATGTCTGAATTATTAAGTGTTGAATCAATAAGAGGTCTGAACTATTCGGACTCTATACAATATTTATCCATTCAGAGGCAAATGTCTAACAGGTTTAGACATCTGCTCGCGATACAAACAGTCTGAATAAGCTATATATGACTGATTCAAAAATCTATCTCATTAAAAGCTGAAACAAATAGCCCCGAATTTCACGAAACAAGTTAGGTTGTTGCAATCTTTTGTTTTCGTTAGTTCTTTCTTGCTTTGTATTTTCGCTTTGTTGTGTTCAAAGTTTAGATGAGAGTATAATTAAAACATTATGCAAACACATATCCTATAACCAAATCATCACGCATCTCAACCTTTATGGAAGCTTAAGACAAATACTTAAATAGAGACATTTTTCCAAACTAAAAACATAAATGTAAAAATAACAGTAATTGCAATATACATGATAAATACAATAAAAAACACTTAAAAACAGAGATATATTAAGCTAAAAGTTTGTCATTTTCATTACAAACAAATACCATATACGTTAAAAAAAAATCCTTTAAAATTTGGGGTCTTTTTCGACTGGGAGCTTAAAGCCATAACTTCAAAATACTCGCCTTGAGTTGGCCCTGCATACAAGGTTGATATGTTCATATCATAATAATCACACGAGACAATACAAGACTTCGACTGAGTTTTACTACTCTGCACAACCTTTTCATTTTGTATTTGATCCGGCCACTATATATACAGATTCTTAAAAGTTTTAACTAATTGTAAGAAAAAAAAAACCATACGTGGATTATGTGATTGGATAGGAGTTGCAATAGCTTGGTCCTCTCTTTTGAATTCCAATTACACTTGATGCCAAATATACTTTGATTAAGCTCACAATGCTTTGAATTGGTCATAGGAAATTGCTTTCGGTCTTTCTTGTTTTTTTAATGTATGTCTCAAACGTTTGAAATTTGAATGAAAAGGATTAGCCTATTCCTGCTTCTAGTCAAGCAAAATATAAACAGTCAAATGAAATTAATCACATCTCAATCAATCAACTAAACACAAAAAACACGTATAGAAGACTATTATATAGACCGGGTTTTAGTTAATCAAAGTTTGATCAACTTAACTAACACATATTGGCACGTCAATCCCTTCATCTCATTTTTATATTACTCATTTATTCCTATTTTATTTCCATCATCGAACTGGAAAAAATAAATACATTATTATTATTAATAATAATACAAATAATATTTTAAGTACTTAGGGTCATTTGTTCAAAAAGATGGGGAGCTAGATAGTGATGTCACACATCGCATTCAAGCTGGTTGGTGTAGGTGGAGTGTCGCTAGTGGAGTTTTATGTGACAAAAGGTTCCCAACTAAATTAAAGGGAAAATTCTATAGGGTTGCGGTGAGACTTGCTATGGTATATGAGACTGATTGTTGGGCCATCAAAAAGACACAAGCTCGTAAGATGGAGATAGCAGAAATGAGGATGCTAAGGTGGATGTGCAGGCACACTAGGGTAGACCGAATAAGAAATGAAGTTATTAGGGAATGGTTAGGGGTAGCTAGTATATCAGACAAGATAAATGAGGGAAGATTAAGATGGTATGGGCATGTGAAGAGGAAGCAAATGACAGCCCCAGCCAGAGTAGTGGAAACCCTCACAGTAGAGGGAAAAAGGTGTAGAGGTAGACCCAAATTGACTTGGGAGGAGCGGATTAGGCATGATTTAGTAGAGATGCACCTCTCGGGGGACATGGTCGAGGATAGGGTTTCGTGGAGGCACACGATTAAGGTTAAGGATTAGTAGGGAGGGTTTGGTTCTATCGTAGCATGGTTCTAGGAGCTTAGACTTTGTCTTTCACTAGGGGTAGGTCTGTATGGGTGACTCGTATCTGTGTTCTTATGGGTTATGTTGTTTTTTTATGGTATATATACCTTTATTTTTCTATGCCACGTGTTCATTGTTTCTATAAATTCAGTAGCTCTTTACTACTTCTTAGTGGTGTTTGCTTGTCGATTGTGTATTGTCGAGCCGGGTGTCTCTCTGGAAGCAGCCTCTTTATCCGATAGGATAAGAGTAAGGTTTTGCCTACATCTCACCCTCCCCAGACCCTACTCTTAGCTTTGCTAAGCGTGAGATTTACTGGGTAAGGTTGTTGTTGTTGTATTTTAAACATGATAATCCGTTACTATTAAACCCGAACGAGACCCTACTAATACTTTGTTAACTAATGAGATCAGTTAAATCCAGGGGCAGATATAAAGTAATTGGAGGGGTAACGCCCGTTACCCCTCAACTTTTCAGACGTAGTGCAATTTTTATTTATATTTTTATGTTTTTTGTATTATGTTACCCATGAATTTATATAACGTTACCCCTCAATTTCTTTTAAAAGACCCAAAACACCCTTAAAGTTTTATTATTAGCCCAGCAGAAAAAAATACAAGCCTATAAATTCATAACCCATTGACCCAGTGGCGCAGCTTAGTTAGGGCGGGCGGGGGCGACCGACCCCCCCAAATTTTCGCGCATAAGTTCCGATGATATAGTATTCGTATAGAAAATTTTGGAAATATAGGGTTTCGACCCCCCGAAACTGGTTTTCGACCCCCCGAAACTAGTGACTTCCGACCCCCCGAACCTTCGGGTCAAGCTTCGTCACTGCATTGACCCATTTCATTTATTATATTTAAGATTGAAGCCCATAGGGCTTAACCCCTATTAGTTTAGTTAAAGTTTAAATGAGAAAAAAACTAAGGGTGCAAACGAGCCAAGCCTGAACTCGACCAGGCTCTAGCTCACGCTCGAATACTATATACTTTTAGTTATTTTCATCTATATACTTTTAGTTATTTTTCATAATTGTATAAATATTAATTATTATAATTTAAATATATATATATTTAATATATTAATTAAAATTTATAGAGACAGTGGGCTCGTTTAGGCTCGCAAGCCGGCTCGAGCTCATTAAGCAAAGCTCAGGCGCGAGCTCTTTCAAGCTCGGCTCATTTTGAAAGTGTTTATAATCAAGGTGGAGCAAATACTTTTGCACAATGCACTAATTTGTGCGATCGAGTGAGAAACTTTTGACAAAGTAAAAGAAGATGATGTAATGGCTCGATTTCAAGCTTTCAAAAACCGAATGTGTTTAACTATATATTATTATTGTGTTTTTATTTTTGTTTAGTTTACATTATATGAAAGTACGGTAAAAAATTTTTTTAACGTTACCCCTAAACTTTTGGTCTGGATCCGCCACTGGGTAAATCGCAGTTTACGCTAGACAAGTTGCTTTTAAAAGAGAATCTGGGATATTTCCTAGAAGGAAATATTAAACTTATGGTGTTAAAAAAATGTGATTGTCTACATGTTTTGAAAGTTAATACTTGTTTTTTTTATAAACACAAAATCAATAGGAATTTGGGATCTAAAGTCTAAACGTGAGTAGGTGTGAAAAGAAGTTAAGAAAGGGATCTAACTTGTGTGAACTTAAGTATGGTAATTTGATCCTTTTTGCTTGTCCGTGGGTCGTTGTCATGCAACTAACAAAGCCAACTAAACCGAACAAATACTTTTTTTGTAAAACAATTATAGTAACCACTTTTAATTAAATTACTATATGTTATTATAAATGTGATATTAGAAGATTTTTTTTTTTTAACTATGGGTCTCCTTTTCCTCATCCATAACATGGTATATATTTTTCATTCACTACATACAACACTACAAGCACTACAAGCGTTTATATGTAACCGTGAGCTGAATTAATTGATTTTTCACACTTGTTCTCTAATTTTTATATAGTATCACAGCTCAAGACTAAAATATAAAACATATTATTAATTTGAATGTGGTTCCTTGACGGGTACACGTGATGTATCCGTAACAATAATAATATTTGGAATTTTAAATGTACTACTAATTTTAAGATAATTAACCGAACTAACAAGCGAGCCAACCTCAACTCAAGCTCAACTCATTTACGAACAAAGCCAATGTCAATTTTGGCCTACAAACTATTTTCGAGCGAGTCTCAAATTAGTTTCTAGTCACATGCTCATACATATAACATTTACCATCCCATGAACGCTAATTTTACTATTGTAATGAAACAATTGTAAATAAACATTTTTGGTATCGCATGTTGGAATAAATATACATTATGTTATTATATTTATCTATATAGCCATTATAATCATTTATATTATGATGATCAATTATTAATATTATCCTAAGCCCAATAACAGATATGTCTTTGATGGACGGACTATCATTAGATGGGTCTTATTAGGGTGTTCCCTGGGTATGTATAAATAGGAAGATTATTATGAGATTAGGGTTGAGAGACACAAACATAACACCATAATGTCTATTAGCCGTCCCCTTTCACTCTCATCTCTCTCAATGTGTTCATAACTAAAGAACACATAAACCATCAGAACTGCATACCCTAAAGGGAACCCGACCATACTGACCAGGATGCCGTCTTCCAATACGCTTACAGCATCAGTCTCATGTCTCACCAATCTGTCAGGTATCATTATTATTATGTTTTTCATTACATACAGTCAAATCTGATCAACATCGCAAACTATACCAAGTACAAGTACCGTTGAACAGGTGCCAATCGAAAAACATCTGCTACCAATATCGGATTTGTTTTTATAGTCTTCAATCGATGTAAAACGACTGCACATTTTTTAGTTACATGAGACGACTTTTGTGTAATATAACCACTACAAATAAACCTTTTTTTATTTTGTAAAACACATACTTTTTTACCGAACTAAGCCAATACCACCTAAACAATATTGGTACCAATATCAATATTCATGGCTTTTGGTTTTAATATTTTTTCACTATCCATGCAGAAGCACTATTGTACCTCATCATAACTTTGTAGCTCACAACTTTATGTCTGACGCTTTATTTGGTTAAGTTGATACAAATGTAAACATTATTTAATGTTTTGTACATATACCAAACTCCCCCGTATCGCTCGGGTATCTTACTATCTATGTTACCTTATTAAGGAGGAGACATGTCTAGAAAAGTAATTTTCTCTCCCTTTTAAGATGGCATATGAAGAGGCCCTTCACAAAAGTGTAATCTTTGGTCATTTTATTCCATTCATGCCCTTGTGTACAATATGCAATGCCCATTGTATATTTGTGTACTACATACTTTTTATCCCTCCCTACATGTAACCCCTCACAAAGTTCATTAAAACACAATATTAAATCCTTCATAACTTTCACAATTTATAATAGCAAAGGATCTAGAGAGGCAACCGAGATATAACCCCAATTGCTTTGAATGCTCATTTCATCTCATTAAAACCAATTCCTCTTCTTTCTGGTGGCACCAATTCTGATTGGTAGTTTTGTTGAGTATGTTCTGTTACTAATGGTTCAGTTTGTTCAGTTTTTCTTTTTGATTGTGATCTTGATGTTTTTTTGTTCAGTTATGGTGGTATAGTGAAATGAATCAGATCTTAGTTAAGTTCTGATATGCGTCGCTGCTTACTCCTTCAATTCATGTTCTTGACCGATTTCATTTTTAGGAAATTTTTGAGCTTTTGGCATATATTTAATAAGCAAGACACAGGTTCAGATACCCGCTACAATAAATGTATGTAATTAAAATTACAAACTCAACCAGAACATAACAAGATTCTATATTAATGTTGTAAATTTTATCACAGTTTATGATGTGCTGAACAGAACCCGGTACAATGGAGGTGTACACACGAGTGTCTTGGATGCGGATACTGTTAAGCAACATTTAGGTATTGCTTTTTACGTCTATATACAGTCTATGTTGCATCTTCACTGATGTCTATTAATATAATATTTGTTTTTACGAATTTTAGTGGTTTACAAATCACTTCCCTCTTTGTTCCCTTGGAGATATAGTTTGACACATTATTCAACCTGGATGCTTTTGTATTTTCAGCCAGCCAAAAAGAAGGGAGTGTCTTTTCTTGAAGCTGCACTCTTAGGTTTCAGAAAAAAAAAAATAACCAGCTGATGATGTACTACCCTTGCTACTTTGGTGAAGGTAACTTTTTAGGATGACTAGAACCAAGTTTTCCATATTCTGCCTTTATATATTTATATGAATCTTATATATAATAAATATATTAAATGTGATTACTTAAATATTACTAACACAATGATCCAATTTTTCTAATAGGATGCTTTAAATAAAATCGAGTATGTGACATCAAAAATGTTTGAACCCGTTTTCTTTGTACCTATATTTTAATTTACCATCTCATAACTGGCACACATGAAATAGGTTATTTTATTCTTAATAGGTAACATTGCAACATGTATTTTTCTGCAACAGGTTAAGTTTTGTTCCCTGCTAACAGGTCAAATAACATGATAGTTGCATTTCACCCACCCCATCGTGCGGGCTTTCATAGCTATGTTCCAACACAGAAACATGTTTACCATGGATGTGGGGCTTGCTTGTATAATAGTATGTATTGGTAACTTATCATGTGTGTTTTATGTTCGTTTCATGACTTTTAGAACCATTGACATGTATTTAGGTTCCACCTTAAATTAGTGTTAGAATTGATTGAAATTTTATCATCATAAATGTTTACATGGTTTCTTCTCTTTTTTATATGTAGTTTTGATTCACATAACCATATCGTAATTTGGTTTTAATTTCAAAGTTATGGAAGGTTCGGAAGTCGGAAGGTCGTTGACTCGTTGTTGTAAGAAAAGAGACCAAAACGTGTAATACTTTATCTGATTTGTACTCTAATGTATTGTCTTAGTCTAATCAATTTTTTATTTTTTATTTTATTATTATTTTTTTGAACTTTGAGGTAATTACTTCAGACCTATTTTAGGGTATGTGTAGTGGTAGAGGGTTATGTTGGGGTTATGGGATTAAAATATTAAAAAGTAATAGAAAAGGAGTTATGTGGGGGTTATGGAAAAAGAGGGTGTAGTGGGAAGGAGGGTTATGTGGGGGTTATAAATGATTGGTAATGATTAGTTAATTATTGTTTTTTAATTAAATAAGAATATTTAATACTTAATAAAATTTCATTAAAAATAAAAAAGTTACAAATACTAAAACCAAAAATTACAAATACTAAAAAAAAAAAATACAAATACTAAAAAAAATTACAAACCCTAAATAAAAGATAAAAATACTCAAAGGTTATATTTTTTTTCGATTTTCGCCTTTTGGTTCAAGCACATTTCCAAGGCCTTGCCTTCTAGGTGGTCGTGCGGTGCCGTGTAAAACGCAAAGTCGCGTTCAAACTGTCGTTCCTTCATGATGTCAACCACCTCTCGGTTTTCTTGGATACGCTGAGCCCCGATATCGCGCAAGTCTTGGAGCCGCTGGTTCATTTCAGCAAATGCCGGGACTAACTTATCAACCCCCGACGAAGACTCCGTCCGTGCGGCTCGAGCAGCCCGTCGACCGGCGGGACGAGGTAGCTCCTCCGCCCCCTCCTCCCCTACAAAAAAGGGATTTTCTTCTGGTGAGTTGAGGTCGACATAACGCGCGTCAGACGTAGGCGTTTCGGGATCAACCGAGTCAGAGGTCCTCGACTTTTTTGAAGGCCTCGTATTTTTGGCCCTAGATGAAGAAGTTCCAACCGTTGGGCGGACGGGGTGCCATTTGGTGCAGTCTTTCAGCACGCGCCAACATTTCACGTACGCGAAATTCCCGTACGTCTGATTGTATTCTTCCAAAGCCGCCACAAAGACATCCTCGTCACTTTGCCCACTTTTCCACCCGTACTTGGTGCGCTGATAAATGCCCTGAAAATTTGTGCATTTTTGGTTGATATCGGTCCACTTGCCCGATATCGAATCGTTCTCCCGGTAGCCCTCTCCTTTACCAGAGAGATCAAAAAATATTGCCCGTACTCTTTTCCAAAAATCGCCTTTGGATTGATAGTTGGCTGAAAAAAACATACCAAAAAAACATTACCAACAAATATAACATTACCAAAAAATATAACATTACCAAAAAACATTACCAAAAAATATAACATTACCAAAAAAATATATATCTTACCAAAAAAATATAACATTACCAAAACAATATATAATTTCTTACCGACTTCAGGATCCTCCGACACGTCAACCCACGCTCGGGTTAACGAGTACAACTCATGGTCGGTCCATGGTATAACGTTTTTCTTGGCACGACCGCCCGTCTCTTTTCTTGTGTGCCGTCGGGCGGGTGCCTTGCCTCGCACGGGCTCTTCCTCTTCAACCAGGCCTTGTGTCTCCAGAACCGACTCTTGCCAAGCATTTGAAGAGCCGAACATTTGGGATGACCCATACACTTGTGTTTGGCCAAACCCACCTCCTATGGGCATCCCAAAACTCCCTCCCATGTTAACATTATACATGTTCGGGTCCCAACCATACGGTTGGTTTAAGAGGTTCGTGAAACTTCGCGGGTTTGAACCCGAACCCGGAGCTATAGGTCGGGTGTTGTCGCCACTGGTTTGGGAACCAAACCCGAAACCTCGACCGAAAGGATTCATCTCTTCCCTCACAAGAAAATTTCAAAGTGTGTGTGTGTGTAGTGGTTGTGCAGCAAAGTATGAAGGATGTATATGTGTGTGTGAGTCTTGTGTTATTATGTATATTTATATAACAAATTTTTTTTTTTTTATTAAATGCTTCGAACAACCCCCGGTCAAAGAGCATTCAAATCAATTACTCTCCCCAATGCCATGCAAAACGCCAGTTATGTGGGTAAATATTCCAACCCAAAACGCCCTATAGCGCCTGGGGGGGCGGTGTTCCCCGGCGCTATAGGGGCTATAGCGCTGCACAACGAGGGCCACTACACATGCTCTTAGGGTATTAAGACTCTCCGGAGTGGGGGCGGGAGAGGGGCGGGAAGGGGGGGAACACCGCCGCAGAGGGGCGTGGAAGGGGGCGGGAGAGGGGGGCGGGGGGGGGGGGGGGGGTGTTTCACCGGCGTGGGGGGATTGGCTTGGACACGTGGCACAACGCGATTGGTCAGTTTTTTTTTAAACTTTAACACAATATAATATTATTTCCTTCCCCCCCCCCCCCTCTTCCCCCCTTCCACTCCCCACAATTATTCCCCCCCCCCCCCATAAGGGTCCCACAAGTGCCACATGGCGCTTCATCCCCCTCTTTCCCCCCACCACTCCTTATAGTCTAAACCCTTCATAACTTTCACAATTTATAATAGCAAAGGATCTAGAGAGGCAACCGAGATATAACCCCAATTGCTTTGAATGCTCATTTCATCTCATTAAAACCAATTCCTCTTCTTTCTGGTGGCACCAACCTCCCAGGTTACCCAAATACAAAGTTTGTAACTCCCCTTGAATATGCTAATACTCTTATTATTGGAAGTGATCTGAGTACACAAATATTTTCATGATGTCATTTTTGTTGTATTCATTCAGAATGCAAAAAAATGCAATTATTAACGTAGAATGACTTGTTCCATGGTTGGGGTCTTGATTTTGCTCTCCAGAAATGTGTTAAGAGGTAACTAGCCACCTCATATTTAGTACAATTTCACCGTTTTTTTTATCGAAAAATCATGAAGTTGATTATAGGTATTCATTTTCTATTTTTTTATTATTTATTATTGGTTGACATACACGAAAAGGTTAGTTGCTGACACACAATGGATAGCTCAGTCAGAAGTCGGAACACCCGTTGCAACGCGCGGGCACTACCACTAGTATGAAACAAAGGCTTAGATACCCCGCAACTGGTGATTAGTTAATATTTAAACAATTAAACCTATACTTACATCACATGGACCGATACAACTTTGGGCTTCACTTATACTTTAAAGAACAAATATAGCTCTTTACGAGTCGGACAATTTACAATATAGATTGGACTGGGCCTGTATTAACAGGGGGCTGGTCATGGTTAGGGGTGTTCTTTTTTATCCAAAACCCGAAACCCGACCCGAATTTGAGGTCACCCGAACCCGAATAAGACAATACCCGAAAAACCCGAACCCGAATAACAAAAACCCGACCAACCCGAACCTTATATGGATCGGTTATCGGGTCAATTTTCCCTAACAAAAAACCCGAACAACCCGACCCGAAGAACCCAAAATCCAAAACCCGAATAAAAACCCGAACATGTAATGTCTTTTTTTTATAGATGTGTTTAAGTTTAGATTATTTGGCATCTTAAACATCAAGTTTTAGGAATTTTAAACACTATTATATCATGTCGTTAAATAATTTTTAAGTTTTGATAATATTTTTCTTAGTATCACGTGAATTTTCATGATATTTTTGCAAGAAAAAAAAACATTTTTCATATTACATATAAACCCAAAAACCGAACAACCCGACCCGAACTAACTCGGACCCGAATAACCTCAACCCGACCAACCCGAACTTTAAATGGTTCGGTTATCGGGTCAATTTTTGTCAACAAAAAACCCAAAAAACCCGACCCGAAAAACCCGAAACCCGAAAAAATAACCTGAAGAACACCCCTAGTCATGGTGCTTGCCAACCCAATATTGTTAATAAAAAGCCAGGCCCATGACCGATGATTGATATAGTTTTGGCTTTATTGACCTCCTCAATTACCAAAGACATTTTGTGAAGCAATTGTTGCTTTCTACGACCAACCATCTTCCTTGTCTTCATTCATATTTTCTTCCCTTACACATGTGTTTCTTATTTTAGTTGTTTTATTCAAATGAATCTTTCATCTTTTTCTTTTTCCATTCATGTTTTTTTTTAAATGATGAAATAGGATATTATCATGGAGTTGCAATAATCTCTACTACCTTATTAAGGAGGAGAGATGGGTAAGAAGGTAATTTCACCATCATTTTAAGATGGCATACAAAAGGTCACATGCATAAATTTTTAACTTTTATCATTTTCTTCCATCTATGCCCTTATGTACAAGTCACTAATACAAATCAATTACACCATTCAATACATTTAATTCATGTATTAACTTTTTGTTACCTAGAACAATTACTAAGTAATAGATTAATTCATGTAACTTTTTTTTAATGGATTAACTTTTTGTTACCAATGGAATTTGAATTATCACCACAAGAAAAGGCTAAGCCTTATTTAACACTTTGTAACCAGTAGGCTAAAGGCTATTTGGTTCATGTGTGTAACTAAATGTTGCAAATAAAAATCAAGCACGGATCGGATTGGATAAATGACAGTATGGTGTATAAAGTTTTGGCAATTTAAAATGTGAATAAAAATACATACCCGCGGCAACGCGCGGGCATTCCACTAGTGTTATACAACTCATGATAAAACATTATGGCAACTAGAGTATTAGTTTTTTTTTTTATTTTTTTTTATTTTATGAATTTAAAATGTATTTACAATTTGAAAAACTCATCGAGAAAATTTAAATTTGGTTTAGTGTTTTCTTGCATCGTTTTGGTGTTTATTGGAGGGGCCAAGGGGCAACACTCTCGTGGGCATCGAAGTAATGTCCTTAGCTAAAGGGCCTATGCTGCACACGTAGAATAATGTATTCTTTGTAAGTTTGAAGTACTGTCGTAATGTGTTTTGACGCACAAATTTTATGTCGGTGTGTCAAAACATGTATAATGGTTTCGACATGCTAGTTAAAATTACTAACATGTCTAGCATATTATAGCAATTTGTTTCTGAGATACATTTGGGTGTGTGACCGAGAGTATAGGACATGTATGATATTTGAATATACCCTCTCAATTACCAATATAAGAGCATTCACATTTGGCCCCCCATAATGGGGTTGTGAGTAGAGAAAATGGATAACCTACTGTTTATCGGTATATTTGAGGATATTTGAAAATATTTTGGGAAAACAGTTTTTCTATATGTATTTTTTAATATTTGTTGAAATTGGTTATGAGTGAAGAAGAGAAAAACTGTAATAATTTTTAGTGTAATATGTGATTGTGATTAGTTGTGAGTGGATGGGGGATGAGAAAGCTATTGTGAATGATACCCGTTTGTAAAACCCACATTTTTATAGTATTATTACATTATATTATTTTAATTAGCACTCTAATATAGTATACTTACAAAACAAGCCCAACATTTATAGTTCTTGTTTGGCCAAAGCATTTAACAAATGATTTGCCTAGATTTCGGTTTTTTTTAACGACCAACAAACGATATTTCGACTACCCGGAATGTCAATTAATTGGTTACAAAAGCACCACATACGCCACTGGGTGAAGACTCGTAAGCTTGAATTTGATCCTTGGCTCACCCTTCTTTATCATCCACTCGAGACCAGCCCCCTTTTTAGCTCTAGTGTAAATTTACACGCTTTCGTCCAATTTTTCCAAGCTTCGCTACGGTTTTTCCCTCTCATACTAAATTAAACATGCCCTACGCTACCACGGGGTGTTTGTTTCCGAATCGGATTAAAAAGACGTAAATTCAAACCGAATCAAATCAAATTCAGATTAGGGGCATGTTTGGCTTTCCTTATCTAGTTTTCACCTCCTTAATCTCAAAAATCACAAATTGTAACTTATGACTTTTCTCCTTTTCCACCTCATTTTCACCTTATTCAAAGCTTAAAAAGTCCTTTTCAAAACATCACCCGAACTTTTTTTTTTTTTTTTTTTTTTTGACAAAATTACACTTTGTGTCCTTAATGTATTACTGAAATTATGAACCGTGTCTTTTTTTTTTTTTTTTTTTTTTTTTTTGCATTTTATGTCCAAAATCCAGTTTTTTATTGCATTTTTTGTCATTTATGACTAACTGGGTTAGAAATCTCAGTTAACCTCAATACCACCAGGGGTATTATTGTCCAGTCACATCCATTTGCTATAAAACACCCCTTTAATTCCTGATAACATCATAACCCTCACACACAACTTCTTCCCAATTGAAAAACCCTAATCGACCCAATTGAAGCCCTGATCGACCAAAGAATTGAAGCCCTAATCGACCCAGTTCCACCTTTTCTTTTAAAAGCAGTTCCTTTTCTAGTTTTCTAACTAAAACAAACTGATTTGTCATTTTAAAATTTTCAAACTTGATACATCCATGAAATATATATTTTTAGTGAGAAACCCCATGGTGTTTTATTGGGTTAACGATCTTGTTTGAGACCAAACAAGTTATAATCAGATTTGATTTACTCATGTGTCAAGATGCCATCAACCCCTGCTGCAGTGCAAGATTAGTCAATATAGACGCAGTCAATGCAAGATTACCGACCACATGCAAATAAAAAACAGCACGACTACACAAAGCAAACCAATAGAACGGTAGAAGTTTTATTAATCTAGGAGCACCGATAATAAGATAGGGGCTAGGGATGATGACATTTCAAAAGCACAAATATAAAAAAATGTCTCAATGTGTACTTTAATGAGAATGGTGATGTATTCGATTTAGATTTACTGACCCAAACTCAACAGATTTTGTTGGCATCACTGCTACATCAGCAATTGACAAATCAAATAACACCAATGGACCTCCACCACCATTCTTCTCATCATTGATAGACTCACTTGCCTCTTCAACCTCACAAAGTGCAGGACTCCCTTTCACTACAACTTCGGCTGATTCATGTTCTTTCTCTTGCTTTACAACAACACCACCCACCTCAACAGTTATTGCTTTTTCGGGTTTATTTGTTGTTTCCTCATTTTCATTAGAATACTTCATAACGGTGCCCTCAGCAGCCATCTCATCTGCTGACTCCCTACCACACCAACATTGCACCATTGGATCAATTAGGGCTTCAATTCTTTTGGTTGATTAGGGCCTCAATTGGGTCGATTAGGGTTTTTGAATTGGGGAAAAAGTTGTGTGTGAGGGTTATGATGCTATCAGGAGTTAAAGGTGGGTTTTATAGGAAATGGACGTGAATGGACAATAATACCCCTGGTGGTATTGAGGTTAACTGAGACTTCTAACCCAGTTAGTCAGAAAGGACATAAAATGTAATAAAAAAACTGGATTTTGAACATAAAATGCAAAAAAAATAATAAAGGACACGTTTCATAATTTCAGTGATACATTAAAGACACAAAGAATTTTTTTTTTTTTTTTAACTTATGACTTTTTGGAGAGCCAAACATGCTCTGCGTGTCTGAAAATTGATTTTCGAACCGTTAGATCTAAATACTCAAAAAAAAAAAAAATAAAAAAATAAAAAAAATCAAAATCTTGAAATTGGGTGGGGTTGCTGTTGTAGATAGATAAAATTCACACGCAAATACGCAATTGTCCAAGTCTCATCTCATGTCCAATTCTCCACCATAACTACACTTTCATCAATGTTACCATTATTATTATTATTATTATTCTACTTTTCTTTTTCTTCTTCTTCCTCATTTTGTTCTTAATTTTTCTGCTTTCATTTCTTTACAAACTGTGATTCCTTCATCTTCAATTCAAGGTACCATAATATTATTATTATTATTATTATTATTATTATTATTATTATTATTATTATTATTATTATTATTATTATTATTATTATCATGTCCCCTTCTTAACTGTATACATAGATCTACTTATGTTATTCATGTCTTTTGTTACTCTAGTTCATATGCTATTCATAGATTATAAACTGTTTAGTTTAGATGTTTAACCTGATACTTTATGATTACAGAAACTTGTTAATATGGAAATCATATCCAGTCATTCAGCTCCATGTTATTACCACGTTCTAAATTCAAGAAAACACCTTTCTGATAGTAAAAGAAGAAGAAAACATAAATTAGATCATGGGTATGTTAGATCATTGCATAATCCATATGGGTTTCAATTCAATAGTCATAACACAACTTTTTACTCTATACCGATACGCGCTGTTAAGGCGTCGGATGAGGGCGTTATCGATGCGAAGGAAGCGCTAGAAGGCGTGTCGAAAAGAAGGGGATCATCATCAATACCTAAAGTGTTAATCCCGGGGTTACCTGATGATTCAAGAGGTGAAATTAGTGCTCCTGTTAGTAGTGGTCAGTGGGAATGGAAGCCGAAATTTAACATCCATTATGAGCGATCAGGGTCGCGAAAGAATGGCGTGCCGCAGGTTTTGTTTCTTCCGGGGTTTGGCGTTGGATCGTTTCATTATGAAAAGCAGTTGAAGGATCTTGGTCAGGATTATGGGGTGTGGGCTATTGATTTTCTTGGTCAGGGTATGTCGTTGCCGTCTGAGGATCCTACGCGCCAGCAGCGAACGGATGGTGATCAAGTTGATGATCCGTTTTGGGGGTTTGGCGATGAAACCGAACCTTGGGCGGATAACCTTGTTTATTCTATTGATTTATGGCAAGAACAAGTTGCTTACTTTATACAAGAGGTATGCAAGAGGTTACATTTATTTGCTTAGTTTATATGCAGGGGCGTCTTTGGGGAGGTCCGAGGAGGCCAACCGGACAGGGTCCATAAATCTTGAGGCATAATTTAAAAAAAAAAAATTCCGGTATATATGTATATATTTTTTATATAACTCATTTAACACTTAATTTGAGCCTTAGGGGCCTATTTTTTAACAGTTCGGATATGGTACACAAATTTTCAGATATTTTTAGGGACGACCCTGTTTATATGAAACCGAACAAGTTGCTTATTCATACCAAAGAGTGACATTTTATAAAGTCTGATTTGTATAAATATGTGACAGGTTATCAAGGAACCGATTTACATCGTGGGTAATTCACTTGGGGGATATGTTGCGCTTTACTTTGCAGCATGTAATCCTCATTTGGTAAAGGGCGTTACGCTGCTCAACGCAACGCCATTTTGGGGGTTCTTCCCGAATCCAGAAAGAAACCCCAGACTGTCCGAAATGTTCCCATCTGCCGGGATGTTTCCTCTTCCTCTACGCGTTAGAAAAGTCATAGAATTTGTGTAAGTTATAGTAACATATAATAGTAACAATAATAGTAAGAGGTCACATGTATATAATATCCGTATCGACAACTAGCTTATTTTCGTTATTTGTATGTATATAGTTGGGAGAAGATAAGGGATCCTAGAAGCATTAGGGAGATACTGAAGCAAGTTTACGCAGATCATTCAACAAACGTAGATAAAGTGTTTTCTCGTATACTTGAAATAACAGAACATCCCGCAGCCCTGGCATCATTTGCGTCAATAATGTTGGCTCCTCAAGGAAAACTGTCGTTTGGGGAGGCTTTATCTAGGTATCTTTTCTATAGCAGTTATGTTCGGTTTTGAGTTTCGCTTCTTAATATTTAATGACACTAAAATTTATTTGTATTTTTTGTCGTTTTAGATGTAAAGCTCAAGACGTGCCGATATGCCTCATGTATGGAAAAGAAGACCCTTGGGTGAGACCTGTTTGGGGTCTACAGGTGAAGAAGCAGTTGCCTGAAGCGCCTTATTATCAAATTAGCCCTGCAGGCCATTGTCCTCATGATGAAGTTCCCGAGGTATGTAACGTGTGCTTAGCGCCTTGTTAATCGTCTTTTTTTTTTTTTTTGGGAGGGGGGGGGGGGGGGGGTAGTGAGGTTATTCCTGAGGTATTATGCTGTCATCCAGGGCCGGCCCTGAAAATTCGGGTGCCCGGGCCGAGTCGGGAAATATGTGCCCCTTAGTCTTAGGTCTTTTAAGCAATGTTTTCATAACCGAAGCGGACGTTGAACCGGTGTCCTTACCGGTTCCCTAGTCGGACCGGTCGAACCGGATATAGAACTGAAAGTGTCGTAATAATTATAAAATTTAATATGTTTGGCTAATTGGCTCATGTTTATATTCAATAATGACTAAGAAAATTACACTAAGATAGCAGGCAGGCGGGCTCATAAAAAAACCACCATTTCTTAAAATTTCATAATAATCTGAAGGGCCATTATTTATGTAATGAAATGAATTTGACTTGAATTATATGCATAAGCGTGAGACAATAAATGTTTTATAGTACTACTATATATTAAAATTTATTGCAAATGTTGCACAATTACTGTACCACAATACAAATCTCAAGTAACACACTTCAACTTTTTTTTTTAATTTTGTCGTATCCTTCAAATATAATGTTTCATGTATGACTCATCTTATTCCTTATCTACTCTTCACCTTCTTGCGTTTATAACTAGTGATGTTTAAGATGAGATCTTTTTTTGGGTTGAAAACAGAAAGAAAATACTTGCAGAAAAAATACACTCTACACTCGTCGCCGCTCAAAGTGCCCCATTAGAAATTGGGCCCGGGCCGGGAGTCCTCCCCGCACCCCCTCAGAACCGGCCCTGCTGTCATCTTGTCCATCTTTTCGCCTTAAGTTTTGGTTTGCCTTCCTTTATTTTCTCTGTCTATCATCATAATTTGTTTTATATAATGCAGGTTGTGAATTATCTACTACGCGGGTGGATAAAAAACCTGGAGTCGCAAGGTTTTGTGGCGTTGCCGTTGGTTGATGATGAAAGCGGTCGGTTTGATGTCGCCAAGGATTTGGAATATGTGAGAGACGGGAAAAAAAGATCGGTGAGGGTACAGTTTTATGGATCAGAGTCATCAATCTGGAGCAGGTTGACTTCTTATTTCAACACTAGATTTCAAGATGTCAACATTAAGTTCATGTGATGGATCTTGTTAAGCACATATGCATATAATGTGAAATACTCAAGTGTAGTAATCTTGTTTTAGATGTATATAAATTAGAGGATTTGAATGGATATGTTAACTTCTTGTTGGCCGTATACCTAGGGGTTTAAATGATGTGCAACGGCTCGAGGGCTACTCGGGATCGGATCGGTAAAAAGCTTGAACGAGCCCGAGCCTGAGCTCGAGCTTGAAACGTGACTTGTTTAGTTATCGAGCCCGAGCTCTTCATACAAAGACCGTTTAGGCCCGCGAGCCTAAACAAATTTTATATTATTATTATTTTATATATAATATATCTACTATTTAACATTGGCGAGTCAAGCTAAGTTGCAACTTGGTAGATCAAATGATCAATAGTAGGTCTGGTTATGACTAATTACTAATTAGTGGTAAATTCAGTCGTAATTGCAACTCGTAACCCACTTGGTAGGGGCTTACGCTTCTTATAGGAGAGGTTCTAGGTTCAAATATAGGTAATGATGTATTTGGCGTAAATAAAAATGGAAGTTAAAAAAAGCATCAATTGTCACTTGGGTGTTAGAGCATTCACATCAGTTTCCCTATTCTTCATTCACTCACAACCAATCACAACCACATGTTACATTAAAAATCATTACTGTTTCTCTCTCCTTCACTCTTAACCACTTTCAATAAGGGTTATGGGATTCATACACCCTGTGACGTCACATTTTGCGGGTGTGACATCACATTCTGGGGTATGTGGCAGCCTCCTATTGGTATATGATGTGGGCCAAGGTGTATGAATCCTAAATAGAGGGTGTATGAATCCTAATTACCTTCAATAAATATTAAAAATTAAATACAGTTTCCTATTTTCCCTAAAAGATTCCCAAATAACCCCCATTATACCGATCAACAGTAGATTCCCCATTTTTCTTCACTCACAACCCCTCAAACCCACCCCATATAATTTGAGGGATACTCTCACAGAAAAATGAGAGAGCTACTGTGAATTCTCTTAAATAGTAATTGTTTTAGAGAAGTTTAGGATTTGTATATACCTTAAATTGACATTTACACCTCCTACACTTTCTAACTTGACATATAAGCCCCAAAAACTTTTTTAACTTGACAAAAACAACCTCTAAACTTTTGTATTTGACATTTAAACGGCACTACATTTTCTAAAAACTTTATGAAATGTCATTATCACTCATTTTAAGTTCTAACTTTTCAAATTTACCTCACCACTTTTCATTCTTGAACTTAAAAGAAGAAAAAAAAAACTATTTTCTCATGTGGTTATTTTTATGTATATGTCAGTATAATTCATTAAAAGCAAAACAAACAGTCTGAATGAACCATGTCTGACTAATTCAGACGTTTGTTCCATTAAGAGCTCATTAAGAGCTGAAACAAAAGGTCCATAAAACGTTGCCACCGCAACGTGCGAACTACATTAAAAATCTAGCTATACGTAAAAATCATGCAAAACGTGCAACCTCTTAAGTAGTGTTTTGAGAAATGGTTTTCAATAAATATCTACATAGAAGAATCAAAGTTTCAGAAAACTATATCTACTTTTTTTTAACGGTCAACAAAATTTTATTCCACCCAACGCTAGCGAGGTACTAGCAAATAAACCTTACAATCGCCAAAATACCATACATCTGTAGAATCAACAGACCTCACCAATGTCACCAATCACCTTCTGAAGAGAACATTGCTTATGCTAAAAAATTGCCTCATTCTCAGTCTTCCACAGGCTTCAAATCGTTGCCAGACAAACCGCGTGAAAAAGCCTTCCTTTTTTTTGGTTGACTCACCAATTGATGAATGCATATCCAAAATGTCTCTGAATTGGAACGTGAAAAAGGAGTCCACCTTACACCATTGCGACACAATGCTCCATACCGATTGCGCGAAACAGCAAGAAACAAATAAATGTTTTTTTAATTACTTTTTCTAAGTATCTTTTTTTTAATTTACTCATTTTACTATTCAACAAATCCTTATGATACCAAGTATAGTTAATTATAGGTTTTATTTTTTAAAATTTAATATTAGAAAACCAAACGAAAGTTGGTCCCCATTTATTTATTTTATTTATTTTTTTTTTTTTTTTGCTTTCAAGAGGTCATGTAACTAAAACTATATAAAAATTCCAACTAATTAAACACGTTTTACGATTATATTTTATCATTTTATGGTTTTTTCTTTCATTTGCTGTAAAAGAGTGTACCGAATTTGACAAAATTCTTGCCTGATACATGCGCAGGTAGATAACACTAGTTTTTCTATTACTAGCAGGGTTGTAACGAACTGAACTTTCAGCGAACAGTTCATGAACTGTTTGGTGGGAAGTTCGTTTGTGTTCGTTCGTTTATTAAACATTCGGTAACGTGCTCATGTGCGTTCATGAACAAAATTAACAAACGAACACAAACATGATTGTTTTCTTAACAAACGAACACGAACAGAAAATCTTGTTCGGTAAGTGTTCATGAACTGTTCGTGAATACATATTTTTCTTAACAAACGAAAACAAACAAAATCTTATTCGTGTTCGTTCGGTTCGTTTGCACTCCTAGTTTCTAGTGTTCCATGCTTCCATTACTTAGTAACCCAGATTTGCCTTGGAATGGGCCAATGTACATTTTGGTTTAAATGCGTCAGATTTTAAAGCCCAAATAAATGCCCACACAGACACAGCCGGCCACTGCATATATATATATATATATATATATATATATATATAGGGTGTGGATAATATGGAAACCCCATCTATTGAAAAAACCCTGGAAACCCTCTAGTGGCCATTGATCAAGTTTGATCAATGGTCCATGATTATTTGTATTAAATAATCAAAAAGCAAGTGGGCCATTCTATTAAAATAATAGGTTAAGGGTATTAAGGTAATCTTTAATTAATTTTTTATAATTTAATTTTATGAATCCTAGGTTTAAAAAGTTTGATTTGACATATGTCAAGTCACCTCTCTCCTACTTTATGGCACTTTTTCCAGCACAAAAAATAACGTATGTTAGTGTTGTGATACAAAATTCTGACCTCGTGTAAGATATCGCTAACATGTGTTAATAGGCATATATTAAAGAGAAAAAAATAAAAGAACATATAAAATGTATATTTATTTAAGAAATAATAAAAACAATCGTTACAATCAATACTAAAAATGTATCAAAATCATACAAACATAATTATTTGTGAATGATAAAAAAACTATCATAACAACATAAAAAAGATCTAGCTATGCTTCGTTCTTGATACCCATCTTCATCTTTAACACAAAACATCTCTTCACCTACAAAAAAAAGATAACACATGTTAGTTGGGCTCTCCAAAACACATAATGAGACATCACTGACATGTGTTTAGTGTATTCTAAAACATGTCATATGAACCCTAACATATGTAAGTTGGGCATATACTAACGTATGTCATATGAACCCTAACATATGTAAGTTGGGCATATACTAACGTATGTCATATGAACCCTAACATATGTAAGTTGGGCATATACTAACGTATGTCATATGAACCCTAACATATGTAATTAGTTGGGCACATACTAACGTATGTCATGTGAACGCTAACACATGTTAGTTGGGCATATACTAGCATGTGTTAGCATCACTAACATGTGTATAAACAAACACCAAAAATCTGGAATTAGTTGGGCACATACTAACGTATGTCATGTGAACGCTAACACATGTTAGTTGGGCACATACTAACGTATGTCATATGAACCCTAACACCTGTTAGTTAGGCATATACTAGCATGCGTTAGCATCACTAACGTGTGTGAGCATACACGACCCGGACCGCAAAAAAATAGACATATACCCTATACGAGTTCATAACAATTTCACTTGCCAAAAATTTATTAAATAGAATACAAAAATTATTTAAACACCCTATTCACCAAAAAGATTAAAAAATCTATAATCTTTATAAAAAAAATCACTTACCACAGCCACATCATCAACGCCGCCTTCTTCCAATAGCCTACTCATGTAAACCATCACTAAAAACAGATACACATGTTAGTTTGGGATCCTCAAACACATAATGGGGCATCACTAACATGTGTTAGCATATACTAACATAAAAGACTATAAATTTATTCTTCAATCACATGTGATCTATCAACCTCATGTCCCTAATCAAATAAAAATCTAACATAAACAAAATATTAATAATAAAAAAATAAAAAAAAAAGGTAAACATAAGGTTTTTTTTCATTCAAGCATTTGATCGAACACTTGGTGTGCGACCAAAAACTATCCCCAAAACTGTTATTATTATTTTTCTAACAAAACCCACTTCATTCAAACCAAACTTCACACAAAACATGGCCACTAAAAAAGTAAAACACACTTTCAAATTCAAGATTTCAAACTCACGTGTATAGTCTAGTGTGTACATGGTACACTTAGATTCAAACTCTGACTTGCACAACATAATAATAATAATAATAATAATAATAATAATAATAATAATAATAATTATAATAATAATACCTTCCAAAAAAATAATACCTTCCAAAAAAATAATAATAATAATAATACCTTCCAAAAAAAAAATAATAATAATAATACCTTATAGAAGCCGCATGCCTGATGTGCCAGAGAGCAGCCAGAAGGTGGATCTAAACAGAGCATGTAAGGTGGATCCAGATCGACGCGAGTATGTTGTTCATCGTCCCGATGCTCTGTTTTCTTGAACGAGATGGAAGTTGGATCCAGGTCGTTGTTTTCGAGTGGTTGGAGGAGATGCAGGGGGTGGTCGGTGGTGGTTTCAGGTGGTAGCCGGGGGTGGTTGTGGTTGTTCTAGAGAGAGACAGAGAGAGGGAAGTGTAGAGAGAGAGAGAGAGGGTAAAGGGAGAGGGTAGAGAGATCTCTGCTTTAATTTGAAAACAAATTGAAGAGAGAGAGGGGGGAAACACTATATATAGGAGGAGAGAGAAGGTGAAAGTTAAAATGGCTATATTGCCCTTTTCAATATTATAATATAATGGTGATGTGGCACAACATGGACCACTAGATGGGTTTCTTGGGGTTTTTCCTTTTGAGAGGGTTTTTTCTCTATACTTCCACTATATATATATATATATATATATATATATATATATATATATATATATATAGTGGAAGTATAGGGAGAAAACCTCCCCAAATGAAAAAACCCTAAAAAACTCATCCCTTGGCCCATATTGTGCCACATCACCCATTACATTATAATATTCTATAATATTCAAAGGGGCAATATAGACAATTCAACTATCCCCCTTCTCTCTCTACCTATAAATATTGTTTTCCCTCTTCTCTCTCTTCATTTTTTGTTCAAATTCAAATCAGATCTACCCTCTCTCTCTCTCTCTCTCTCTAGAACCACCACACCACCACCACAACTACCACCACAGCCACCACCTCCAACCATCATCTCACCCTCTCTCTCATTCTATGATAAACCACAAATCAAATCTGCTCTGTTTTGTTGTTTTGATCACTTTCAGCTAACCAGAAAACAAAAATTTCAATCATCAAATCCAGATTATTTTGGACAAGATCTCGATTAGAAAAAAAGGTTTTATTCTGCATATGATCCAATGGCTTCAAAATATACAAACAAAGGCATACACGAGAAAAGAAGATCTCGTTTGAGGCATATAAGGTATTATTATTATTATTATTAGTCTCGATTCATTTTCTAGGTTTGAGATTGAGACTTTTTTTTTTGATGTTTGGTGAGATCTATTAGTAGATCTATTATTATTATTATTAACAGGGATGATGAGGGGCGATGCATCAAAAGACCAATATTAAAGTCTCAATCTCAAATCTAGAAAATGAGGCTTATGAATGAAAAGTGGTATTAATTAGCCTAGGGATCCACGAGGCTTGAAAAAATGCATGTTTCCTTGTAATTAAAAAAAAATTGCCATGGCTACTTTCGAAAGATCCAAAATTGTGCCATGGCTACTTTACAGATCCTAAAAAAACTAAGATATGTTTCGATGTGTTTTTTGACAAAAAAAAAAAATCATTTAACAAGATATAAAACTCAATTTGAAAGTCACTATTCTGTTCTTTTTTTTTTCGCTGTTATCATTGTTTTTTTTAAGATATTTTTGGTTAGAATAATAATAATAAGTTGTTACATTTTGATTTGTGAGTTTTGTGTTACGTTTTGATTTTGTTAGGTTTTGGGTTTTGTTAGAAAAATAATAATAACAGTTTTGGGGATAGTTTTTGGTCGCACACCAAGTGCTCGATCAAATGCTTGAATGAAAAAAAAAACACTTATGTTAACCTTTTTTATTTTTTTATTATTATTATTTTGTTTATGTTAGATTTTTATTTGATTGTGGACATGAGGTTGATGGATCACATGTGATTGATGAATAAATTTGTAGTCTTTTTATGTTAGTATATGCTAACACATGTTAGTGATGCCCCATTATGTGTTTGAGGATCCCAAACTAACATGTGTATCTGTTTCAGTGATGGTTTACATGAGTAGGCTATTGGAAGAAGGCGCGTTGATGATGTGGCTGTGGTAAGTGATGTTTTTTTATAAAGATTATAGATTTTTTAATCTTTTGGTAAATAGGGTGTTTAAATAATTTTTGTATTCTATTTAATAAATTTTTGGCAAGTGAAATTGTTATGAACTCGTATAGGGTATATGTCTATTTTCTTGCGGTCCGGGTCTTGTATGCTCACACACGTTAGTGATGCTAACACATGCTAGTATATGCCTAACTAACAGGTGTTAGGGTTCATATGACATACGTTAGTATGTGCCCAACTAACATGTGTTAGCGTTCACATGACATACGTTAGTATGTGCCCAACTAATTGTAGATTTTTGGTGTTGTTTATACACATGTTAGTGATGCTAACACATGCTAGTATATGCCTAACTAACAGGTGTTAGGGTTTACATGAGTAGGCTATTGGAAGAAGGCGCGTTGATGATGTGGCTGTGGTAAGTGATGTTTTTTTATAAAGATTATAGATTTTTTAATCTTTTGGTGAATAGGGTGTTTAAATAATTTTTGTATTCTATTTAATAAATTTTTGGCAAGTGAAATTGTTATGAACTCGTATAGGGTATATGTCTATTTTTTTGCGGTCCGGGTCTTGTATGCTCACACACGTTAGTGATGCTAACACATGCTAGTATATGCCTAACTAACAGGTGTTAGGGTTCATATGACATACGTTAGTATGTGCCCAACTAACATGTGTTAGCGTTCACATGACATACGTTAGTATGTGCCCAACTAATTGCAGATTTTTGGTGTTGTTTATACACATGTTAGTGATGCTAACACATGCTAGTATATGCCTAACTAACAGGTGTTAGGGTTCATATGACATACGTTAGTATGTGCCCAACTAACATGTGTTAGCGTTCACATGACATACGTTATTTCAGTAAAACATATGTTTTTAGAGAAGCCAACTAACATGTGTTATCTTTTTTGTAGGTGAAGAGATGTTTTTGTGTTAAAGATGAAGATGGGTATCAAGAACGAAGCATAGCTAGATCTTTTTTATGTTGTTATGATAGTTTTTTTTGAAAATTCACAAATAATTATGTTTGTATGAACCATTTTTGGTATGTTTTAGTGTTGGTTGTAATGATTATTTTTATCAATTCTTAAATAAATACACATTTTATGTGTTATTTTATTATGTTCTTTTAGTATATGCCTGTTAACACATGTTAGCGATGTCTCATACGAGGTTAGAATTTTGTATCACAACACTAACGTACGTTAATATTTGTGCTGGAAAAAGTGCCATAAAGTAGGAGAGAGGTGACTTGACAAGTGTCAAATCAACCTTTTTAAACCTAGGATTCAGAAAACACAATATTACCTTAATGCCCTTAATCCAATATTTTAATAAAGTGGCCCACTTGCTTTTCATTATTAAATACAAATTAATTAAGGACCATTGATCAAACTTGATCAATGGTCACCATAGGGTTTGCAAGGTTTTTTCAATAGATAGAGTTTCCATATTATCCACACCCTATATATATATATATTTCTATCCTTTGCATCGCCTGTCATGTCATTGTTTTTATACAGTTATAATTTTTCAAATCTATGTTTCTTTCTAATATATTACTATGATTCGACTAAAATCGTTGCTTAAAAGTATATGAAATATAAGTATAATTGTATAAATACATGAAATGAGGTATAAAAGTTAAAAATATATGAATACATGAAAAGTTCTGTCACACCCAAACCCGAAACAGGGTGACTTCAACAAAAAAAAAAAAAATTAACGTACGAAAAAGTTATGGTTGTAAAAATCGCGAGGTAGTTAGTTTTTTTATAAGGGGATAAAGTGTAACTAGTAATTAATTATCTAGAATTTGATTAAAGATGATTTAATTAAAATAGGGGGATTATAGTGTAAAAGTGTTTGAAAACTAATTTACACTCATTTTAGGGTTGTACGTTATGCATTAAAGAAGAAAAAGTTTATAACATTTGAGTATCTTAAACAGTTAAACTATCATTCTGAAATGCATTATATATAGTAAAGATATCTTATGCATTAAAGGAAAAAGAAAATTAGATATTAAACTAGAAATGTGTTAGGGGTTTTGAATTTCAGATATCTGAAATTTTTGAATATCTGGTTTCACTGTCAGAATTCATAAATTTCGGATATCCGAACGTCCAATTTTTTGTGATATTTTTTTTTATTTTATATTTTTAATATATTCGAAATCAGATATAAATTTTCGGATACTTTGGATATCCAAATTTTCAAAGTTTCAGATTCAGATATCAAATAGTTCGGATTTAGATATTTTTGAATGATCTTAATACATAGTATAAAGCTACACGGTGTGGGGCGTGAAAGGTGGCGTGAGGCAGGTTGGGTGGAGATTTCCGCGGTCGTTGGACAAAAGATGAGAGTGAGGTGGATGGTTGTAGTTGATTCTTATTTAATAGGTGATTTTTGATTGGTTAGGTGATTAAAAAAAACCTTTCAGACTATTACCACCACCCCATAGTTTTTTAGAGGTCGGAGGGGAATTAACATGTCGGTCCATTCCCTCCACACCAAATAACCACACCTTTGTAGTTTGATGGACATAGACATATAGAAATAGCAAAGGAACGTGGGCGGAGAAATGTGTACAGGAATATAGGAATCAGCAAAACGCCAAAACCTAAATAAATAAATTGGTATGGAGTATTAAAATGCAAGTGTATTATTATTATGTAAATAAATAAATACGGTAAATAAATAAATAGAAAGAGTATCCAATGGGAAACACAACATGGCATGGCAGCATGTTCCAGGTGCCAACGTGGCAGGATCCTCGTGGGGTTTCTGCCGTGGCCCCATGTATCTCTCTGCATGTACCAACGTTACTTAAATTGTCTTTTATTTTTTTCTTTTCTTTTTCTTTTTCTTTTTCTATTTTATTTAACCAATATAATTTTTAAATATACCTTCATTTCTTCATTAATATTTAGCCCTCTATATTTTTCAATTATGTGAACTTACAATTATGTGAACTTACAATTATGTGAACTTACAAATACAATTGATCAAATCTATATTATCTATTGATAGAAAGAGTTGGGTCATATCATGTGTAGCACGATAATATTATAATTTGAATTACCCATTTTTATATACTTGTCTAGGCACTAATATATATGAGTTAGATGTCTAGAAAACTTTTATTGCATGAGACATCCTTTGAATGATTACAAAGTGTGAATTGTAACATATAGAATTACAAGGCAAAACAAAATTACGATACATGATACTTAGCTATAATATTTAGAAAAAAGATCAAATACAAATAAAAAAACTGTACGAACTGTACGAATTAAAGAGAAAAAAGGTGGTGGCATTATTGTAAATAACAACAACTTTTATTTGCAGCTTTCTTTTTCTCTGACATTATATCACTTTCACTTACCTCACTTTCTCTCTCTCTCTCTATATATAAAAGCAAAACATACGTTTAGTCTTTAGTTCCAAAATTACTCTAGAAAACAAACCATAACTACTTTACAAAAATACTAAACAAACACAATTTACTCTACAAAACAATCCATAACTACTTCACAAATTGCTCCACAAAAATATGCAATAACTACTTTAAAAATTACTCTACAACTCCAAAAATTCCTCTACTAGAAACATTCAGTCTCTAGTTCCAAAATTACTCCAGAAACCAAACCATTACTACTGAAGAAAAGGTAATTATATAATTACCCTAGTTATAATTATGCTATACAAATACTCTAGAGTAATCAACAGTTGTTTATAGTGTAGAGTAATTATTGTACAAGTAGAGTAATTTTGTAGCAGATCCTTCTTTCATTTCATCATGTTCTTGTTCATCCTTTGCTTTAAGCAAATTCATGTTGTTTCTTTCTCAGCTCCAAGTGTCACAAAAATTATTCTGCATAGAACATGCTATACCAAGTTTTACAAAAATTACTCTGCATAGAACATGCTATACCAAGTTTCACAAAAAGTACTCTACATAGAACAGTTTCAAAAGCCTATAGACTTGAAATCTTGCTCTTCATAAAAAAAAATAAATAATAAACATCATATCCTCTGTTTTAGACATTTATCGAACACCTTTTCATAGCATGAAAATTGGAAAAAATCGTATAAAAATCACATATTACCTCCGGTTTTCTAGTTTTCGATGATATTGAGCTTCATCTTGCTTGATCGTCTTCAATTGTGTTGTTACATTGGGGTTTTTGTTAGGATTTTTAGAATGAATTTGAGATTTCTGGTTGGTACTGTGGGTTTTTGTAAAAAAAAAAAGATTTGTCTATAATTACAAAAATGCCACCCGCCATTTTTTGTTTGATTCGTACTGTTCGTACCGGAAATTTGTTTGTCCATGAACTTGATAATATTTATTATTGTATTATTAAAATCAATTAAGCTTTTAGTAAGCTGAATTTTAATTAATCGTTTGAAAGAAAACTAATATTTTACTTTTTATAATATTTATTATTGTATTATTAAATAAATTTATCTTTTAGTAAGCTCAACTATAATTAATCGTTTGAAAGAAAACAAATCGGGTGACTGATTTGAAGACTCAACGAATGAGTTGTGGTTAGGGATGAAACGTCACTCGAACCCAAAGCTAGTTGGTTCTCCTTAAAATGCGTTGAGCCACTTTTATTCAAACAGTTAACAATATTTATTTTTAAATAATAATATATGCTATTATAATAAAGCTTCTTTAAACAATATAAAAACATTAAATAATTGGAGAAACTATCTTTTTTTAATTTATATCGATCCGGGCTTCAAACCGGCTTGAAGAACTACTGATCTGAACTGATACAAATTGGTTTGGGCCGGGCTTCAAACCGAGTTTTCCGGAAAAACGGTTTTATCTTTTTTTTAAAAATCAACATTTTTTTATGGAGGACGAGCAATCAATTCACAGCCTAGCGAGCATTCCTTTCATCCTTTTCTCTTCCACTTAAGCTTCATATTAGCCTCATTTACTTCCCTTCCCTTCTATCTCCGTTAAAAGGGGATGACGACGTTTCCCTTCATCCCCTTCTCTTTTCAACGATCATGTGCAATGTACAGAGGCTCATGAAGACATAGATATCTCTACAAAACCACCGATCACCAGTCAGGAGAGAGAACAATGTTCTCTATCCTCACCGAGTCCACATCAGACTCCCAAACCCCTTACCGATCCCACACCCCACAACCTAAACCTATGTTAATACCTAATACACAACGTCTATAAAATATTAAATGCCCAAAATGTAGCATTAAAACTCAGAAGCCGACAAATAATAGATATTAATTAATTACTATAGAAACCATTATTCAATAGTTAATACTCCACCTTCATAAATTACATTAAACCCCTCACACTTCAATAAACATCACATCATACCCATCTTTAGTATACAACTATATTCAGTGTGCGTGTATGTGTGTGAGAGAGAGAAGCATCACTTTCTTAAAGAAATCTCTCACAGATATAATCTGTGCTTAATAATAATAATAATATTGTTTCCTCCGTTTTCACCGTCACCGGTTATATTTCAACGGTTCAACCCCCTTTTATACAACAACCGGTTTCAATGGCTAAAAGATTAACCCAGAAAATATGAAGATTACAAGAAAAACGGATCTACCCACCAAGATTCAAACTTTTATACCGGATTCGGATCTTTTACAAAAACCCATTTCAAAAAAGCAATCAACTCGAAAAACCCGGAACTCTGTCGGTGGGGTCCGGTTGAGGCAATCAACTCCGGCCGCCGGAAAAAGGGGGTCTCGGCCGGAGACGCCGTTGCTCCGGTGGAAGTTTGTTGAGGGTAAAGATGAAGAGGAGGATGGAGATGAGGTTGGATGTGATAATAAACAGTTGGGTGTTGGCCGGAAAAGTGGCCGGAAAATTAGAGGTGGTGCTGACGTGGCAACTGTGTCGGTGAGGAAGCTGGCTGCTGGACTGTGGCGGTTGCAACCACTGGATAATGGGTCAAAAGATAATGGGTTTGTATGCCAGGTAAAGAAATTATTATTATTATTATTATTATTATTATTATTATTATTATTATTATTATTATTATTATCCATCATTGTGTGTTTTCTTGTTCCAGGGTTCTTGATCTTTAGTTATAAACCCTAATTAAGTAATTAAAGATCTGTTGAATTGAGGTTTATGAATCTTTAAACAAGATTATTATTATTATTATTATTATTATTATTATTATTATTTTTTTGTATCTTTAAATCTTTGAATAAAATAAGAAAAGTACACTCATTTGGGCAGACTGTGAAAATATTAATGTAGTTAAAACAATTGCTGGTTGTTTATATCTTTAAAAAGTCAAGGGTTTGACTTTTGAGCAAAGAAGTTGCTTCTTTGTGTAAAAAGTTTGAAAAGCTTGAATCTTGATGTTGACTAAGAAATACAATTGAATCTTGATGTTGACTTTGAATGATGGATGACTTGCAGCCTGCGATTGATCATTCGGGGATTCATTCGCCTGCTCGGCACAATAGGAGATCGTTTGAATCGCATATGAAAGAAGTGCCACAAAGTCCGAATTCGGTTACTGGATTAAGAAATAAGTTTCATCATAAGGTAATTTATTTTTTAAAGTAGAAGTTATCAAATAATATGATCACTTAGTAGTGTCCTTTGACTTTGTATTTGACATTCAAAGTCAAAGTATGGACACTAGTTGAAAACGACAGTTAACATGAACGTAATCGTTGGGTCCTATTTGTTTCGGTTATTTTATACTTAAATTTTTGTGGGTTCTGTTTTGGACCCAAAACGTAAATAACGAAGGAAACTGATATAAATGGATAGAACTATGATAGTATGACTATGATGTTATGTTTGGTCGGCAATGCAAGTTTAGGGGCGTTTGGATGCGTGTTTTGAATTTAACCAATATCGGATATTTTGTTAACATATGTTTAAAAATCTCTAGGTAATCTACATCTATTTCAATAACCATTATTTAACACATGTTATCCAAACATTTAATAATTAAGTTACTTGCACATCCAAACACCCCCTTAATCTATAGACAAATGCATTGCACTTCCAAAAAATCATATAAAAAAATCTTTAAAACTCACATAAAATTTCTAAAAACTTTCAATTTTTCATTTTTTAGCCTTATATTGCTGTTTTTTTAAACGATGATAATCGAGCGTATCTTGTTCAACTTCTATAATCTTGTAGCTTGAACCAACATTCCATTTTTCCAACTCTGCCATGGAGGGTGCAACCAAGTGGGACCCATATTCATGGAAAGCTTCAGAAGATGTAAAGCGCATATACGGTGAATCAAAGCTTCTAGAAGAACAAGCTGGTGTAGTGTCGGTGCTTGAATCAGAACTTGAATCGGCCAGGGCCCGCATTCAAGATCTTGAAACCGAAAGGCGGGCTTCAAAAAAGAAACTTGAGCAATTTCTAAAAAAATTAAACGAAGAACGTGCCACATGGCGGAGCCGTGAACATGAAAAGATCCGTGCGGTTATTGATGATATAAAGTCTGAATTAAATCGAGAAAGAAAAGGCCGGCAGAGAATGGAGATCGTTAATTCAAAATTAGTCAACGAGCTAGCGGATGCCAAATTATCAGCCAAACGGTACATGCAAGACTACGAAAAAGAAAGAAAAGCTAGAGAATTAACAGAGGAGGTATGTGATGAATTAGCTAAAGAAATAGGCGAAGATAGAGCAGAAGTCGAAGCTTTGAAACGCGAATCTATGAAAATGAGAGAAGAAGTTGACGATGAAAGAAAAATGTTACAGATGGCTGAAGTTTGGCGTGAAGAACGCGTTCAACTGAAGCTTGTTGATGCTAAAGTAACGCTCGAAGAAAAATATTCTCAGATGACTAAACTAATAAAGGATCTTGAAACTTTCTTGAGTTCGAAAAGATCAGATCTTGATACAGAAGATATTAAAAGAGCCGAAACCCTTAAACAATGCGCTGATTCGGTTAATATTCAAGATATGGAGTTCAAATATGAGCCCTCGGACCCAGATGACATATATGCGGTTTTTGAAGAGGTTAACTTTGATGAAATGAACGCGAAAGATATCCAACAGTTTGATAAAAACTGTGATATTGTAGAAGAGGAAGACGAAGACGATGATGAAAGCGGGTGGGAAACAGTGAGTCATCTTGAAGATCAAGGGTCGAATTATTCGCCCAATGGGAGTGATCCATCTGTCACCAGAAGCACCCGAAGAGAATGGGAAGAAAACGATGGGACCACAGTAACCGAAATAACTGAAGTGTGTTCAGCGACGAATAATAAAAATCCCAAAAAAGGGTCTTCGATTTCCCGTTTATGGAGGTCGTCTTACTCGAGTAACGGTGATAATTGCAAGGTTATATCAGTAGAGGGGCGCTTATCAAGCGGAACGCATCTTTCAAACGGGACCCACCTATCTCCGGGCGGTAGCTCGGGGGTGAGCATGTCTGAGTGGAGTTGTTCACCTGGGTCCGCTAGCAACGCTCATTATACGAAAGGGATGAAAGGGTGCATAGAGTGGCCACGAGGAGCGACGCAGAAACACAGTTTAAAAGCAAAACTGATGGAAGCGAGGATGGAAAGTCAAAAGGTACAGCTGCGCCAAGTGTTGAAGCAGAAGATATGAAGGTAACAAGAGAACACAAGTCGGTATGGGAAATGTACGATTTCATGCTGGAGCGCGTGTTCGTGGAATAAGGATGGTTAAAAGGCGTATGATTCTGGTGAAAAGGTAAGCGTTTGAGCCGAATGTTGAAGGTAGAAATATGAGGTAGAACAGGAGTTGGACTGAATAAAAATGTAGGCTCGGAATAACGTCGACGATGATGAAAAAGTGGTCTGATTCTGGTGTACACTTTTCAATCTTGAACATACATTTTGCAGGAGATTCATTAGGATTAAACTCATGTTATGTTCAAGAAGATGCAAACATTGTTTTCTGTTGTAGGATTTTATAAATGCAATCAAATGATATATCTTTTCAGTAATGCATAATATTCAAGCATTATATCAAGACAGGGTAAGGTTTGTGCATGTCACTTTTATGTGTTGAATCTGTGAACACGATTAGCTACACAGGTCATGTTTGTGGCAGCCTAGCGGGTTGACACATTAAACAGGTTCGGATTTGTTTTGGGTCAGGTTTGTGTCAAAGCAAAGTGCAAACTATTTAAAATAAGTTTATAAAACATCTCTTTCTTGTCCAATAATCAATCTATTGAATGACAGAAATCATATACCAAGCTTGAGTTGCTTTATTCGATCAACAACAGCCAAACAAACGTTTTACTCATAAGCGGACGCTAGATACTGTATAAGTAATATTTGAAAAGAAAGAACCAAAGTTGTAACATGAACATATTACATGGCAAGGGGCATAATGGTAACAGGCTGGGCATGTGTCAATCTGCAAGAACTTGGGTTCACATGTCTGAAACGATTTTTGCATTCATCTCAAATATTTGGATTCGGCAATGAACACAACCCATTTATAACTATAACGTGAAATTGGTTCAAATGACATTAAAAGAATGGTCGTTTGAGAGACCAAAAGATGATCATCGACCTTCATTGAAAGCTCGGTTTATAGTACAATATCATATAAAAGAAACCAACAATTTCGCCCTTAAATTAATGTCTATAGTACAACAATTGAAAAGACAAACAAACTTATTGGGTATCACAACAACAAATAATTCTTAACTTATTCATTTAAATTCTTGAAAGTTGACATGTCCTGTTGCTTGTGCATGTTCCACAGCTTCCTAAATTATCAATAACATAAGAGGCCAAATGTCAATAACATGCTGATTGGGTTAACTAGTTAAACACCTTTTGTCCTCATTTTAATGTTATTACAGTAAATAATCCAACTCTTTTGAATAGAATGATTTAGCAGGTTTTATAAGCAATTGAAATGTTTCCATTAAGCTAGTTTCGCTGGATTATACTCATTTGACCCACTACAACAACAACAACAACCGTACCAGGAAATCCCACAAATAGCGACGCTATTAGCAGGGTCTGGGGAGGGTAAGATGTAAGCAAACCTTACCCCTATCGTTAGAGATAGAGAGGCTGCTTCCAGAGAGACCCCCGGCTCGAAAATCATTTGACCCACTAAAAGTAGGAAATAACGAGAGTCGACCCATCCAGTGGCGGATCTAGAAATGAATTTCAGTAATAACGTTTTTCATTTTAGTAGCAACGTTTTCCAAATTCGTAAAAAAAAAAAAACAAATTTTCCACTACGCGCGCGAAGTTGAGCAACAACAGACGCGGCACCTAGTTAACACTAGGTCCGCCCCTAGACCCATCCATAAGTAAATGGGTTCAAACTGTACTTTTATAAGTAAATGTCTAACCTTTTGACCAATTACGCCAATTTGGCAAACCCCACAACGCAATGTGAAATTGGCAGTATCCGTGTAGCTCCTTTTTCTAAAAATACGTCAAAAATCAACTATTATTGTCTTCACATAATATTAATAATTGAAAAAAATGACTTTTTATGAACTACGCGTTTCTAGTACCTTTGCTGATCCTTTACAAGATTTAGAGCAAGTGATTCATACGTCCCGATGGACCTACCAGGATTTACAGCAAAAATCGTTTGATCAAATTCTTCAGGAGCTCCATCCGCAGGGGACATCTACGATGACATAACCATTATATGAAACATGAACTTCAAATTATTAACTGCATAAAACTTGCCACGCTCGTATTTTATGTACGCTTATATACAAGTCTAGTAAAGGAAAAGGAGGAACACACTACAAACTTTAGGCATTAAATGAAATCCAATGTCGTAATGTATGCAAATGTAAGGGGAGGAAAAGGAGTGATAGTAAATGACATACAGCTAAAGCATCATAATGGAGTCCATCGTATATCAACATAACTCTTTCTCCGTATTTCTTTTCCTGTCGAACAATAATAAAAAGATGGTTTATCAAAATTTTATCACCAAAAACGTGAGTATTTGACGTGAATGATGAATGCTGACCTGTCCATACAAGTCACATCTTGTGGTTTGGATATCATATGCTGCAATTTCACGACCATAATAATCGGCTAATATTGAAAGCTCTATTGCACCTACATAAGTGTGGTTTTAAGAAAGAATAATTTGTAAGATGAACAAATGGCCGACACGTTCACACGTTCCAAAGAGTGTAAAGTACATGCAACGATGATAATAAAACATATTAGTGCACCATATGTGGATGAATGATAGAGACGTCTGGACATCAAAAGAAAACTAGTTGAACTGCATATGGTACCAAAGATATTGCATCCACTTCATGAGATTGTAATCATTGTATATATAAATAAAAAGAAACCTTAATTATCGAGCTTTTCGGGGACCATTTTCATCCTATACACTTTTTAGTCTCTTGAGAAAATCCTTTGCATTGATGGTCCCTAGTCCCTACTACTGTGACTTAAATACATAAATGCGCACAAAGGGGTATATGTTTTTTTTTTCTTTTCCGTTATATGTATTGAGTTTAGATAAATTCCGATAGAACATTTGAAGTCGTTCTGATCAACTCAGTTTGACCTTCAAGTTAAGGGCATTAGTATCACCTGACTGGGAACAAGAACTACCGAAGGGGTTCCATTCAAAAGAAAAAAACTCAAGAAACCAAATGTGTAGGTTCACAAAAAGTCCGAAATCATTTAGTAACTCATTTTATGAAAGTTTGGAACTCCTTTCGGAGCTCCCTGCTGTGTCACATTAACCAATGCAAGCGCAATATTTCTTACTTCATAATCCTTAACGAAAAGTGGAATTTCAAGTTTATGAAGGACATGTTCTTTAATCAGGAGAATACAAGGAAAATATTAATCATGTGCCAGTCGAACAATAAATGCAGAGTATCACCAGATACGAACAACAAGAATTTTTTTTCTTTTAGTTTAAAGAAAACGTTCTCATGCATCATGTGGTGGCGTTGATAGCCAAAAGACAAGGGGTTACATGCACCAATCGGGCTTGTCCCGATTTCTAAGTGTTACGTGCCTTATGTCCAAGGCTTGATACAAAACCACTATTGAGCCGAGGGTCTCACTGGAAGCAGCCTCTCTATTCCCATGGGATAGACGTAAGGCTGTCTACATCTTACCCTCCTCAGACCCTACCTTAGCTTTGCTATTGGTGGGATTAACTGAGTATGATGATGAGTTTAAAGAAAACGTTCTATGTCTTTAGAAGTAAGAGCAATATTTGAACAACAACACTACAAGAGGAAGATAAGATTTGGACTCGTTAAATGTTACATAAGATGAACTAACGTATCTTCTATAATCTTTAATATGACAGTAGCAGCTATGAACCTTTTGGATGCAAGAGCAACCGAAAAAGATGCAGATTTGAGTAATGAATGGTATTTCATATATAAAGTCAACTAGTAATAAGGCACTCAACAATATAATGTGATACACAAAGGGGTTAAAAGTTAAAACATACCTCCCCATTTCTCCGGATTAAGAATCCAAGCGCAATATTCTTCGTTAGGTTTCCCAAGAAACGCTTCAGAATATCTTGTTGGATCACTGGCTACCGTAGCCGCGATAACCTTTAAAAAACATAATACAAAATTAGTTAACAACCTAGTTTATACAATATTTTCAATACAAAGCATCGACGTATTAACAAATGCTTCAAGCCTAAATTTAAAGTGCCGATGTGTCAGCTTTCACAACAGAAGAAACAATATTATAAAAAACACAGCTTGATTCATGGTGAAGCAAATGTTGAAAAATGGCCGATAAATCGATAATCAATACACAAGACAAACGGAAAAAAAATTCGAACTTAACCTGTCTCAATTCTGAAGCCTTATGTTTGTCATGGTCCATGACATACCTGGGACGCATATAAACAACCAAAAATAGATTAAAAATCAGAAGTCTTCGAAATAAATAAATAATACAGAAAACAATTGTGTAATGTGTTAGAGCGTTACCCAACGGCATTAAATAGGCAACTATTATCCGAAGGAATGACCCGTCTAACTATACTACCTTCCATCTTATACTATATGCACCTGAAACCATAACAAACATTCCAAGTTAAACGGTTAATTCAAGATTCAATTATTAACGCCCCACTTACGGTGTGCGCATATAATGTATATATGTGTGGTCCTTGGGGGCAAAAGTAAAGTTGCACTAGTTTTAACGTTATTTTACTAATTTCGTGAAAATAACGTTAAAAACGACGGACGGTTAATCATGCATCATGTGGTGGCGTGGATAGCCAAAAGACAAAGGGATACATCCACCGACCGGGTCTGTCCCGATTGCTAGGTGTTCTGTGCCTTATGTCCAAGGCTTGATACAAAACCACTATTGAGCCCGGGGGTCTCACTGGAAGCAGCCTCTCTATTCTTAGGGGTAGAGGTAAGGCTGTCTACATCTTACCCTCCTCAAACCCTATCTTAGCTTTGCTATAGGTGGGATTTAGGGGCACAACTTAGTTGGGGCGGCCGACCCCCCCCCCCCCCCCCCCCCCCCCGAATTTTCGCGCAGAAGTTCTGATAATATAGTATTCGTATAGAAAATTTTGGAAATATAGGGTTTCGACCCCCCGAAACTAGTGACTTCCGACCCCCGATCCTTCGGGTCAACCTTCGTCACTGGTGGGATTAACTGAGTATGATGATGATGATGATGAATTATTAACATAAGAACAATACATTTAGCAGCAAAAATAAAGTAAAATATACCCTTTCTTCACAAATTAAGCAGCAAGATCACACCTTTTTAATATGTATATGCAATTAACCTCAATGCAATTGTTGATTATGCATAAAGAGAGCAGAAATTAAATGGGGTTTCTTTAAATTTACAGAATTGCTCGATTTCGTGTCATGAAAGAATAGACTTCACCACACGTAACTTCAAGGGTTAGATGATAAAAAAAAGGTACTGAATTAGGTGTTGTGTAAGCATCAAGTTATAAACTTTAATCAAAGAAACATAATTGCATATTAAAATAAATAAATTAAAAAAAAAATATTGAAAGAGGGAAGTTAGATCTAGGGGAAGATAAGGGTACCTGTAAATTGGTTGAAAAGAGAATAAGAATAATTGGGTGGGCAAGAAAAAGAAGCAGATGATTGATAGGGGGGATTAAACCGTTAAAAAGAAATTGATTGATTGATTCTTTTAAAGGGGTATTGATTGTTTTACAAGAAACAAAATAAAACAGTAATGATAATATATGATTATGCTTTTGGGATTTTGAAAGGTTGTTGAAGGCTATTCTAGGTATATCCGTATAGAGACGAGGCGTTCCATTTGGTTTTTTTTTTAACTTCATTGATTTCTATTAATCATGCACTATTACATCATTTCACTGGAAATAAAATAGAAAAAAAAAAGACAAATCCCTTGTTTGGAGAGACAAAATCAGTGAATACACCCGTGAAGTATTTCACGGAAACACACCACGGATCCACTACCAGCACCGGTAGCGGCACTGTTGTCGTGCTGGTAGTTGGGTACTCGTGAGGAAAACGGGCAGCGCCTTGTCCCTCCCATCCAGACTGGTGCTATTGGGCTTTAACTAATCAAGTCTTACACACATTGGTTAAGCTTGAAGATCAAATCGGCTAGGGCCGGACTCGATTTTTTCGTATCGGTAGAGGGCGGAAGATTAAATTAGTGGGGGCCGAACTCAATTGATATAAAAGTTACCTACGAAAATCGCAAACTTCAACCACTGAGTAAAAAAGCAGCGGGGGCCGGGACACCCTTAGCCCTCACTAACCTTCACCACTTCTTGCACACGTAGTAAATCTACTTGACATCAATCACCTTCTATATTGGTAATACGGACTCCATATTATGGAGCGTATAGGTGGGTTTCACAAGTCAAGTTTACATATGCTGTCTTTTAATTGCTTGTTATATGTTCCATAGGCCAATTGGGAGCTTATAAGTCCGAGAAAAGCCATATATGCTCCATATTGGTTAACATGGAGCGTATATGGAGTGTTAGAATAAGTTTTTGGGGTGTTGAAATAGTACGGTCCATTAAATTAAAGAAAAAAGAAGGTAGATATAGCGTGATTAGTTGGTGTTTAGTTGACCTCACCCTTGCTCCTTTATGTTCGTTATTTCCTTGACGCTAAAAGCCTTTGGCGCCGCCAAATGGCTGTGGGGAGAGGTGTTTGGCACCGGTGAAGTGTGACGTGAGGCTTTGGCGACTACACCACACGACCTTAAAAATAAAAGAGTTAAGTATATTTATGGCTTGGCATTGTTACATGTATATCAACAATGCAACACTAATAACAACCTTCATAGTTTTTTTTTTTTTTTTTTTTTTTTTTTTTTTTTTTTTTTTATAAAAACTACATGATTGCTAATATTTTTTTATCTCATCAGATATTAATTGAAATTAATTTTAAAGCAGGTTCTTAATGAACAGGTGTGAAAAACTAAAAACCAAAACATCAGCTATAGGTTAGGTTTTAGCCATGCTCTCATTATTTTTTAATTTATTTAATGTCCAGACTGTGTCTTCGGGCGGGTGGGGCTCGGGTTTCCGCGCATCGGGAGAAGGCGGGGGCTGCTGGAGGTCGAGTAGTCGATTCTTGGGCATGACGCCCCGCAAGGGTGGTTGCCATACAGTTGTTCGCCGAAAAAAAAAAAGTACTGTCAAAACATGCCCATTTTATTACAAACATGTTGCACAATGACCATGTTTTAGCTTATTAAAAAAACATCTCATGTCCAGCATAGGCAACTGAAACTTCCATAGAGAACAAGATACACTACAATACACCACACCAAAGAACCTAGAGTACTGCTATGCACTCGATCTCGATCTTGGCATCCAGCGGCAATGCTGCAACCTGGTATGTTGAACGAGCAGGTGCTGGCGCAGGAAAATCTGAAAAAAAAACACCATTTTCTCCCGATCAAAACTAAACAACTTCAATCATTACTCATTAAGAGTCAAGAAGTATTAAACTCACATTTTGCATAGATCTCATTAACCTTCTTAAAGTCCTTCAAATCAGCCAACCTGGAATCCAAAGAGATCATGAAAATCAATCTTCCAACATTTTTCTAAATAAATTTGATGATGATGTTTGCGATGATGTTGAAGATGATAATAAATTGACGGATTACATGATGGTGGTTTTAACCACTGAGGAATAACTAGCACCACTTGCTTTCAGTATCTCTCCCATATTCTTGAGGACCTGAAAATGCAAGCCAAGTTACAATAAAGAGAATAGATATTATGGGTTCAAAATGCGTTCGGGTTGAGATAGTTCATTTAGCACTGTTCAAAACAGATCGGGTCATGTTGGGTTAATCCGCACAGTTTTTATAATAATAATAATACTTATTATTATTATTATTATTATTATTATTATTATTATTATTATTATTATTATTATTATTATTATTATTATTATTATTATTATTATTATCAACTTTCTTATGTATTATGATTAATACGGTAATAATGACAACATAAATTATTAAGATGATAATCTAAATTTTTGAATATAAAAGATTTTGGAGGTTGTCTGCTTAAAAGCATTAAAAAAACTTTAGGCGACTTCGAACCCGTCTGCCCCATTTGCCCAATCATTTAGCTCGTGTTCTTAAGTTAATGTGTCATAAAATAGCGACTTATAACAAATAAATATGTAATGGTAAGAGATGAGCTGAAGCGTGGGGTTGGCTAAAAGTGATAACAAATTGCGGATTACCTGCTCTGTTTGTTCCTCCACACCGTCTGAAACAAACTTTCCAGTCTGCACAAGTACCAAATCACCGATTATTCATACAGTGAACTGGATGTTCTAAGAGAGGCAAGTAATAAAGTGCATCTATAGGTCATGGAAAAATGTAATTAACCTCGGGAATAAGACCAAGGACACCAGACAGATATACAGTATTATTGGTCTTTATGGCTTGAGAATAGGGACCCAAAGCAGCTGGAGCCTTGTCTGTTTTTACAGCCTCCTTTACACCTGCATCAAGTATGAACAAACTTATTATTGCTACTTGAAATAACGTATTTAGAAGCACACAACATTGTACACGTTCTGTGATTCGCACACATTTGTCTGTATTGTCCAAAAGGTTCAGTTTCAAAAACCCTTAACCAGCCTACGCCACACAGCCCCAACCCCCAAGTTCATCACGTGAGATTTAAACCGAGATTAACGTGCCTACTACACTGGTTGGGCTAACTGGCCAAGTATCCCCCATGCCCAAGTGCCCAACAAGAGATTTTTCTCAAACCCGATTGCATATTTTCCAAACCACAAGTAGTTAACTCAGCCGATATATCGGTGATATATCACTGATATCGGTCATCAACCGATATATCGGTACAAAATATAAGTCAAAATATCGGTACCGATATTATCGGCGATATTGGCCAATATTTGACCGATATATCCCGATATTGGTGTTTTTCTTCTTAATTCTTCCATTTGTCTTGCTTCTTATATTACTGTTTTAAGTCTTAATTTTTAATTGCTAGTGTTAAATATTAGTGTTTTAAGTCTTAACAAGTTCCCACTTGCTACAATTGTTAGTGTTTTGCAAGTTGTAAAACGTTAATTTGTTAATGGTAGGAGAGTATATTGAATTGTTAGTGTTAAATTGCTATATGTATGGATTTTGCAGGATATAAAAATTGCCGATATCCATTGTTGTAAAAGGCACTCTAGGTGGGCGCCTAGGCGCTAGGCTAGGGTTTATATCGGAAATTCTACCTAGGCGAGGGATTAGGCGTTTTGGGTATTAGGCGGTGCTAGACGGACCTTTTTTTTTAATTCCACAAAAAAAAAAAAAAAAAATCATTTACCAAGCCTAATTCCATCAAATAAGCCTCCTGGTTAAAAAAACACACATGAATTTATAAGTATTTTGTGTATATATCTTAACATATTTTCAAAAAAAGACCTGAATCTGTGTGTATATATATAAAATACGTATAAAAATGCCAAAACACCTAATTCCGCCTAGTCCCGACTAGTCCCTAGGCTAGACCCCACCGCCCAGTGTTGTAAAAGGCGCTAGGCGCTAGGCGGGCGGTGAGGTCTAGCCTAGGGACTAGTCGGGACTAGGCGAAATTAGGCGGAATTAGGCGTTTTGGTATTTTTATACATATTTTATATATATACACACAAATTTAGGTGTTTTTTGAAAATATGTTAAGATATATACACATAATACTTAGGAATTAAAAGCTTTAGGAATAAAAGTAAACTAATAAAAGATAGAGGGATTAAATTTTTACATATACAAACTAGTTTTACATAAAAAATTAAAAGTTTTAGAAATAAAAGTAAACCAGTAAAAGATAGAGGGTCAAATGTGAAAATACCTAAAACTTATTTAACCCTAAAAGCACTAAACTACTTCAGCCGCCGACAAATTCATCCCTACAGCAGCCCATCTCCTTCTTCCTCCCTGCAGCAGCACCTCTTCTTCTTCCTCTGGTAAGTTTCTTCCTCCTGTTATCTTCTTCTTCCTCCTGAAATCTTCCGCCTAGGCCTGCCTAGCCCACCGCCTAGTCCGCCTATAGCTCGCCTAATCCTCAAAAGGCCTAGGTCACCGCCTATGGCTAAATTCCGATATGTATAGCCGCCCAGCGCCTAGGCGCCGCCTAGGGCGCTTTTTACAACACTGCCACCGCCTGCTTAGCGCCTTCTACAACCTTGCCGATATCCCACCGATATCTCACCGCGATAACCTATATCTCAAATGTCGTTTCTTCACCCATATCCGATATTTTACCGCATTAACTGCTTAGACCAAAAGTGCTGGAACCAACTTGGCTACACGCCCATCGGCCACATTCATCTAGAATAAGTATAGGGTACTTATTTTCCACAAAAACAGTATTTAAAACTTTTAACGAATAATGAATAACACTAACCTTTCCGTTTAACTAATTTCACATGAGAGCTAGGGGGAACACAACTACGCTTAAATGATTTTCTGTATCTCATTCTTTGAAACAGGCCTACCGCCGGATACAATCGTATAAAGGCGAAAGATGATACATGATCTCTTTTGGTTTATAGGTTTACTGCCATTGATTTCGACTAAAAGTTAGGGGTGAGCATTTCGTGGTTCAGACCCACAAGAACCTTGGACCCGAACCTTTTTAAATATATAGGTCGGTTTCCGGTTCTAAATTTATATGAATTATCGGTTCCGGGTCGGGTCGGTCCCAAACCCATGGTTCTAATATAAGAACCACAAGAACCATTTGCATTTTAATTATAGCATGACTTATTAATAGGTTGATTACGTACAATACAAAAAAACTATAATTTATAAAAATGATCCAATAGATATGTATTGTTAACGTAAAAAATAAAACAAAACTCTTCTGTAGTCTTTTCATTATTTTTTTACGTGTTATTGTAATCGATTTCACGTAATGTTCATACAATATTAAAATATATTATTTATAAGAATAACAATGTATTTTTCGTGAAATATTTTTCAGCTTGATATATATGTATAAATGCGATATATTATATAATATATTTATTATATCCAAAGTAAATATTTATGTATGTTGCTCTGAAGTGTGTGTGTGTGTGTGTGTGTATGGATATATGTGTGTGTATTTGTGATGTATACATAACAGATTCACTTGATGTTTCGAGTGATGAGAATGATAAAATTGTTACGAAAACATAAGTCGAGAAACGAAAAGTGACTTAAAAAATGAAACTCATGGGTTATTGTTAGAACCATATAGAGGAATCATTTTAGGAGCATGATAAAAGAAAAGAAATACATAACCCTTTAAAGGCTATCACATTAAAAGGTTCTGGAGGGCCAGACCCTTTACCCGAAACCATCAGAACCTTTAGGACCCGAAACCACATAGCCTTTTAAGGCTATCGCAAGAAAAGCGCGCTTTTTTTTTTTTTTTTGCAAGAAAAGCGCAGAAAAGCACGCTTTTCGTACAGGGGGTGTTTTTGTGCTTCAAAGTGTTATACATATAGCTAAAAAGGTTATACATTTAAGTTAAATCATATATAAACCTTATTTATATCTATATTTTGGGGTAAGGATGCTAAAAACCTATAGGATATATAGAAAAAATTATACAATCGTCCTGCGCTTCACGTACGAAAAGCACATCGCTTTTGCGCTCTACGCCTCGGTTTTAGACCTCGTCGCTTTTGTGCACTTCGCACTTTTTAAAACCAAGGTTTCAACACTAAAACGATAAACGGTTTATGTGGGTCCGGGTTGGGTCGGTTCTAACCCTTTGCACAGCCCTACTAAAACTTATAAACTAGCACTAGAGACCGCTAAACCGAAACAGAATCCAATAACATCTAATAATATTCAACTAACTCAACCTTATTCCTCCACACCATACAGAAAAACAGTAAACTATCTGTAAATTCAACTCAACCTTGACCTAGTAAGAGTGACGTCATCGAAACAATGTAACAACTTCTAAACCTTAACACAATCGAAACACAACAGACAGAAATAGAAGTTAATAATAACGAATGAATGAATTAAGATAAGAAGAATGACTGACTAGTAGCATCAGTAGAAACGGCTAAGCAGGCAAACCGATTATTAGATCGGTGAGGATGAAACGATACAGAAGATCTCAGAAGTGTATGACCTGTAGCGATCGGAGATCGAGGGTTTGTGGCCGGAACATTGCAGGATATTGATAGGGCAGAAATAGAGGCCTCCATTGTTGTTGTTGTAGTTGTTGTTGTGTATCGCCGTACACCAGTTAATGTTCAGTAGATTACAAAACTGTGGCTGTTGGAGGGCCCTATTTATAGTTGGGCAGGACAGGACAGGACAGGTATACAAACACGATAAGACACGAACACAGAACATGTAAACACGAACCTATTTGTAACAGGTTAACACGATAAGAGACTAGGGCTGTAAACAAACCAAACGTTCAGCGAACGGTTCGTAAACCGATCGGCGGGAAGTTCGTTTATGTTCGTTTGTTTAATAAATGAACGAACACAAACACGAACAAGAAATTTCGTTTGATTATTGCCTGTTCGATTGCGTTTGTGATTGTTCGACAATGTGTTTTTTATGTTAGTTCGTATATATATATATATATATATATATATATATATATATATATATATATATATATATATCCGTTTGTGTTTGTTTATATTCGTTTGTTAAAACTTAAAGGTTTTTAGTTTTTCAGTTTCTCTCCTAAATTTTATTTCCACCTAAAGATTAATTGTTTTCCCTCCTAATTTTTATTTCTCTCCTAAACGATTGCCTTGCAAAGTTAATATGCAAGTTTATGTACTCTTATCTAACTAGTTGTATTAAAACCGGCGCGTTGCGCCTAGGATTCTACGCTCTATCGACAGGAACTTGATCGATATCGGTTCATTTTGTTATGGTAAAAATAGTCGTAATAGCAATCGAAAGAGGAAAAACACATAAATAAAATCCTGATACGACCAAAAAATATCAACATATGATTTACATCGATGGAAAATAACTGTTTGGTAGAAATCGGTTCATTAGGGGGTACTGGCGCGGTATTGACACTCATAAATTAAGCAAAGTCGCCTATTTAGTTGTTTCTAAAAGTTAAAAAACGCGAGATACCGGGATAAAATCGCATAAATAAAAAAGAACAAAAAACTGAGTGGTATAACTATTATTCACTACCTTTGTTTTTTAATGTACGGTTAATGATAACAGTGGTGTTACTCAAGCTGGAAGGCGGCATTCTTAAGTAGATAGTTACCGGTGGTGATTTCAACGACCACCGGAGACGTTTTTTTCTAATCGTTTTTCCAGTGGTATGGTTAATAAGAGGCTCACATCATTTCGGGCGGTGGCGGTAGTATACGTATGGCTTGGTAGTTCTTTCTTTCTTTCTTTCTTTTTTTTTTTTTTTTATAAAAATAAAGGAGCACAATGTTATGGCATGGTAGTTCTTTCTTTCTTTCTTTTTTTTTAATAAAAATAAAGGAGCACCATGTCTTGAAAGAAAAAAGAAAAAAAAAACCTAAAACAAAGCCTACATGACTTGAACCCAAGTACCACACCAAATACAACATCAATCCCACCATCTATGCCACACCATTTTTCATTACCATTTCTAAAACCATAAGTATTTAAGATAACAAAAACAATAAAATAATAATAAATCACTATTCAAAGCACTTGTATTATTAATATAGTATAATTAATACTTGTTTTTAAATGTTCTCAAGAAATCGAAGATGTACGAAGAATTTAGGGAAGTTGGGCATACAAGAATCAAAATATTTTTTGGTATAATTATGAACTTATGAATTAGGATTATTATGTATTTGAAGGGATAGGGAGCCTAATCCAGGGGGAAGAGGCGTCCCTATCCCCATAAACAGAATTACTCGCGCCAGGCTCTGGCGTCAGCGCGCAGCCAACATAACATGTGGTGCAGCGCGCAAGCTCACCAGCTGATAAACAACGGACAACACCTGATAAGCGCGTGCAACCACGCGCGGTATCTTCCCTTATCACTTTTGGTACGAGGTACAGAAGATAACAAAAGGAAGATTCACAAGGATCTCTGACAGAGTACGTACCAAGGAGAAGGCGACAGGTGGCAAGGGTGGTCCAACCACCACTGAAAAGGATGGCGACGTGACTGTCTCCATGCTTCCACTGTCATCAACAGTGACAGCAGACATCCCTGCCGACGTCAGAAGCATGGTCAACGACTGTAGCAAGGACAGGGGCGCCGTCTACCAATTAGAGCTCGCCACGTGTCCACATCGAGCAACAACCATGCTGCAGTGTGACGTCATCCACAGTAATCTGGTTTTCCCGCCATTTTCATGGGAAGCTTGGACCTGGGCTTTGACCAGGCCCAAGTAAGGATAACTTCTCATGGGCTTCTTTACTAAGCCCATGAGTTCTCCTATAAATAAAGAAGGATATCTCCTTGCAAAGGGATCCAGAAATATTCATTGTAACCTAGCATTACTCTCTTGTAACTCTCTCTACTTATACATTAATAACATTCCGGCTAGTTACAGTGGACGTAGGTCATTCCTTGACCGAACCACTTACATCTTGTGTTCTTATTTACGTAACTCTCACACACACTTACACTTCTAATTCTCACCCGGGGTTAACCGAGAGGTTTGGGTAAAGGATTACTCTTGGCGAACGTAAGTATTAACCACACGGTGATTAGTGATAACCACTGTGATACTTATTGTTTCTTCACTGGCGCCATCCAACGGTTAGAACAACTTTTTTCTTCATCTTTTAAACCCACCCATGGCTGAACCCAACCCTAACACTTCTGTCACCAACCAAACCGGGGAAGTCGACGCTCAGTCCCCGGAAAACCAAACCACACCGCACACCGTCGTCAAACAACCCACTTCACGACTCGAGCCAGTTCTCAAAATCCGTGATCTGGGCTCGGATGACGATAGTGGGGCCAGTTCAGAGGAGGACCCAGATCAGTGGCTCCTCCGTCAGAACGCCAAAAGCGTTGCAATCTACCAGCGTAAACTCCGGCAACAAGCTAAAAAGAAGGGCAAAGCCCTCACTTATGATACCCCGTCAAAAAAGGGGTACAAAAAGAAAGACTCGGCCACTCACGGTGATGGTCGTAGCGGGGAACTTGGCGGAGACGCCAGGGTTCGGGGCTACGCGAAGTCACGTGACGAACCGGATGGCTACGAGTCGTCTAGCAGCGATTCTGACCACAACGGAAAGAAACATAGCCACCGTTCACGTCACAACGATGAGGACGATGACTTGGTCAAGCCATTCAGGCCAAAAGCCTTTGCCGAAAAATCAAAATTTGTCGCTCGCATAGCGACAGCCAAAATCCCAAGGAAAGCTAAGCTTCCTAGCAGCATCGGTAGATACGATGGCCTACGTGACCCAGATGACCATGCGCATGACTTTGAGTGCGCAGGTATGTCAGTAGACTGGCCCGTTCAGGTTTGGTGCCATTTGTTTGCCCAGACCTTAACCGGCGCAGCCAGGGTCTGGTTCGATAACCTCCCCGCGGGGAGCGTTAAGGACTTTGACGACCTCACCGATAAATTTGGCAGCCACTTCTCGCACTTGCGCAAGCACAAAAAAAGACAAGGTGCATATTCTGTTATGCCGCCGGTATGATCATGAGTCCATCGAGGATTTCATAGTTCGGTTCAACAAGGAAGCCTTGCAAATAGGCTGTGGGGAGGAACTTACGCGGGCAGCGTTCATACACAATGTGCGCAGCCCAGATCTCATGAAGTGCCTCACCGGGTGTACTTTGACTTATCGTTTAATGGGTGTACTTTGTCTAATGCTTAATGTTAACAATGTTTTTTTTTGTTTTAGTTAGTTGCATATTAAATGTTGTTTGTGTTCAAACCCGTGTTCACAAACAAATGAATATTCTTAACAAACAAACACAAACACAAATTTTTTTTTGTCTATGTGTTCATGAACGGTTCGTTTGTCCAATAAACTTTAACAAACAAACACGAACAAAGCCTTATACGTGTTCGTTTGGTTCGTTATACAGCCCTATAAGAGACTAAGTGTTGCCGGCGTTGAGAAGGACGGGTGACAGGGCTGGCAGAAGGGGTATGATCTCTACCAACATCAGAGAGTAGAAGTAAATTTATTCGAGTAGTGATGATTCATTTAAAGCTGATAGGCTTCAATCTTCTCAAACTTTTGAAAAATCTATTAATTTTTTTTTTCATCGACCTGATTTTCACTTTAATATATAAAAAAACAAATTACATCTGGATAATGGGTAGCCGAGCAACAAGTTGCGCCGCTATCCCCTTTTAAATCGCAAATCCTATTCTACTAAATACAAAGCCTTGGTTCCTTGGGCTCTGCGAGTCACCGTGGACTACCTTCTGCACCCGCTCCAAAAAGTGAACCGCCTCAGGGGCAAGGGATCCAAATGTGTCAAAGGCAAACGGAATGAACACGTGTTGATTCTCTAAACATGCTGCCTCGTGCTTAGCAACCTTCCTAGCTTCCGCCTTCAAAATCGCCTGTCCCGGAACGAAACCACTGTCTCTCAGCCCCACCAATGGGGACACCCCAGTGAGGTCGACACACGCATGCTTACCCCGCGCCCAGCCAAACACAAGGACGTCCGCAGGACGCAGGGTAGATCTTCCCTCTCGCGGATCAGTCAGAAAGTTAACAGGGGCTTCTTTTTTGGTTGAGATTCCGGCACGTCTAAGCACATCCCATAAAACATCTCTAACCCAGTCATGACGATACTTAAACCCTAGCAATTCTTTACAGTGGAGGGCATGCTCTCCAAATCTATCCAAACAGGTTTTTTTACAAATGGGGCATGAATCGTCTGGAGGGAAAAGAGGAATCATGAGCCGGTATTTAAGGATGGCTCTATATTCAACAGATGACATCCGTTGCCCAAGACCTTCAATGGGCACAACAGTTAAAAAATCCTGGGCTTGAGCCCCCTTGAGACAAGCAAAAACTGTCTTTTGACGCGGGGTCATATCGAACCGCTCCTCCATATCCTGCACGTGTTTACCATAAAGAGCACTCGCCAAAGTTGGCGAAGTTTGTTGGGATTTTTTGGGGCATAGAGCATCTATGGATTAGAGAAGATAGGACAAGAGCATCAAACAAGCCATATTATTCACTAGACCACTTGTCTAAAGTATGAAGCAATTCCAAAGCTCCCAAGAATTTGTTTTGTAAAACAACTCAAACTAGACTTGTTTTAGATAATTATAATTCATCAACAGATAAACTCAACCCATTTAAGGTTATCCAATCGATCCAATATTAAGGTGAAACAACCAATAGATGCAAATATGATCAAACACAAAATATTAATAACACCATTAACTTTTATTTCATCATAACCAAACAAACTGATAAACATCATCATCCAGGTACACAATACCAATCACTCAAAAACAATAACACAAATCAACAATTTATAATAATAATAATAATAATATGCATCAATAACCAAACATCCACCTTCAACAATCAACAATCTTTGTCTTCAAAAACCATGAATCTTAATCTGATCCTTCTTCACAATCCCGGCTCGGCTCAAAAACGCGGACACGTTCTTGCGCTGATCGCCTTGCAGCTGGATCACCTTACCAAGCTCTTTATCCTGCACAACAGTGCCATTACAGCAAAACTCTTTCTTCAAATCTTTAAGGATTTTCTCGTAACTGAGCTCTTTTTTCAGACCCTGAACCGTTGTCAAGCTTTTTCTACCATTTCTTTGTTGTATGCGGATATGCACATACTCTTTGACTCCAGCACCACCTCCTGAATCCTGGTCAACGTCGGCAAATGGGTCGAAAGCTGATGGGATCTGGACTTCTATATCAACCATGAACTTTGTCTGAATTATGATGATTTACTGTTACACAATAATAACAAATTCAATAATAAGATCTTAGGTTATGTTCATATGTAATTGTAAGTTGTAACATATGTTAATAACTAAAAAAATATAACTGTAACATATGTTAATAACTAAAAAAATACAACTGTAACATATGTTAATAACAAAAAAGTATAATTGTAACATATGTAAATAACTTAAAAGCATAACTGTAACATATAAATGACTAAAACTTACAAATTTTTTTATTTAATCTATAACAGAAATATAATCAGATAATCAATCAACAGTAATAAATTCAATTAACAGATCTTCGGTTTTGTTCATATATAATTGTAGCATATAATTAATTAAAAAGTATAAATTTTATTTCATAATATAACAGAAATAATCATATATTCCATCAACATGAAACCCAGATTAAAAGATCAGGTATTGACAAATTAAAAATCAATTAAATCAATATTGGTGAACAGATCATATGTGGGTTCAATAGGAGTAAATAATATTAATAATAATAATAATAATAATTATAATAATAATAATAAATTAAAAAACAAAAGAAGATAAGAACTTACCGAACAACTCTCTTGGCTCCTGGGAATAACAAAGATTTAATAGAATAGAGATTGAATAATAATATAGGATGAGAAAATAAGGAGAGAGTTGGGGGATTATATAGAAAAGGAAACGGGTTATTTCTATGGCGGTGGGTTAAAGCTTTCCGGGTCGGGTTATTCGCGTGACGACAGCTCAATGCTCATGGGCTCTTTGGTGTTTTCTAGAGTTTACCAATCACCGGTTATAAAATATAACACGTGTAATTGTTTACATTAATTCTTATTGAAATTACTAGCTGATTACCCCAGGATGGTCCTGGGGTTGAAAAATCTAATTTTACGTGATAACCTATTGCAAATGGCTCAAGTTAACTAACCACAAAATCTCTCAATCATTGCATGTTCATAGTATTCTAATCAGTAATAACTCATATTCCCTAATCTAAAACCTAATCAGTAATCATCTATATAATCATTTATGTAAGCTGCAACTATTAAAAAACTCATCACATCTCTCTAATTTCTCACATTCTAATGGCTCTTACAATTCCTAACCTAATCAACTAAACAAACACTTAAGTTGGAAGTTGTAATCATTGCATCTCATTATGCCACGTGGCATATAATCAAGAGATGGTTGAGGCCACCATTGAACGCCACGTCAGCAACTATCAATTTTTTTCGGGAGCGTCCCGGGGTTGAAAAATATAACCATTCTAATAATACTAATACTAATAGTAATAATTATTACTCTTGTAATTAAATAAATAAAAAATAACCTTGTTATAAGGTGACACCATGTGTTGCAGTGTTGCGCGATTCTTTCTCCTAACTTCTCTTGATAAAGTATACCTAGTAAAATTCCAATGATAACATGGCGATTGAGCTGATTTTCAACATCGTAGATAAGAACCTAATTTAAAAAAAAACATGATTAATGAATAACATGAACACTTTGTGTGTTTTTTTCCTGTATGAACGAAACCCCACAAAAAAATAGTCGATTTTTCTCCGTTTTTTATATAGGACTATGGTACTCATTGGAAAGATAATAAAACGCTCGTTAATTTGGTGTAATTTTTTTCTTTAAAAAATCTCGTATATAAAAGATATAAACGTTTAAAAATTATGTGAGGAAACATGAGTGAGAAAATTTTAAATTTATTTTTAAATTATTTTTTTCCTAAAATAACTCAATTTAATTTAGGGTTTTATGTTTATCTTTTTCTTAATTAAAAAGGAAATAGTTCAAAAACACTAAAATCTTTCAATTATGATGCCACGTGGCACTCTCAAGGGGAGGTTGAGGCCTCCATTGCACGCCACGTCAGCATATACGTTTTCTTTTATATATATAGATAGATATTTTAGTTTTATTTTTTTACTTTAAAACTTACAACTAGATGAATACAAAATTTGCCAATTTAAATTCACGAGTTCGAAAAAACTTGATAAACATTAGTGCTAAGAAATTGTGTCAGACATGACCTGTAAAGACACGAACATAAAACAGGTAAAACTCAAACACGACACGATAACATATTGTGCCATTTTTTTCTAAATGTACACTACCTTGTTTATAATATGTTAACACGATAAGACACGATAATACATGTTAAGATGCGATAAGATAAGAATCTATTTATAAACAAACATTAACCCTGAAACCTATCCACAAACCTATGAATGAGAGACTAAGTGATGTTGGGGTTGAGAAAGAGGATGTGTGATGGATGACAGCGGACGGGGACATCGGAGTTGATAAGGATGAGGATGGAAGACTGAGCGGGATTATCCCCGAGTGCTTTCCGAGATAGATAAAACTAATATGAAGTGACAAAATGTGTGTAACGTAAAAGGAATAGTTCACTTTTCAGGATTTTTTAAAAGAATCAACACTCGATAACTCATAAAACATACTTCTAATTTTACGTGTACACATTTTACTCGAGTGAAGTCAATGTACAACTTTGTCACTTTTTCAATATATTCTAAAGTTGTGATGTGAACCTGAAAAAAAATTTGGCATTAAATGATATGTCATGATGATAATTGATTTAAGAGGCATGCATGATGGAGTGATTAATTATCACTTATCAGCTAGAGATTACTTGCTGTATAAGAATCATATGCTACATCTAACCGGTTTAACAAAATTTGTAATCAATGTTCATAGCAACACCAATCAAAATACAAACAAAAAAATTAGATTCTTACCAATACATCTGTGAATATATATATATATATGTGGTTAGCCGGTTCTTATATGTGATAGTAGGTTCAAAAGCATATATATTATCTTAACACGATTAGTGACTTGCCTAGACATGATTAATGAATTACCTAAACACATTGTGTTTTTTTCCTGCATGAACAAAAACCCACTAAAAAAATCGTTTTTTTCGTTTTTTGTATAGCACTATGGTGCTCGTTGAAAAGATAATAAAACGATCGTTAAATTGGTTTAACTTTTTCTTAAAAATGTCGTATATAAAAGTTACTAACGTTTAAAAATTGTGGGGGAAGATAAAGAAAAGATAAAGATACAAATATTAATTACCATATTTGAAATTTTAAAATAATAGTTAATAGTTATATTTATTTAAAATATAATTAAAAAGGAATTTTAATTGGAAATCAAGGGGTGTGAATGTCTCACAACGCGTCACGTGTCACACCCTTTTCGTTTATTATATGTATAGATAAAGATTAACATGTCTTAACGGGTGCTTAACATGTCCTTAACCTGTTTAGACACAAAACATGCTAAGGCTTTATCGTGTCGACCTGTTAAAGGCACGAAACATGTTAAGATCGTGTATGTTCGTGTCGTGTTATTGTGTTCTTGTTTAAATTGCTAACCATAATAAACATATCATAAGTCAAATTGAGTTTAAATCTTGTCAAACCCTACAAATTAATATGGGGTGGGTTTAATATTCAAGCAAATGATATAAAATATTTAATTTAGTTTTGATGATGTTATGGTAATGTTGTGTTCAACATTCTGGTCAGAAAGATAAAGGTGAATTGTTTGAAATTTGAAGTATTATGTGAATTTCTATGTATTATTTTCATATAAATCTGTGTATATATATAAAATACGTATAAAAATACCAAAACGCCTAATTCCGCCTAATTTCGCCTAATCCTGACTAGTCTCTAGGCTAGACCTCACCGCCTACCTAGCGCCTAGCGCCTTCTGCAACATTGGATGGGAGGGGGTTATGTTGGTTCTTCTATTGTTTATGTATATTTTTAAGTTGTACTCTATAAATTTATTTTTCAATAGCAAGGAGCTTAACTATTTTATCAAGAAATTACGTAAACAATAAAACCACTTATTAAAAACTATTTAATATTTTATTAATAAAAAAATTACATATTCAAGACCACCGCTTTACTCACGCCTTACAGTGTTTGCTTCTGTCTTTGCACCTCATCCAAACATACATCACTTTAATATAATTTTCATTTTTATTCACATGAATAAAATTGTGTTTTCTCATATTATAATACATTAATTTTTATACTACACAGTAACACATATTTTGTCTTAATGTTACATCTGTCTATCCCGGGTGAAGAAACAATAAGTATACCGGAGATTAAGACTAACCTCCGGGGGGTTAATACTTATGTAACTACAGGTTTAATCCTTTACCCAAACCGTTATGACAACCCGAGAGTTTGCTAGGGTGAGCGTGATAGGTATTGTGTGTGATATGAACAAGAGATTTAAGTGGTTCGGTCGTTAATGACCTACGTCCACTGTAAGGGCACCGGAATGTTATTACTAACAGGAGAGAATTACAAGTAATGAGTACAGTAGTGATGGTTGTATATGTGAATGAATACATGAGTTGCATCTGATGCTATTTATAGGCTTAATAGTGGACCGCATGGAGAGGCCCACAAGTGACACCCTTGGCTTGGGCCCACCCGGGGCCCAAGCCCATGGTCTTTCTGGAAATGGCGGGAAAGGACGAGGCACTGTTGATGACGTCAGCCCACAGTGCGGTCGTTGTTGTAGTTGGACACGTGTCCGCCTTCTGGTGGTGCACAGTAACGTCGTACTTGCTACAGTGTCCAGGCTATCTCTGCTGTCTGATTTGACGCCTGACAGTGGAGGAAGTAATGCCTGCTGGTCACTGTTCACGACAGCGTGTACAGTGCAGCCGTTCCCCTTTTGTACTATCTGCCACATGTCCTTCCTCTGTTGGTGTATGCTCTGACACAGATCCTTATGAATCTTCCTTTTGTCATCCCTTGTACCTCCTTTGACGTGCCAAGGGAATCTTCCGCGTGTGATAGCACGCGCGTATCAGGTATTAGTTGCTGCTTATCATCTGTGCCAGCGCGCGAGGATGTTGATTGGCTGTCCTCGCGCGGGTATGCTCCTGCGCCGTGACGTGGCGCAGGGTTGTTAGTGGGGATAGGGGCGCCTTTCAGATTAGGCTCCCTATCCCTTCAAGTCCCCCTAGTCTAGGGCTTCTCCTGCTCGCTGATGAGGAGGTGGAGTGCTAGACTCGAAATGTGGAAGTCGCGGATGAAAGCTCATCTGCTTGCGTTGTAGCCTTTGGGGGTATTATTCTGATTTGAGAAAATATAGGCGGGAAACGTATTTCTCCGTTTTTCGTCAGATTTGCGCCGTGGAGGACGTCCTCCGTCCCAGCGTTGCAGTGGTTGAGCGGGGAACGTCTTTTGAAAGTTTACGTCAACTTTCCGCTGAGGAGGGCGTTCTCCGCCCCAACGTTGCAGTGGTTGGGCGGGGAACGTCTTTTGAAGGTTTACGTCAACTTTCCGCTGAGGATGGCGTTCTCCGCCCCAACGTTGCAGTGGTTGGGCGGGGAACGTCTTTTGAAAGTTTACGTCAACTTTCCGCTGAGAAATTTATTGCTGCTGGAGTAATTTAATGCGGGTCTGGAGTTATGATAAATTCCAAATCATTAGCATTGAATTTGTCTCTCATAAATTGGAATAAATGCGCCTGGAATTCGAATGATCAATTACTTCTGGGGGAAGTTTAGTGGTTGCTGATGTGTCAGCGACTGTCTGGTTGTACAGACTGATACATGTCCCATCGTGGTTGCAATTATCAATATCTCGTCTGTGTCAGGAGCGTGGGGTTTCACGCGTCTGACATTTTTCTGCATGGTTGAGATTGTGCCACGTGTCGAAGGGCACGTGCTGTCTGTCAGGCGCGTGGGTTGCCACGCGCTTGAATGGTTGATGTTGTGAGATCTGTTGACACGTGTCGATCATCCAGCGCCTGTGTAGTGTACAACTGTCATACACTTCCATCCAGGCCACTCATTTTTATTGCGGACACGTGTCATCATCTTGTGAACGGAATTTGAAAAGTTGTGACGGTTTACACTCCCCCGGTGGGTCCCCTTGCCATAAATGCGATGAGTATATAAGGCCTGTTGTGGCTCATTTGAACGGTTATGCTCTCTAATCTTCTTCCATTTTTCTTTTCTCTCTTCATTCTCCGGTCAATTTCCGTTTGAAGTTTCCGGTTAATCTTTGAAGATCTTGATCTTGAAGATTTATTTGAAACTTCATATTTCTTCTACGTTGGTGTCTTCTTTTTCATCTTCGTGTTGTTTTCTGGTCAGTTAACTTCTTATTTCCCACTTTCGTTGAAGATTTCGTTTGATCTTCAAACTTTCCGGTGAGTTTTCCAGATTTTTCATTATCATGTCTGAAAGTGCTAGTGTTTCTGAGGAGGTTTTGGGCGAGCAGCCGGAGGAGGTGGTGCAGGAGACCACCGTTGAATGTGGAAAAATCAAAGAGAGGAAACTGATGTCCAACACTTGCTGTGTTTGGAGTCAAGAAGCCTTCAACCGGTTTCTTGTTATGTATGGGATCTTGCCGGAGTGGGAGCCCACCCTTCCAACTCCGACCAGCACTGTCCTCTCGGCCGGTACCGGCCGGTTGGCGTTGTACGAGGCCCACTTTGCTAAGTGTGGGTTCCGCCTGCCGTGTACTCGGTTCCAGATCGACACCATGGTGGCTTATGGTGTTGGTCCTACACAACTAACCGCTTTTGGGATGCTGCGGTTAGTTCATTTCGAAGCTTCTTGCCGCGCCCTAGACATTGAACCCACTGTCGAACGGTTCAATGTTTTCTACTTTATGGCGCGGGATGAGATGTGGTTCTCCTTCAAGCCGCGTCCCAAGGTGCCGCCCATGGCCACCCATACTCCTAAGTCCTTGCATTGGGCTAAGGAGAAGTTTTTCTTCGTGAAGAGGGGTGTGATCCCCATTAGTCTCCCCTGGAAGGTGATAGGGGATGGGCAGCGGGTGGCGGACATGCCTGTGCCCAAGGACTTCAAGAAGCAGGCGTGGTTCCTTGCCCTTACCGCCAATGCCACTAAATTGGAATTCCAGAACCTGACGGAGGGTATTTTCTTTCTTCTGGGGATGAGTCGAAATGGCATCCGGGCGGGTAAAGAGCCATATATTGCGCAGGAGGGTAAGTATAATGTCATTATTATTATCATTATTAGTGTTTCCTGTGCTCATTTCCTTATTGTTTGTTAATATTGCAGGTGTAAGTAAATTTGAGTTTTATGCCGCCCGTCAGGAGAAAGGTATCAAGTGGAGGCCTTTGGCGGAGGGTCAAACTTCTTGTTTGGACGCGCTTGCTGACCGGTTCTACTACCCGGATTTAACTGCTGCGACCAAACCTTATTACACAACCGGTGAGCCTCCCAGCCCTTTATTTGATAGTATTTTCGGAGATGATACTGTAGGGGAGACTCCGCCGGTAGGCTCGTCCGCGAGGCGTGGTCGTTGGAAGCACGCTCCGCGGAGGCACAGGTACCGAGCCATGATTACCCTTTCTGACTCGGGTTCTTCCGTTTCAGCAGGAGAAGCTGTAAAAGGGCGTCGACGGAGGAAGGATGGCCCTCCCTCTGAGGATGACGAGGAAGCGGAATCTTCTCAGCTGGAGAAGAGGAAGAGGTCGCGGACCGCTGGGCCGGTGAAGGAGACTCCAGTCGCGTCTGGCGCTGGAGGTGGTGAGGGATCGGTGCCTGGTCCGGACCCAGTTAATATTTCCAAGGGTCCTGTTGGAAGTGGTAGCGATGGCGGGCCCGTTTTCAGCATGGGCATTGGTGCCGCCCCTGCGCGCCAACCACTCTTCCAAAAGTTATTGAGGAAGAAGACTCCTGGTAAGTTCTTTTTTCCTCCTCTCTCTTCTTTTCTATTTTCATTGTTTGTATTATTATTAATGTTATTGTTGATTTGCAGTGGCGCCGAAGATTGTGCCCTCTGCACCTTTGTCTTCTTCCGCCGAAGCGGGTGGAAGGGAGGAGGATGCCTTGTGGAGGGAGCAGGAGCTTGCGCAGGAGCAGGCGCGGGCCGATGAAGCCTTGCAAAAGGCTGAGGCTGAGGCCGTTGCTGCCAAGCAAGCGGCAGCCGATGAAGCCCGCCGCCGGGCTGAGGCGGAGAAGAAGGCTGCTGCCGATGAAGCCGCAAGAAAGGCTGAGGCAGACAAGAAGGCTGAGGCGGACCGCCTTCGCCTCCAAGAGCAAAAGTTCTTGGAGGAAAAAACCAAGCTTGCTGAGGAGCGCGCTGCAAGGGAGCGTGCCGAAGTTGAGAGCCAGGAAATGGCTCCTGATGGAGGGGATGCCTTTGAGAGGGCTTTGCTCCAGCAGGGCGCCTCTGGAGCTGGTGGGAGCGGCTCGCGCCGGGATCGGCGCGAGGCTTCCAGGGTTGGGGAGTCAGCAGGAGTCTATCACGGCTCTTGTTGGTCTGGTGGTGACGCCATCTGGCGCCCTCGTTGGGCAATAAGGGAAAACACGTTGTTTTCCAACTCCTTGGCTGCCGAGGAGTTTGTCAGCGAGGTGGTGCCTCCCTATGAGCGCACTCACCAGGATATGTTGAGTCGTGAAGACCTAATAGCCGCCTTGTGCGTTAACCAGGCGACTCAACTATCCATGATGGACTCGCTGCGGCGCCGTGATTCGGCGTTGTGGCGAGACATGGAGCAGGTGGAGGCGGAGAAGGCCAGCCTTGCTGAAAAAGAGGCTGCCTTCAAAGCCGAGATTGCCAAATACCGCCGCCGTGCCCATGACGCGGAGGCTAAAGTTGCCAAACTTGAAGAAGACGCGGTTGCTGAGAGGCGCCGTTGGTCAGATTCATGGAAGAAGGCCAACACTGACATCTCCGATCTCAAGGATCTTCTGTCAGTGGCGCGTGAGGAGCGGCGGACGGCGGTGAAGAGCCTTGAAGAGAAGAGCAGGGCCCTCACGGAGAGGACGGCGAAATATGTAGAGATGCGCAAGGAGCTCGAGTCAAAGGACGAGGCTCTTGTTGCGGCTACTGAGCGCGTCTCTTCGCTGGAGCGGGAGAGGGCCCAGGTCCTTAGTGCGAAGGAGGACCTTGAGCGAGACCTGGATTCTTGTGACCAGGCTCGCCTTGCTGCTGTGAAGGATGGCGCCAATGAAGAAACAATAAGTATACCGGAGATTAAGACTAACCTCCGGGGGGTTAATACTTATGTAACTACAGGTTTAATCCTTTACCCAAACCGTTATGACAACCCGAGAGTTTGCTAGGGTGAGCGTGATAGGTATTGTGTGTGATATGAACAAGAGATTTAAGTGGTTCGGTCGTTAATGACCTACGTCCACTGTAAGGGCACCGGAATGTTATTACTAACAGGAGAGAATTACAAGTAATGAGTACAGTAGTGATGGTTGTATATGTGAATGAATGCATGAGTTGCATCTGATGCTATTTATAGGCTTAATAGTGGACCGCATGGAGAGGCCCACAAGTGACACCCTTGGCTTGGGCCCACCCGGGGCCCAAGCCCATGGTCTTTCTGGAAATGGCGGGAAAGGACGAGGCACTGTTGATGACGTCAGCCCATAGTGCGGTCGTTGTTGTAGTTGGACACGTGTCCGCCTTCTGGTGGTGCACAGTAACGTCGTACTTGCTACAGTGTCCAGGCTATCTCTGCTGTCTGATTTGACGCCTGACAGTGGAGGAAGTAATGCCTGCTGGTCACTGTTCACGACAGCGTGTACAGTGCAGCCGTTCCCCTTTTGTACTATCTGCCACATGTCCTTCCTCTGTTGGTGTATGCTCTGACACAGATCCTTATGAATCTTCCTTTTGTCATCCCTTGTACCTCCTTTGACGTGCCAAGGGAATCTTCCGCGTGTGATAGCACGCGCGTATCAGGTATTAGTTGCTGCTTATCATCTGTGCCAGCGCGCGAGGATGTTGATTGGCTGTCCTCGTGCGGGTATGCTCCTGCGCCGTGACGTGGCGCAGGGTTGTTAGTGGGGATAGGGGCGCCTTTCAGATTAGGCTCCCTATCCCTTCACCGGGGTATAAGCTAGTTTTTAATAACACATATCACTTTCCAATAAAGTTATATGCTGTTTTATAATTTTAAATTTTGTATTATATATTTTATACATTGAATTTGTTTATTTTATACATTGAATTTGTTCAACGCCGTCCAAAGTTTCTTTTCGAAAAGTTGCCCAACTTATGCTCAACTAGTAATCAACATCCACAAGTCCATCAAATTGGCATCTAACCTGGCCACAGTTGCTTTCAAGTATTCACTATTCCTTTCCATTCACAAAAACAATATAAAATTTTCTTTTAAAGCTTTTAATACACGATTCAACATCACAAAAATGCAAAATTAAAAAAAAAATATATGTTTGGGACATCCTTTTCCAAGAATAATCTGTACATGTTAACGATCGTAAACATAATAACATGTGTCTTACATGCTTTAATACAAGTGCATATATGCAAATCTTGTTACACTCAAATCAACCAAGATCACAAAGAAATAAAGCCATCAAATAAATAGATGACTTATCGTCCATGGCATGACAAGAATGTGGATCAATCTTCGAGTTACTTGCTTAAAAGTTGTAGTATGTTCAACGAGACATCCACAGTCTAACACAATAATCTTGTCCTGAATCAACTGTACAAAGTGTTGCTTTAACCCGAGGTTAAGAAGGAACATCACAAATTGTGGTCAGTGGCATAAACCAGTCGTGCATCGACCATCCAAGAGAGTGGATAAATTTTAATAGCAAGTCATGAGATTTAGAGGCGGATCTTGGGGTTCCCAGGAACTCCCTCGGTTTGAAAATTAAAAAAAATGAAAAATTATTGAAAATCAGTGAGAATCTACGAAATGAGCTCCCTGGAAATGATTTATGGATCTGCCACTAATGAGATTGTTGGGATGTCAATTTAACTTGGTAAATAAGCAACATTATTACCAGCTTATTGACCGTCGAAATAGTGTGAAAGTAAGACATCGCAAGACCCAAAAGAACACAATAACTTCTTGTTTTTGTTATTGAAAGTTTATTATCATTCATTTATATGTGTAGTTGACTTATTATTTGTATGTTGGAAGTATCTGATATGATAATAGTTATTGTTTGCTATGGTTTTTGTATTGGTTTTGAAGCTGTGCTGTTTCAACAGCCTTGGGATTCAAGCATACTTTTGTTGAATTTATGGATTTAAGTTGTAGTGTACCTGTTTCGCATTAGAGTACATTGGTTTCAGTCATATGAAGGTTTTATATGTATGTATAACACACAACATACCTGCGAAAGTATGAACTTTAAGAGCTGTTATGCCAATTATAATAGGCTTTGAGGCTACGTCAATTTGGGATCTGTTGAATCTTGTTGGTGAACTGATGATGTTACTCCAAAGCGTAACCGAGATTGGTTCATTGCTGTGTCAAATACTGGCTATGTTGCTTTCATTTTTTCATATGTGTATAAAAGGGTCTAAATGTTTATAAATAACATGTATGATATGATGGTAAGCACCCTATGAAGTTTTAACTGCCTAAACGATGTAAATATGTATTATGATGAGTACCTGTTATCTCTTAGGTACATAATAATGTATGGTTGGTTGTCTTTGGTTGTCCCGTCCTGTAGGCTTTGCAGAATCCCAATATAATCTGTCACGAAGCACGTGTTGATAGTTATAATATGTATTTGGTAATGAATGTTTCAGGAAATAGACATAGCATACTTAATACCTATAATCCCTCTAAATGTGACTTTTGGATTCGAGAAGTCCAATTTCTTGGACATGTGGTGAACGAGGCAGGAATACATGATGATCCCGCCAAGATTGATGCTATTAAAAGTGGGAGGCTCCTAAGACTCTGACAGAAGTGCGCCAGTTTCTTGGTCTTGCGGGATATTATCGCAGATTCATTGAGGGATTCTCTAAGATCGCTCAACCCCTCACTGCTTTGACACAGAAGGGTATTACTTACAAGTGGGGAGATGCCCAAGAATCTTCTTTTCAATTATTAAAGTCGAAACTTTGCAGTGCACCTATACTATCATTACCTGAGGGTACAGAGGACTTCGTGGTGTACTGTGATGCGTAAATTTGCCCATTGACTAAAAACCTCATAGCATTTAATGAATAACCGGAAAACAACAATTTTCACTCTCGTCGTTCTTGCTTTTGGCACATTGACTAAAAACCTCATAGCATTTAACATGAGGTAGTTGGTATTGGTTTAAGAAAATTCCCAATCGATTATGAATATAAGATGTATGAAAGTGTCGTTTTCTTAAGCCGTTAGTGGAGTTTTCTTACACGTGTTGGAATTCTAGTTAAATTCATATGACGATTTAACATGTTACGTCGATCTCGGCATAACTCTTCTGACGATCCCGTGCAGCAGCCAAACGGTGACGAATCTGTACGATTTTCTCCGAAGTTTCGTACACAAGTTCCGGACCAGTGAGCTGGCTCTCGCCCACCTCTGCCCAACAAAGTGGTGATCGACATTTCCGTCCGTATAGAGCCTCGAACGGAGCTGCCTTGATACTAGAGTGATAGCTGTTGTTGTAGGAAAACTCCACTAACGGCAGGTGGATCTCCCAACTTTTGCCAAAATCGATAACACACGCCCGAAGCATGTCTTCCAAGGTTTGAATCGTCCGCTCACTCTGTCCATCAGTTTGCGGATGATAAGCCGTACTCATATCCAACTGAGTACCCAAAGCCTTGTGCAGAGCCTTCCAGAAACGCAAATCAAAACGAGAATCACGATCAAATATAATAGAGACAGGCACCCCGTGCCGAGCAACCACCTCCTTAAGGTAAAGTCGAGCCAACCGCTCGAGTCCATCGGTTTCCTTAATAGGTATGAAACGTGCCGATTTTGTCAGCCGGTCAACAATCACCCAGATCATATCATAACCACTAGGTGACCTTGGCAGCTTGGTGACAAAATCCATCGTGATTCGCTCCCACTTCCATTCCTGAACCTCTGGTTGTCGCAGGAGACCAGACGGCCTCTGATACTCCACCTTGACTTTAGCACAAGTCAAGCATTTGCTGACATAAGAAGCTATGTCAGCTTTCATGTTCGGCCACCAATAAAGTATCTTCAAATCCTGATACATCTTATCGGAGCCAGGGTGAATAGAATACCGGGATTTGTGAGCTTCATCCAAAACAAGCTCGCGCAATCCCCCGAACAATGGGACCCAAACACGTCCCGCAAAATAGTGTAAGCCATCGGTCCTGAGTTCAAGATGCTTGTCAGCACTGTGCATAGTCTCAGCCTTAAGGTTTTCCTCCTTCAAGGCTTCCAACTGTGCAGAACGGATTCGGTTAGGCAACGACGAATGAATGGTGAGCTGTAAGGCTCGAACATGGTGAGGATTCGCAGACTCCTTCCTGCTCAAGGCGTCCGCCACAACGTTCGCCTTGCCAGGATGGTATTTGATAGCACAGTCATAATCGTTCAGGAGTTCAACCCAGCGACGCTGCCGCATGTTCAACACCTTCTAGTCGAAAATATGCTGAAGACTCTTGTGATCGGTATATACTTCACACTTGGTACCGTACAAGTAATGTCTCCAGATTTTCAACACAAAGACTACCGCACCTAGTTCCAAGTCATGAGTAGTGTAATTCTTCTCATGAACTTTGAGTTGACGAGAAGCATAAGCAATAACCTTCCCGCGTTGCATCAACACACAAGCGAGACCACGAATAGAAGCGTCACAGTACACAACGAAGTCATCCGTACCCTTAGGTAAAGATATGATAGGTGCAGAACAAAGTTTAAGCTTCAGCATCTGAAATGCTGATTCTTATGGTTCATCCCAGTCGAACTTTCGGTTCTTCTGGGTAAGAATAGTGAGGGGTTGAGCGATCTTCGAAAATCCCTCAATGAAACGACGATAGTAACCCGCAAGACCTAGGAATTGCCGCACCTCAGATGGCGTCTTTGGTGCTTCCCAGTCTTTAATAGCTTCGATCTTAGCCGGATCGACATGAATTCCCAGTTCATTCACCACATGCCCTAGGAATTGAACTTCACGTAACCAAAAATCACATTTTGAGAACTTAGCATACAATTGCTCCTGTCTCAAAAGTTCCAAGACCAACCGTAGATGTTCCTCATGATCCGCCTTGTTCTTGGAATAAAATCAGAATATCGTCAATGAACACGATGACGAACTTATCAAGGTAAGGTTTGCAAACGCGGTTCATTAAGTCCATGAACACCGCCGGTGCGTTAGTGAGACCAAAAGGCATGACCAAGAACTCAAAATGGCCATAACGGGTGCGAAAAGCAGTCTTCTGGATGTCAGCTTCCCTGACGCGCAACTGGTGATAACCGGACCGCAAATCAATCTTCGAATAGTAGCTGGAGCCCTGGAGCTGGTCAAAGAGATCATCAATGCGAGGAAGAGGATAACGATTCTTGATGGTCACTTTGTTCAGCTCACGATAATCAATACACATGCGAAGACTTCCATCCTTCTTCTTTACAAACAAAATAGTAGCTCCCCACGGGGAAGAACTTGGTCGGATGAAACCCTTTTCCAAGAGTTCCTGCAACTGGCTGGACAACTCTTGCATCTCGGGAGGTGCAAGACGATACGGAGCTCGGGCAATAGGAGCTGCGCCCGGAGTAAGATCAATACCAAACTCAACCTGACGATGGGGAGGAAGACCAGGCAAATCATCAGGAAACACATCGGGAAAATCACGAACCACCGGGATATCCTCGATCTTCTTCTCATCGTCAGTAGAAACGTTAACAAGTGCCAGGATGGCCGAACAGCCCTTCCGAAGGTACTTACGGGCTTTCATGCTAGAAATGATACTCAGCGGAGCACCGCTTCTCTCGCCATGAACCGAAAGAATCTCTCCATCAGGGAGAGTGATCCGAATAACCTTATCGAAACAAACGATCTCCGCACGATACAACGATAACCAATCCATGCCGACAACGACATCAAAACTACCCAGGGGTACCGGCATAAGGTCAATGGGGAAAGACAAACCCGGCAGTTCCAAGCGACATTCCCTAAGGGTATGTGTCGCTTCGATTTTCTTACCATCAGCCAATTTTATTAAGTACTTAGCCTCTAAAGGTGTGGGTACTATATCTAGCAATCGACTAATGTCCATAGATACGAAACTCTTATCGGCACCAGAATAAAAAAAGACAGAAACATAGCGATCATTAAGAAGGAACGTACCGGTAACTGTGTCTGGATCCTGCCTAGCCTCTGCAGATCCAATGACGAAAGCACAAGCAGTCCTGCCTCCGCCGCCGTTGTTCCCGTTACCGTTCCCGTTCTTCCCATTGTCGCCCTGTTTCAGCTTGGGACAATCACGCTTGAAATGTCCCGTGTCACCGCAGTTATAACACCCCTGCCTCCCCTGAGTCCCCTGAGCAGCAGGAGCAGGAGCAGGAGTAGGGGTACGAGCCTGGGCCGACGGAAGTGTTGCCCTGCAATCCTTAGCCAGGTGTCCAAGCTGGTTGCACCGATGACAGCGTGCCTTATCACAGTTCCCCGAGTGATGGTAACCACACCAGTTACACTTGGGATGCTTCCCGATATACCCACCTGTCTTCTGCCCCGAAGACGATCCAGACGAATCAAACTTCTTTGCCAGCTGAGACGGCGCCGGTACAACACTCTTCCCCATACCATCCCACTTCCTCTTGCTCCCCTCAGAAACCTTCACGGCAACACCCTTAGGAGGCAAAACACCCTCTGCCACCTTCAGGTTAGTCATCCGATGAGCTGATCGGACAACCTCAGCAATAGTGGGAAGATTCCCAGTGGCCACCAACCCCGCAATTTCCGGCACCAGCCCAGACACATAGTGCTCGATCCTCCTATACTCGGGTGTGTGCAAATCAGGGCACAACACCGCCAGCTCATTCCTCCTCGCAGTGTACTCTTCAATCTCAGACCCAACCATTTTATAGCTCCAGACCTCATGTTCTAACTTCTGTATCTCCTCTCTCGGACAGTACTCACCTCTCAACAGCTGCACAAACTCCGCCCAAGGCATAGCAATAGCCTCCCCTAACCCCATGTTCTGAGTAGTAGCATTCCACCACGACAGTGCAGGCCCCTCAAATGTCGCAGTAGCATACTTCACCCGGTCCTCAGCAGGACAGTTACACATGACAAACACAGACTCAACCTTCTCCAGCCAGGCGTTATATATTATATTATCAACTATTACCATAGAATATGAAAGTGTCGTTTGAGAATTATGAATATAAGATGTATGTGGTGCTCCAAATGCGTATGTTTTGGAGCACCACATACATCTTATATTCATCAAATGCAGACTTGAGTTTTACTTTTATTCAATTTTTTTTGGCACATTGACTACACCAGGAGTCTCACGGCGTCTAGAACTCATTTGCATTTCATTTTGAGTATTTCAGACTTGAGTTTTACTTTTGAGTTGTAATAATACATTTTGCTTCCGCTGTGTTAGAACGGTTTTTGAGAACTTAATGGGCAAATTTCCGTGCGCCTATCGATAGCTGCTACCTTAGCGACCTGAGACAAACATGCTAAAAGACGTCAGCAAATAGTGTTGGTGAGTTCACAGGTTTTTAAGTAAAACGTTTCACGAACTTTTGAAAGACTATCATGATACAATCGACCGATGAAGACACTCGTTAAACGTTTGAACTCCATAACGAACCTCCCAAACGAACCATCGCCCACCATAGTTAACGAACTACCATCCCATGGTCAACGAACTACTTTATCATAGCTAACGGACTACCATCCCATGGTCAACGAACTACCATATTATAGCTAACGGACTACCACTTAGGGGCTAACGAACTACCGCATCGCGACTAACGAACTGCCACAACATAGGCCATATAATACTAAACATAAATGAATACCTTGAACCTAAATGAACACTCCCAAACGTAATGAATACTCCCAAAACGTAGTGAATACATGAATACCCAAAAACATAGTTGACACGCCTTTTATGAAAACACATTTGACACCCGTTCAAAGAACACAGCATGTTTTCTCCCCCGAAAATATAAAACCAGTAAAAGAGTGGGGCCGTGAAACTCACCTTAGAGTGTGTCTTCTTGATAACTAGAGATCCAACTCGCGTATGACGCTCCCGAAAAATAACAACCTATTAATGAGTTTACATAAGTGTGATGACTACTAACCCGAAGGCTAACTAGTCCCCGATTGTCCAGATCTTGACTCTATGTGTTAAAAAGTGCGTTTAAACGTTAACCGGACATACCAGACAGACCCGACATCCCGTTGGTGACCCATTACATCAATTAGTCATGCACATAAGTTTAACACATAAGTTTCAAGCGTAAAACACTTAGTTTGCATAAAAAATCTCATTCCGGACATCAGATGGTCGAATGTGGTTTTTCCCATTTCCACGTTCGCCCGTTTGAGTCACGTTTTGTTCCACGTTCGCCCGTTTGAGCCACGTTCGCCCGTTTGAGCCACGTTCACCCGTTTGGGCCACGTTCGCCCGTTTGAGCCACGTTCGCCCACACGAAGGGTCGAATGAGAGCCACGTTCGCCCGTTTGCATCAGCATTTCATAAAACGCACCAAAACACATCTAAACGGTCCGAAAATATCACGAAACATCACCAATCACAGCAGTCAACTATCATTAACATATTCCTACAAAACCCTACCAATTTTATCCCGAAACCCGTTCGTTTTACAAGTTACCCGAAAATAGCAAATTATGGAGATGTCACATCAAACGCATGCAATCTTTACCCAATTAGGAAACTTTCTGAAATCAATCATTAATCAACTTAATATACTCACATTATCATGAACAATAAACCCCCAATCATATCCTTATCACTATCATCATGAACAAGCCCTAGATCTAACCCAAAATCCCCAAAATGAGCAAAACATCATCAATAATCAATTGTAACCTATCTTAATCATAAATCATCATCAATAACAGTCCTTGATCATTGTTATAACATCTATACAGCAATCAATCATCAAACAATACATAACACCACATAAAACACCATTAACACATGTTAATTTGTATTAAAACTCATTGTTTATGAATATGTTTTGTTTAGAAAGATATCAGGAAGGTTTTTATCCATGAAAACATGTTTGAATCAGATCTGGACTCTTGGGGTTTAATGAAAACGAATTGAAATGCTTTAAAAATGATTTAGAATGAAGAACACACCTTAGATCTTTGTGTAGAAGATGTTTGTAGGTTAGATTATAGAAAACAAGGGCAAAAAACTCCTTCCCTAATGTTTAAAGTTGCTAGAGAGTTTTTAGAGGCGTTTAGGTGTGACAACCTGTACCCTTCACTTTTCATAAACGTGTATAATTGGTCCCTTAACTATTTCAAAATTTTCAACCCTCGTATTTTATATAGTTTGAAATATCACGTATCTAAACTAATTCATGAGATATTATCTTTTTTATTTCTTAACTAACAATACTAGTCCTTTAAATTAAATTTGTAGGCATTGTACATATTAGCTTTATATGTTATCTACATTTAAAATCCATAGACATGCCAATACTTACAAAATTTGAGTTATTACACAATACGTTTAGTTTTGCTACTAATATATATTACAGCTAATGAAGTTCTAACTTAAATACATATTTGTTTGAAACTTATTTGATGTTGCCATCAAGACCATAGACCAAATTTTGCTAATTAATTGATTCTTCATTATTTTTTTTTCTTGTCTTCGATCACAGAAGCAACAAACAACCTAAACCATGTAAATTTTTTTACAACCTCGCCATGGCCCGCCTCCTTTTTCCGATTGCGTTCCAGCGAGCATTTTTCTTTTTTACTTCAAATCGTTTCACTTCTCGTAACCGATCTTATATCAAGTCTGAGCGGTTTTTTTTAACATTTTAAAACAAGTTTTAACGCCTTTGAATGTGTATTAATCGGCCTTTAATGAGTGTAACGACTAGGATTATTATTTGGTTAAAAGTTCGTTTTCATCAAGCCACTATATAAACTGTTTCTCTAAATCATTTTCTGCACTAATTTCCGTCCTAAAAAAACTCCAATACGCTCACAAAATCAACCAGAAGCATACTTAATTTCCGGTCCATGTTTCAGTTTTTGCAACTTCGATTTAGGTCTCTCCATGTGTTTATAGGTATGTTTTGATGTAGCCGTTTTGTTTGTCGAGCCTTTCTAATCGAAAGCCCTCTATTACAGAGCATTATCGCGTTCTGAATCGGGTTTATTAGATCTAGGTTAGGGTTAGGGTTCTTGGCTTGTTCATTTGGGGAAGAAGATGGAAACACCTATTTAGATAAATACCTTTGTTTTCTAAAATAAACATAAAGGATTAAGTGGCCTAGTGGTTTGTGTGTGGGGTTTGTCATGAAACTACCCAGGTTCGATCCCCACATGAAGCCTCCTTCTTTCTGATTTGTTTACTTATTATTATATTATTTTTCCTTTATTTTAATCATTTAAAATTCATTTAAACTTAGAATATTCATAATAAATTCATTTTTGATCCAAAAATTATGAAAATTTAGGTGTAACATCTTGACACCTCATAGAAAATTATCCCATTTTTATTTTCTGGAAAATGTTTTATTTTTATATTTTTATTGAATTAAATTGTTTTAATCATATTTAATTGATTAAAAATTCATTTTTTATGATTTTAATCTCAAAATTTTTGATAAATTATTTCTAATCATTATGAACTGAAATAAAAATATTTGGTCCAGAAAACATTTATTTTTATTAATTTTCCTATTTTTAATAATTTAAACATGATTTAATCTCATTAAATCAGTTTTAAATATAAATATATTTATAAAAATTATGAGAAAATTATTTTCATTAATTTACATAAGAAAGCATCCAATTTCTATAAAATAGCATTTTTGGGTCAAGTCTTGTATTATTAACATTATTTATGTTTAATTAGACATAATTAAACATTTATTTATTTACACTATTTAAACATCTATTCTATAAATATTTTTTCTTATAAAATAGAAATGTTTTATGTTGAAAATCTTAATTTCCACTTGATAGATCATTGTGAAATACATAATTATTTATTTATACATTTTTGATTATCGTATTTATTTTAATCTAGTTAAAGTAATTAACTAAATTATTTTGTCTTAATTATTCAAACATATTTTTTTATCTACATATTAAATAGGTAATAATTATATTACCTAAACCACATTTACAACCTATCATACATTATTTGTGATATACAACTTTTACATTAATGCGACTTATCATAAAAACTCTAATTCCCCAAATCGACTTAGCAAACCCTAATGCCTTAGACCCTAGTTACCTTAGACTTTTTAGACACTTCCTTATTAGTATTCTTACACATTATAGGTTGAATTCCTCGGAATTCCCATTACTTAGCTCACGACCGCTTAAGTGGATTTTGATCGCTTTCGCAAACTGTGAGTATATCTTTCCCCTTTTTCATGTTTTACACTTTTGGGGTGACTCATGTACGCTTATTACTTCACCCACTTAATCATGTTTTATCATATATTCTCAAGTCGCAATTCTTGTATGTGTTTTACTTGTTGATTCGCTGATAGTGTGTACTTATGACCTGAATCATTAACCGTTCTGCGGCCTAGCATAGCAATAAATAGTACTTAATTATTGTTATGTGTGAACGATTATTCATCGCCTACTATGAGCGAATACTATGTATATGTGACTCTTGATACATTAAACAAAGGTTTGATTTTGGGTGGCATTTGTACATAGCTTGAACACTAAATTGTAGACAGTATAACACATGAATTGCGAAACACTTTTTTCTACTATATGTATTCAAACAGGGTATGCTCACCAATACATTTTTGTATTGACATATACTATTTTCGTACATGTTTCAGGTGATTATTGAGACGTTTCTTTTAAGCTTTTGGATTTATATTTAAGCTTTGATTACATTGTAATCTAGTTAGACTTGACGCTTTAGAATCATTGTACTTCGTATTTTTCCTTTCAATGTAATAAACTATTTAATTCAATGTATTCAAATTTACACTTTAGTACCATGAGCTATTGAGCAATCGTCACTACGTGACACCTCGATGTTTCCGCCATCGGTTGGGGTGTTACATTAGGGTTTGTGAAATGGTGAAAAATGACAAAGTGTAGTATTTATACTATGTCCACATTCGCCCCTTTCACCTGGGCGAATGTACCCACATTTGCCCCTTTCACAGGGTCGAATGTGCATGTTCTGGTCGAATGAAACTTTTTCATTTCCACATTCCAGGTTCGCCCCTTTGCTAAGGGTCGAACCAAGATTAATTTCCAGGTTCGCCCACTCGATGTGGTCGAACCAGGACTTATGTTTTTCCTAGTTTTCCAGTTTGTCGTGTTTAACGCATTTTAACGCACCTTAACATACGAGCATGCAACCTTAGTCTATGTTTAACATATTTAAGCACGGATGATTATCTACACATCATTTAAACACGTATTTGCATATAATCTACCACAAGAATCAATCTACGCATAACACATGACCTAGTTTATGTAATTAACCAACAACGGGACTCGTAACGTGTGTGTGTGTGTGTGTGACTGACCCAATGATCCTCCGAATCATTGAACCCTGGACAATACGGACTGTGTTTCGACTCGACTGACCCCGTCAAGTATGTTGAATAAACGTTTTTTTTTTGCTAAGGTAGACTTATGTGTCCATAAAATGTTGACCTAAACATGCCGGGTGTCACATCATCCCCCTGTTGAAAGAATTTTCGTCCCGAAAATTTCCCGAAGTCAAAGAGAACGAAGCGATAAAAAGAAAAATTTTCCCGGTCGTCACATCATCCCCCTGTTGAAAGGAATCTCGCCCCGAGATTCACTCTTCGACAGTAATGAGCGTTGACCTAATTCAAGTAACGTTTCCCAGAACACAAACGAAATGATAACCATGAATGAGAGATGATGTCAACAGATACTCTATGCCGGGGAACCGCCCTCCCCAAAGTGAATACAAAACAATGAATCCTCCTGATCGAAGGCCTACTAGAGACTACTGTGATCGGTATAAATGACACACCGGTACCGTCCAAGTAGCATCTCTAAAGGACCCACATCAGACCCATGAATGCAAAACGATGACCAAATACCAAACTGAATGCACACAATGAATACGAATCGCCAAACAATGTGAATGAGAATGAATACAAGTATAACGAGAATCAAGAAAAGAATACTCACCAGTAACAGTATCAGGATCCTCCACGTTCTCCCTAGCACCAATGACGTAAGCATGAGCACGAGTAGCTCGACCACCATCCTCGTTGTCTCCACCACCGCCTGCAGCCCTTGCCTCGACCTGATTCAATTTAAAGCAGTTACGCTTGAGATGCCCCAACTCCACACAGTTATAACACCCTTGGTTTCCCCGAGGAACAGGAGCAGGGACAATCGCTTGACCTGGAACTGTCTAGAGATTGACTCTACAGTTTCTAGCAACATGGCCCACACGCTTACAACGGTTGCACTAAGTGTCGTTTGAGAATTATGAATATAAGATGTATGTCACACCCTCAAATTTCCACTTGCGGAGTTTTACCGCGAGGCGTATGACAAACCAGTATCCAAGTCAACGGTCACAATAAACAACACTATATGAAATACGTAAACTCAAAAACGTAGTTCTCATAATCATAAAACCGAGCGGAAGCATATAAGAATTTAATCAGCTTCAAAACAGTGTTCCAAAGTACCCAAGACACTTATTTTAAATATGCAACTAAGCCTAGACGCCAATGCAGACCCGTGATCCTAGTCCAACCGATGCTACCTTAGCGACCTGAGAAAAACATGCCAAAAAGACGTCAACATATATAATGCTGGTGAGTTCACAGGTTTGTTCAATTTGTTACCAAATGTTACCACGTGTTACCAAAACGTTACCATGTCCATACTATATCAATGTTACCAAGTACGCTAGCTAGGCGTATGTTTTGTTACTACTACGATTGGAAAACCATTACTAGACTGTTACCAGTGTTCAGCCCGAATGTTCAGCAAATGTTTAGCAAGTTAGAAACAATATGCACCCGGCCGGCCCTCCAAGCCGTCGAGTGGGGCCTGTCAAACCCAATAGATCTATCCACATTTCCCCCGTTGTGCATCCCCGCACATTTATGGTTTCCCCCGGGACTTTAAAAGATCGTATAGCAACGCAAAGTTAAATCATAGTATGACATATGTTACCAAAGTAAGTTTAGCGCATGTTTTCTCCCCCAAAAGTAAAAGCAGTAAAAGTGGGGCCGTGAACTCACCTTAGGTTGTGTTCTTCAAGTTTAAAAAGAAAAGCCAAGTCCTTGATAATCCCAACTACCGGAGATCTATCAAAATGTTCATATAAGTGTTCCGACTAATAACCATATGGTCAAACCAGGACTTGTGTTTTCCAAGTTTTCCAGTTTTGTCGTTTTAACGCATTTAAACACATCCTAACGTACTATCATGCAATTTTAACACATGTTAAGCACATATAGGCACCTATAATCATGTTCACACCTTGTAACACGTATTATCATGTTATGTTACACGTGTGTTAATAATCTACATGTCCTACTTGATTCAGTTCATGTAATTTCACCAACAACGGGACCCGGTACTAGTGTATTCCCAAAATGACTCCCAATGATCCTCCAGATCATTGAAATCTGGACAATCCTATTATGACCCGACTCAACTAACCCAGTTAAGTCCGTTTATAAAGGTTTCTCGCTAAGGTAGACTTATGTTTTACTAAAATGTTTAAGCCGAACATGCCGGGTGTCACAATGTAAGTGTAAAATATAACTCATGGATAGTTGTAATGTCAATTGTTGTTACCTTAGTTTAAATCAATGTGCTATTAATTTACTGCACCTAACACTTTAAGCAAATGAAACATACATTTGGGGGTGTTCAAATTGTTGTTTTCAGAGATTAAAAACACCAACAACAAAGAAAATAGCTCTTGTGAATCATAAATTTACTTTTTCTTTTACTAGATGTATACTTTTTAGTAACAAACATATGATCAACCCATTACACGGGTTATTCTCATGAACATTTTAATGCTCAAGACATCAACAAACCAACCTATAAGATCCCAAAACTGGGTGACTCCAAGGAGTTAAATAATGACATAAATGGTTTAGAGAGACTTGTCACAAAATAATGTAGCAAAAAACCTCATAGCATTTAATGAACAACCGGAAAACAATAGATTTTAAAGCAAACGTTTTTTTATTTGAAAACCTTGGCATATGTAACAAATAGTATAAAATGGTCATTGTTTGAGGTCCTTTTGGGCTCCAAAGTAGCCCCAAATTGACTAAACATCATCTCCCTGAAAGTATGATCAATCCTTCAATCGTGTATGCATTGAGTTGACATATACCAAATGTGACATTAGGTTGACATATTACTAATGTCCTAAATATGAATTTCATTAATAATCAAACTATGTACCTATAGTTGGACTTTAATAGGTTAAGCAAAACCGTACATAATTAATAAAATTCATTGTATATCAAGTAAAGCAAGAAAAAAAATAAATAGTATGTATGTGTGTTTTGGTAACTTATTTTACCATGACGCAAGTAGCCTTATAAAACATATAGACCATAGTTTCCCCCGTTCAGTGCACATTTGACCCTGTGAAAGGGGCAAATGTGGGTACATTCGCCCAGGTGAAAGGGGCGAATGTGGACATAGTATAAATACTACACTTTGTCATTTTTCACCATTTCACAAACCCTAAACGCCTCTAAAAACTCTCTAGAAACTTTAAACATTAGGGAAGGAGTTTTTTTCCCTTGTTTTCTATAATCTAACCTACAGACATCTTCTACACAAAGATCTAAGGTGTGTTCTTCATTCTAAATCATTTTTAAAGCATTTCAATTCGTTTTCATTAAACCCCAAGAGTCCAGATCTGATTCAAACATGTTTTCATGGATAAAAACCTTCCTAATATCTTTCTAAATAAAACATATTCATAAACAATGAGTTTTAATACAAATTAACATGTGTTAATGGTGTTTTATGTGGTGTTATGTATTGTTTGATGATTGATTGCTGTATAGATGTTATAACAATGATCTAGGACTGTTATTGATGATGATTTATGATTAAGATAGGTTACACTTGATTATTAATGATGTTTTGCTCATTTTGGGGATTTTGGGTTAGATCTAGGGCTTGTTCATGATGATAGTGATAAGGATATGATTGGGGGTTTCTTGTTCATGATAATCTGAGTATATTAAGTTGATTATTGATTGATTTCAGAAAGTTTCCTAATTGGGTAAAAATTGCATGCGTTTGATGTGACATCTCCATAATTTGCTATTTCGGGTAACTTGTAAAACGAACGGGTTTCGGGATAAAATTGGTAGGGTTTTGTAGGAATATGTTAATGATAGTTGACTGCTGTGATTGGTGATGTTTCGTGATGTTTTCGGACCGTTTAGATGTGTTTTGGTGCGTTTTATGAAATGCTAATGCAAACGGGCGAACGTGGCTCTCATTCGACCCTTCGTGTGGGCGAACGTGGCTCAAACGGGCAAACGTGGCCCAAACGGGCAAACGTGGCTCAAACGGGTGAACGTGGCTCAAACGGGCGAACGTGGAACAAAACGTGACTCAAACGGGCGAACGTGGCTCAAACGGGCGAACATGGAAATGGGAAAAACCACATTCGACCATCTGATGTCCGGAATGAGATTTTTGGAGATTGTTAATTGACATAAGTAGTGATAGGATATTTTAAATTAACATGTTAAATCTTTTAAATGTTAGTTTTACAAACAACACTTTATGGATTTAAGTTGTAGTGTACCTGTTTCGCATTTTTGTGACAAGTCCACGCAGATTGGTATCAGACTCACGTGCTGTTTCAACAGCCTTGGGATTCAAGCATACTTTTGTTGCATTTATGGATTTAAGTTGTAGTGTACCTGTTTCGCATTAGAGTACATTGGTTTCAGTCATATGAAGGTTTTATATGTATGTATAACACACAACATACCTGCGAAAGTATGAACTTTAAGAACTGTTATGCCAATTATAATAGGCTTTGAGGCTACGTCAATTTGGGATATGTTGAATCTTGTTGGTGAACTGATGATGTTACTCCAAAGCGCAACCGAGATTGGTTCATTGTTGTGTCAAATACTGGCTATGTTGCTTTCATTTTTTCATATGTGTATAAAAGGGTCTAAATGTTTATAAATAACATGTATGATATGATGGTAAACACCCTATGAAGTTTTAACTGCCTAAACGATGTAAATATGTATTATGATGAGTACCTGTTATCTCTTAGGTACATAATAATGTATGGTTGGTTGTCTTTGGTTGTCCCGTCCTGTAGGCTTTGCAGAATCCCAATATAATCTGTCACGAAGCACGTGTTGATAGTTATAATATGTATTTGGTAATGAATGTTTCAGGAAATAGACATAGCAAAATATTCATCTGGTATTTTGCCTGTATCAGGTATTATTGTGAATATAGATGCCTTACCAATACGCAACATTGTTGGGTTAGATAAGTTGGTGGTGAAGTTATCTGCCAAAGCGCAGGCATAACAGTCAACGTTGTAGCAGGAACCTTCTTGTAACTTTGGCTGCACAATCTTTCGCTCTTCACCTTTGACAACTGCCTATACTCCGCCACCCTAGTAAAACGGTAAAGAAAGTTTTAAAAGCGGGAAACAGTATACCAACATCAGTTTAGGCGACATTTTTTTTGGCATTATATTTATTAAGCTAGATTTAGGACATCATATTAAGCAACATCTCGTTGTATCTCTTTTATAAATAAACAATGACCATATTAAAGGAAAAATTATTTTATATTTTTCATGCGGTAACGGGGGATAAAATGAGGCCTGACAGTGTAAAAAAAGGGGAAGGACGACATGTAGCAGAAAGTATACCTCTTTGTCAACAAAGAGATAATGCAGCTCATTATCTCTATAATGTGGAATCCAGGGCTGTATGACACGAACATCAAGTCGTGGCGCTTCTCCTCCTGGCCTAAGTCCAAATATTCCTGTCTCTTCCATTATGCAACATCTATGTTAAGAAGGAAAATATCAATGTCAGCAAAGCAGAAAATGAGTTATTGTATAATATGTATAGTTTACAGTTATGTATTTTTTGCAAAGCCGTAAGGCTATACGTTATCATCTAAACTTTCATAGGTTTCTTCCTGAACTCTACTTGCTAATGACATTGAAGCAAGTTTACGTGGATGAGTGCACACTAGGACTTGTCACCGCCTACTCCCGAATCAGCAAGAAACAGAACCAACACCAACTGGTTAAATGAAGTACCTTAAATTAATCTATCATGCACACTTGTTTAAACCAAGATTAGCATAAATTGAATCAATCAACCAAACTTCATTATGCAAAGGGACGTACTACGAATCTGGGTAGGGTTTAAGGACAAAGTGGAGAAAACGACTATGAACACAGTGGCTTCAAAGTGGTCTTATTTATCGGAGTGTGGGGATGTTAAAGTTGACAAGGCAGGGATTACAGATGACATTACTATAATGGGGAAACCGACCCATGAAGGAATACATCACGTGTCACAAAGTCGTAGTAGTATCTCAATCTGTGAAAATTGAAGATTTAATGTGTAAGATTTTTTGTAAATTACAGATGACATTACTATTCATGCCTATCTTGGATTTGAATGACACAAACTAATAATCAAGATATTCTGCAGGGATTTTTTTTAGGTTCCAATTTACTACTTTATTCATTTCATAAAAGTTTTAAATTGTTTTACAATTAAAGGTTCATTTAATAAAACAATTTACATGTTAAATCTTTTTAATAACATGTTACATTTTACAAATCAAGCTAAAATAAAATAAATTAACAAGTTACATTTTTTTAATACTATGTTATGTTTTACAAATCAAGATGAAATAAAGTAATTTAACATGTTAAATTCATTTTTTTAATCCACAAGATAATTTAACTTCTGTCACCATTTTTTTAAAGGACGGGATGGAAAACTGTGAAAAATAATCATGGTCAAACCCAAACAACAAATGATTTCAATTTAACATGTTAGATCGTTTTGATGTTATGTTTTAACAAATTTGTATGAAACTGGATTGAAGTAAAAAACAAATTTAACATGTTAAATTGATTGATTCCTAGAACTACCCAAAAACTGCTTAAAGAAAAACCTAGATTAGAATATTTCGCCTCAAATCAAAGAACTATGATCAAACTCACCATAAAATGAAGACACTGAACAATAATCAAATAATAATGATCAAAGTAAACACTAATAAATTTAAGAAACTAAAAAACGTTACCTCACGGATGGTTTTCACGGTGATTAAGCAAATTAGACAAGAATGATGGCAAAGTTTTCACCAGAGACAGATCGACAACATAATTAATTGCCACGACTACCAGGTCTGCAACAGTTCTCTCTTGCGAACAAGTCTTTAGTAGCTGTCTCATGGGTGGGAAGTTACCAAAATGCCATCAACCTTCTCCCATGACAAAGCGACGATCATTGTTTCTTCGGGAAAATGCATTAGAGGGAAGAAAAGCTCGCAAGATTATCGGCTTAATATAAGCTTCTGCACCACCCAGAATCACAAGATCATCCACCCATTCACAGAAATGATTTGCTGCAACACAATAAAAAAAATGAAATTAAGATGATATGGTTAGTAATGTTTCCGCCAAATTACGATAAAACACGTTGAAAATATGACAAACTCTTTAATAGCAAGGAAATTTAACATGTTAAACAATTTTAATTAAACATGTTAAATTTTTTAAATGTTTTGTTTTACAACAAGTTAGAAAATCAAAATAAAATAATTTAACATATTAACTTCATTTTTCTTGAGTACACAAGATAATTTAACTTGTGTCGCTATTTTTTTAACGGACTAGATGGAAAATTGTTAGTAATAATCATGTTCAAACCCAAACATCAAATAATTTCAATTTAACATGTTAAATCTTTTTACTGTTAAGTTTCTTCATATCTGTATGAAACTGGAACTGAAATTAAAAAAAATTAACGAGTTAAATTGATTAATTCCTAGAACTATCAATGAATTGCTCAAATCTCCTAAAATTTTATCAGCATGTAAAACATCTCCATTATTGTTATTATTGAACAACAACAACACTAATAAAAATAGAAAACAAAAACTCACCGGTTGATCATCTAGCATGTGAGAAGCACGATAAAAACTGGAGATGTCAAGAGCATTAGGGATTCCACTCTGCTTTCACCACCACCACAGAAAAAAACATAATAATAATAATAATAATAAAAGTAATTATACTTTCTCGTTCATTGAACGACCTAGGGTTTCAACCTTGTGACACCCGGCACGTTTAAGTTAACATTTTCTAAAACACATAAGTCTACCTTAGCGAAAAACGTTTTCAAACATACTTAACTAGGTCAGTTGAGTCGTTATGATGGTTCCAGGAATCATCGGGAGTCGTTACAATGATCCACGGGATCATTGGGAGTCGGTCCATAACCATGTGAACACGAATGGGTGATTTGTAGAATCGCCGGGTTTAACACACACACGTAAATCTCGAGTCCTGGGAATTGGTGAACGGACGTAAACGTGTTAGTTATCGTGCATTATATGTTTGTAATCATTATGTGACTTGCCGGTATGTGAATACGTGTTTATATGTGTTAAAATAGTGATTTCGCGTAATTGCATGACATTATAGGTGATTACGCGTAATCACCAATAGTATAGGCAATTAGGATATCCTAATCGCCTATAGCAACATGTCTTATAGAATCCTAATCACGTGTAGCAACATGTCTTATAGCATCCTAATCACCAGTATAAATGGCGAGTAGGAGGTCCTTATAGGCGAATAGGGGCTATTCGCAAGTAACTACTAGCGATTAGCAGCCCTAATCGCCTGTAACAGCTGCGTACTCGCCTGAACTGCATACTCTTACCTTATCATGCATGCCTAATGTGTTGCAAAACACATCTAATTTCCTATGTATTTTGTATTCTATTTGGTCAAGTTTGTATTCGTTTCGTGTCAGTTTTATTATTTATTTATTTATTTTATTATTTTATAGGTGTTCGTGGAAAATGAGTTCAAAACGAAAGAATTTTAATTGAGACACGAACATTAGAGAGCATGTGTTCATGGACGTCGGAGCGTAAACGAGAAACTTTGGTCGAGCCAAGAACAACCGAGTTAGGAACATAGAATAATAATAATATAATATAATATAAAAAAATGGAATTGACTTGGGCCGTAGCCCAAGCCAAATGAATCAAAAGTTGCAATCCACAATTCATAAGTCGGTCGACTTATTTTGACGGCAGAATATATGGGATTGGAATGAATTAATATTGATTCATTCAGCATCATTCACATTGAATCGCACAGTGAGTTGACCGACAGAAGCGGTGACGAGCAAAAGAGCTGTGAAGGAGAAAAAGCCCCGGGCACGTTAAAGATTAATATTCAAGGAGTCTCGGGTTTGCTTGAGTTTTCGTTTATTATTTTTATAGACATGATTAGAACTATTTTTATTTATTTTATGAAGATGTTTCTAAATATTATAGGCTAAACTTTTGTTGGTAACTTGACTTGATGTGTGCAATTAAGTATATAAATAAATCGATCAAGTTAAAATCCTAGACTTTTCTAAAACCACACACTATCGGCAAGTGTACCAATCGCAAGTAGCAAGTAGGCAAGACCAGGTATCGAACCTAAGGACTTTATCTAACACTTTTGAAATTACTCCTAATGAATTACCGAATAAAATATTATTATTATTAAATTGATTGATTGGGGGGTTTAAACTGAAATTAAAATAAATAAATTAAAACTAATTAAAACTAAATTACTGATTAACTAAGAAACTGGAAATAAACGAAAGCTAAGAAACTGGGTTGAAACTCTAATGAGGAGAAGATTGGTAACCTGGGTAGAATCCCTAGACTCTGGTTATAAAATCTGACCTATGTAATCCGATTGGAGACCCTGTTCTCACCTAATAAACCTCCTGTCAAGGATAGTCGACTAGACTCAAGGTGGGACAAGTATTGAGATGCTAAAATGAAAGTGGATCGCCCCAGCGAAACCAAATCCCACAGTAATCCTTTAATCAACCACTCTTGGATCGAAAACTCCCAAACTGCGAAGCAGACTTAACTAATACGAATGAAATCCTAGGAAAACTCTAAACACAAATACGTAACCCGTCTCGCCCCAGCGATAACCAAACTACCAAACAATGCCTAGTTAGTCAACCTAGCAATCCCGAATTATATTCCTAACCTTCGGGAAGGGATTGCACACCTTAGCTAATTGATTTTAAAGACCTGTTAAACTTGCGCTATTCCTAACTGCAAGAACTAGCTCGACAACAAAAGTTAATCAACTAGAATGATTTTTAGATCGAGGGGATATTCCTATGTGCCTAGAACATCAAAACCAACAAACAAGTAATCAAATCAAAAAGCGCCAGCACACAGATATTCAAAATCAAACATAAAAATTAAATCATGTAACCCAACACGTCCAAAACGGAAAACATAAGTCTTTAATTAAAAACCATAATCTAGTTCATCAATGCCTAACAAATCACCAACGTTCGGGATACAGGATTCGTGTGTGCGTCAAGACAATTATTTTTCCTAACTATAACGTACGTTAATATCATCTAACATATGTTATTATCCCATGACATATCAAAAGACCTTCTTAGCTAACCCTAGTTATGCGTTTAGTCACGAAGGTACATGCAAGTTAACTAGAGCTCAGTAAAAGTAATATTTTGAAAATGCGGGGTGTCACATCATCCCCAAGTTGAAAAGAATTTCGTCCCGAAATTCAGCAAGTAAACAGTGAAGCCAGTGTAAAATTGTATGCTTGGTTACCGGATGTCACATCATCCCCAAGTTGAAAGGAATTTCGCCCCAAAATTCACTTTGAGATAGTTGCTTTACGTTTAGTGTTTGGTTTATGCATAGTTTCAGGTTCAGTAAAGAGATGTGGGTATTTAAGCCGCATTTGATCCATGCGTTCCCACGTGTATTCCGGTCCTAGACGGGAATCCCATAGTACCTTAATAATAGGTATAGTGTTTTGTCTGAGTTTCTTAACGCCCCGCTCAAGAATCTCCACTGGTTCTTCCATGAACCGTAGCTGATCGTCCACCTGGATCTCCTCCGGTGTCACCACCAGTGTTGTATCCGATAAGCATTTCTTTAAGTTTGATACGTGGAATACGTTGTGCACTCCACTGAGTTCATCAGGCAAGTTTAACTTGTAAGCTACCGGACCAATCCTTTCGATAATCTCGAATGGTCCAACGTATCGTGGGTTCAATTTTTCCCCGTTTTCAAAGCGTATCACCCCCTTCCAAGGTGACACCTCCAATAGGACCTTGTCCCCAACCTGGAACTCCAAAGGTTTCCTACGCTTATCAGCTTAACTTTTCTGTCGATCACGAGCAGCAGTCATCCGATTTCTGATTTGCACTATCTCCTCAGAAGTTTTGTGCACAAGTCCGGGACCTGTTAGCTGGCTATTCTCAACTTCAGTCCAGCGGATGGGAGACCTACACTTGCGTCCATAAAAGTGCCTCTAAAGGCGCACACTGTATTGAAGTGGGGTAACTGTTGTTATACGAGAATTCAATCAAAGGCAAGTGCTTATCCCAACTGTTGCCAAAATCCGCCACGCACGCTCGTAGCAGATCATCCAATGTTTGGATTGTTCGTTCACTCTGTCCATCCGTCTGTGGGTGATAGGCTGTGCTCATATCTAAGCGAGTTCCCAAAGAGTTTTGGAGAGTAGTCCAAAAATGAGAAGTGAATCGCGCATCGCGATCAGATATAATAGAAGTAGGCACCCCATGCCTAGAGACTACCTCCTTGACGTAGAGATTTGGACTTGTCACAAAAATTGAGAGATGTTACGCTTCCGAAAACAGAGGTCTTTTGGCCGACGTGTGATGGGCTGAAAGCAAATGCAGACTTGAGTTTTACTTTTATTCACCATTGCTGACTGTGCAGCAGCCAAACGGTGACGAATCTGTTTAGTCAATGACCATAACATGGCCATTTATGCCAAAAGAAATTGTAGTTAAATTCATATGAGCGTTTATCATGCTTATCTTCATCATGGCAAGACATCACACTTGTCATGAGAAAAACAATACAAAAACCATACAAAAACCATAACACGATTAAAAACGCCGTAAATTTGCCCATTGACTAAAAACCTCATAGCATTTAACATCTTAATATAACCAATATTGGAGCACCACATAATTTGTATCTATGGAAAACTCCCGGGTTCTCCGGCTGATTTTAACCAGGTCCTTTTGCATTTTGGGTTTGTAATAAAGTTTTACGCTTCCGCAGCGATGGATTTATGAAAACTTGATGGTTTGTTTATGTCATTTTTACGTATCATATAGTGTCGTTTATTGTGACCGTTGACTTAGATCCTGGTTTGTCACGCGCCTCGCGGTAAAACCCCGCACGTGGAACTTGAGGGTGTGACAAACCTCTAGGTCTTGCTGTATATGAGCCCTAACAATTAATAAAAACAAAAGTATAAAAGGATAAGTTAAAGATAATACAGAACTGTACCTACGGACGGAATGAAGAGATGGCAGTGGAATCATCCGACGGGAGTTATGGTGACCTAGGGATTCCACTCTGATCCAAAGGCTTAATCAGGAACAAACGAAACACCATGGATTGCCACCATGGATGAACATTTGAGCTGTAGAGAGAGAGAGAGAGCAAGTGGAGAGCAGAGAAGAGGGAGAGCAAAGAAAGAGAAGAGAGCAGAGTGAGATAGAAGAGGGAAAGCAGAGAAAAGGGAGAGAAGAGAGAAAGAAAGACTCACGTGAAAGAGGGGTTATGAACTTTTTTTTTAATGTCGATTGTACCCCTGACTTGAAAATTAAGCTTATAGTTATTTAGTTTGATCCTAGCCATTGATTTATATAATCCAAGGGTTTTCAGAGGGGTTCCCTAGTTCCCCGCCCTTTTGAGGTTCCCCATTGAACCTCTCACTATATATATATATATATATATATATATATATATATATATATATATAGGGGAAAGTTAATTTGAGAACACCTATATTTCGTGCGAACCGTGAGAACGACATTTAAAACCATTCAAATTAAAATTTTCTTTTTACACTTATCTTTATTACTAAAATACAATCTCAAAAATACAATTTACGCGTAAAAATTCAAACGTATACGAAAATAAATTGTTTTTACACATGTGTAAATTTACTGTTTATACATGTGTAAACTGTTTCATTTACACATGTGTAAAAAGTTAATTTGAAAGTGTTTTTGCAAGAAAAGATGAATTGTTTGGAAAGAAAATTCATTTATTAATGTTGTATTTTGATTATAATGATGTTTGTATTAAAAAAACTGATTTTGATTGATTTTTTACCTTGTTCTCACGGTTCTCACAATATTTAGCGTTCTCAAGATAACGCTTCCCTATATATATATATATATATATATATATATATATATATATTATCAGATCCCATTATACTATCCTAAAATAAAACGTTTAATTAACATCAATTTTGCACGAGAGCTATTACCATTGATACTTACAACTAAATCATTTTAAATAGAAATAATTGCTTATAGATTATTCTATAACATAAATACGTCTTAGGAAAATTTCCCAACAATCTATTATATATTTATAGACACTTAAAATTTTGAAAACCAAAAGTTAGTATATAGAATATGAAAGTGTCGTTTGAGAATTATGAATATAAGATGTATGTCACACCCTCAAATTTCCACTTGCGGAGTTTTACCGCGAGGTGTATAACAAACCAGGATCCAAGTCAACGGTCACAATAAACAACACTATATGAAATACGTAAACTCAAAAACGTAGTTCTCATAATCATAAAACCATAGCGGAAGCATTTAAGAATTTAATCAGCTTCAAAACAGTGTTCCAAAGTACCCAAGACACTTATTTTAAATATGCAACTAAGCCTAGACGCCAATGCAGACCCGTGCTCCTAGTCCAACCGATGCTACCTTAGCGACCTGAGAAAAACATGCCAAAAAGACGTCAACATATATAATGCTGGTGAGTTCACAGGTTTGTTCAATATGTTACCAAATGTTACCACGTGTTACCAAAACGTTACCATGTCCATACTATATCAATGTTACCAAGTACGCTAGCTAGGCGTATGTTTTGTTACTACTACGATTGGAAAACCATTACTAGACTGTTACCAGTGTTCAGCCCGAATGTTCAGCAAATGCTTAGCAAGTTAGAGACAATATGCACCCGACCGGCCCTCCAAGCCGTCGAGTGGGGCCTGTCAAACCCAATAGATCTATCCACATTTCCCCCGTTGTGCATCCCCTCACATTTATGGTTTCCCCCGGGACTTTAAAAGATCGTATAGCAACGCAAAGTTAAATCATAGTATGACATATGTTACCAAAGTAAGTTTAGCGCATGTTTTCTCCCCCAAAAGTAAAAGCAGTAAAAGTGGGGCCGTGAACTCACCTTAGGTTGTGTTCTTCAAGTTTAAAAAGAAAAGCCAAGTCCTTGATAATCCCAACTACCGGAGATCTATCAAAATGTTCATATAAGTGTTCCGACTAATAACCATATGGTCAAACCAGGACTTGTGTTTTCCAAGTTTTCCAGTTTTGTCGTTTTAACGCATTTAAACACATCCTAACGTACGATCATGCAATTATAACACATGTTAAGCACATATAGGCACGTATAATCATGTTCACACCTTGTAGCACGTATTATCATGTTATGTTACACATGTGTTAATAATCTACCTGTCCTACTTGATTCAGTTCATGTAATTTCACCAACAACGAGACCCGGTACTAGTGTATTCCCAAAATGACTCCCAATGATCCTCCAGATCATTGAAATCTGGACAATCCTATTATGACCCGACTCAACTAACCCAGTTAAGTCCGTTTATAAAGGTTTCTCGCTAAGGTAGACTTATGTTTTACTAAAATGTTTAAGCCGAACATGCCGGGTGTCACAATGTAAGTGTAAAATATAACTCATGGATAGTTGTAATGTCAATTGTTGTTACCTTAGTTTAAATCAATGTGCTATTAATTTACTACACCTAACACTTTAAGCAAATGAAACATACATTTGGGGGTGTTCAAATTGTTGTTTTTAGAGATTAAAAACACCAACAACAAAGAAAATAGCTCTTGTGAATCATAAATTTACTTTTTCTTTTACTAGATGTATACTTTTTAGTAACAAACATATGATCAACCCATTACACGGGTTATTCTCATGAACATTTTAATGCTCAAGACATCAACAAACCAACGTATAAGATCCCAAAATTGGGTGACTCCCAGGAGTTAAATCATGACATAAATGGTTTAGAGAGACTTGTCACAAAATAATGTAGCAAAAAACCTCATAGCATTTAATGAATAACCGGAAAACAACAGATTTTAAAGCAAACGTTTTTTTTATTTGAAAACCTTGGCATATGTAACAAATAGTATAAGATGGTCATTGTTTGAGGTCCTTTTGGGCTCCAAAGTAGCCCCAAATTGACTAAACACCATCTCCCTGAAAGTATGATCAATCCTTCAATCGTGTATGCATTGAGTTGACATATACCAAATGTGACATTAGGTTGACATATTACTAATGTCCTAAATATGAATTTCATTAATAATCAAACTATGTACCTATAGTTGGACTTTAATAGGTTAAGCAAAACCGTACATAATTAATAAAATTCATTGTATATCAAGTAAAGCAAGAAAAAAATAAAAAGTATGTATGTGTGTTTTGGTAACTTATTTTACCATGACGCAAGTAGCCTTATAAAACATATAAACCATAGTTTCCCCCGTTCATAAAATGTTTAATTAACATCAATTTTGCACGAGAGCTATTACCATTGATACATTCAATTAAATCATTTTAAATAGAAATAATTGCTTATAGATTATTCTATAACATAAATACGTTCTTAGGAAAATTTCCCAACAATGTATGATATGTTTATAGACACTTAAAATTTTGAAAACGAAAAGCTAGTATATAGCATATGAAAGTGTCGTTTGAGAATTATGAATATAAGATGTAAGTGTAAAATATAACTCATGGATAGTTGTAATGTCAATTGTTGTTACCATACGTTTAAATCAATGTGCTATTAATTTACTACATCTAACACTTTAAGCAAATGAAACATACATTTGGGGGTGTTCAAATTGTTGTTTTCATAGATTAAAAACGCCAACAACAAAGAAAATAGGTCTTGTGAATCATAAATTTAGTTTTTCTTTTACTAGATGTATACTTTTTAGTAACAAACATATGATCAACCCATTACACGGGTTATTCTCATGAACATTTTAATGCTCAAGACATCAACAAACCAACCTATAATATCCCAACATCGGGACTCCCAGGAGTTAAATCATGACATAAATGGCTTACAGAGACTTGTCACAAAATAATGTAGCAAAAAACCTCATAGCATTTAATGAATAACCGGAAAACAACAGATTATAAAGCAAACGTTTTTTTTATTAGAAACATTGGCATATGTAACAAATAGTATAAGATGGTCATTGTTTGAGGTCCTTTTGGGCTCCAAAGTAGCCTCAAATGTACATATAGTTGGACTTTAATAGGTTAACCAAAACCGTACATAACTAATAAAATTCATTGTATATCAAGTAAAGCAAGAAAAATAATAAATAATATGTATGTGTGTTTGGGTAACTTATTTTACCATGACGCAAGTAGCCTTATAAAACATATAAAAAAAATACTTAAACATCACGCAAAAAATACGAAGTAAAAACATAACAACGAACATGTTTAATTCTATATATATACACACATACATATTTATGCACATACATATACCATAGTTTCCCCAGTTCATATATATTATAATGCAATTTGTTTTTAATGATGTTTATCAGACTCCAACAAATAGAACGCTTATGTTGCCAAAGGGTGTACACCACCTATTTTATCCACATATAATTGTTTATTTATATTATTCAAGATACTTATATATTTTAATTTTTTTGTAAAACATTTATTTGGAAAATTACAATAATCCTAATTACCAAAATCTAGTAAATAGTTTCTAGTATTCATTATCTAGTTTCTTATATACAACAAATGTATAAATAGCGTTGTTGAAATTTTACTTAATAAAAACCATTGAGTCTCAACTATAAACAAATATAAGATTTTGTTTTCTTTCTGTAAAGCGGACTTAAATTGTTATATATTTAGTAATTTCATTTTCCCTATCTTATCCTCAACACTAGAATAAATGTTAATATACATCCAAACTTACACCATAAATAATTCAGAAATTGAGAGATGTATTTTTAAGAGTAAAAGTTAGTAACGATAAGCGTTTTTACAAGATGAGCATTATGAAAATGACTAACCCAAAGCAATAAAACCAAGAATATTTTAAACGCTATAATCAATTCAAGATACCAATAATAAATTGCATGTGTTAAAGTAATTCAATGAAACTAGTTACTAAATAACGTAAACTAATAATAAATAGTAAATAATATTGATTCATTAATTTGTCATTAGTAGTTCAAAAAACCAATTATAAATAGCATCTGTTAAAATACTAAGGTAACACAAAAAAAAAAACTATTAGCTTAATCTAAACAGATTTGTGATGGAGATGAAAAAAAATATGAAGTGTTTTCTTTTCATTTACATCTTATTCACATGTTTTAATAACAAGGTTGCTTCAAGGTCCCCTGTAGATATTTGTTGGACACAAGGTAATACCTTGGAAAGTCTTACTGTCTTTTTATGTTATCACATGTTTGTTGTTTTACGTTATCTTATATATTATTTTATTTTATTTTCTAGATGGTAAATCAAGACCCCTTATTATAAATTTTGCGCCCAACGCTTGTGTGGAAAGTCCCTGTGCCGAAAAGTGCATAAATAGTGTTCCATTTAGTGAAACATTACTTGATTATACATGTCAAGGAACCCTTTGTATTTGTTGTGTGCGAGACAACTAGCTATTTGTGACATCAAAATAAAGATGGTGACAATATATTCATCTTAATTAATCTATATTGAGACGATTTTATATCATTTATTGTGAGGGTCGTAGGATCAGAAACTTTGATCAGTTGCACAATAACTCCAGATTCTAATAGATTTTAACAAAAAATAATGAGATCCATGTTATTTTCACGCATCTTGTTTCTGTATATTCTTTCTATCCATATTAATCTTCAAATCTATATATATATATATATATATATATATTACATTATCAGATCCCATTATACTATCCTAAAATGAAACGTTTAATTAACATCACTTTTGCACGAGAGCTATTACCATTGATGCTTTCAATTAAATCATTTTAAATAGAAATAATTGCTTATAGATTATTCTATAACATAAATACGTTCTTAGAAAAAATTCCCTAACAATGTATGATATGTTTATAGATACATAAAATTTTGAAAACCAAAAGCTAGTATATAGAATATGAAAGTGTCGTTTCAGAATTATGAATATAAGATGTAAGTGTAAAATATAACTCATGCTAAAAAGAAATAAAATTTTGAAACACCAAGAACCAGAAAGTGTAATCGTCAGAAGAGTTATGCCGAGATCGACGTAACATGTTAAATCGTCGTATGAATTTAACTCGAAGAAATTAGAATTTGAGCTTAGAACTCACATTTATGTTAAGGGTTCTAAAAAAATTGAATTCAAACTTAATAAAGATATAATTAACGAGTCACGAACCAACCTAACTTGGAGTCAACAAACTCTGTGATGGATCTATCCCACGATTTAATGTGACGTAACTAAAGTTGTTTAAAGAGTCGAGTGGTGCCTAAGCCATTTGAATTTAGAAGGCTGAAATTCGAGCTTTGGACCCGATTCAATTAAAAACCAAAGTAGCTCATCTTGACTCGGTTTGGTTCAAATACACAGCCTAATTTAACCAAAGGGCCATATTGGTGTATAGAGATGGGATAACCCTACTTTGGTTTACTCTCTTATGTGGCCCAGCAAAATGGATTTATTATTGCCTTCACGTTGCTGCCTCTTTCTTGAAGTCCACTTCTTCGAACATTGATGCTTTTGTTGCATTTATAACCTATCACAACTTCAAATTTTTTTATTTTATTTTAATTTTGGTACGAAAAACTACTTTTATTAAAACCAAGAGGCCACTAGCAAGAAGCTAGAGACCTCATACACCAAAACTGCTCACAGGCGTTACACCAAAACCAGAAACAAACTACATCACACCTAGTTACACCAAATAAGATTATAGCACCTAGCTAATCTTGCAAGAAGCACCATTATCCACTATAGACGGGTCATATCCACCTGTCATAAGTTGTAAATCTACGGGGGACACGTTGCATCGAATTCTGTTGAGTGGCGTCTTAGCATAATTCCCAAAGAAATCAAAGCCATTGCTTTCTTTTCTCCTTTTTGGTGTTTTTTTTTCAAGGCGGAAACAATGATTTTACTCAGATTGAATGGATTTCCCACACCGGTATTAACATCCCGAGTATTTGAATTGCACCCATCAGTTTTAACCACCTTACTACCTAATAATTTCTTATGCTTACGAGTCCCCTTTAAAAAGTTACATGTCAATTCTTTTTAAGTCATACGACTGGCGCACGACTTAGTTCACGGTTTTTGAGCTCAAACAATGCCGGCAAGTGGGCAACAACATAAACGAATATGTGATGGTATTACACTGTGTAGCTACTAAACAATTACGAACAAAAAGGCATGCTTGGGAATAATACTTTTCGTATTTTGAACCGTCCAATTTTAAATCCATAATTGTATTGATTATACATGTAAAACTACAACAATGCCTTATAATTCGGACGATTCAAAATACGGAAAATATAATTCCTAGACATGCCTTCTAAACATAAAGTAATTGAAAATAAAAGGCCAGTTAAAAACATTAAATGAATAATTAAGTACATAACAAAAGATATTTAGGGCTATAAATGATCCAAGCTAAGCCCGAGCTCGCCTAGGCTCAAGCTCAGGCTTGTTTAATTTATGAGAGCTCGAGCTCGAACTTGGCTCGTTCATTATTTCTTAATTAATTTATATTAATTATAATTATACCTTTCTACCAATTTATACATAACATATATGAGAGCTCGAGCATAAAATAAAGAATTAACATTAAAAACAACAATATAAGAGATGGTAAACGAGATTATGGACAATTCGACCCGGACATAACTATATGAACATGCATTGCAGGTTGCCACTTATTTCAAAACCCGTATCTCATGTACAACAAATGTTTATAAGCCTATTTGAAGAGGATTGCCCAAGTGATATATCTAACTCGCATAATAATTATACATCACCCTGAAGTCACTTGCACACCCACACCAGTTAATGCTAGAGTTTTTCTTCCACTTGGATTCCTTGCCCTTTTAGTTTTACCAACCTCGAGCCATTTCAAAGAATGGAATAAAGGTATACTTTCTTATGATATCACACATGACACATTGCGTCACTATAACTATTTCATATGGTTATAAAACGACACGTAGGCACGTAGCAATGTATATGACAATATGCTATGCATATATATAAATGAAAATTACACAACTATGTAGATTTCATAGCCTCGTAGAACAACAACCATGTACATATGATGCGAGGACACATATGTAAATAAATATGGATACATTGGATTCTTTTATCATATGCTGCCTTATGTCACGTCTCGACTTTTGTCATTAATTTTTCTTATATAATAAACACCATGATATATTTTTCTGAAAAATAAGCAGTTTGTTATGAATGCATAAATTATAGTGACTCTCCAAATACATGGTGACTCTCCGTATACTTAACTCTCATGTTACATTACTCTTGTACTACTCTAAGAGCCTATAAATAGAGGCATTTGTATTTCATATTGTAATGAATAAATAGAGTTATCTCATTCTTCATTCTCTCTTTTCTCTATGTTATCTCTATAATCATGTTATCATATTTATATAACTTGTATTATAGTTGCTAATAGACCGTTGTTCTACAACACGTTATCAGCACGAACTGTTGCACCATCATCAGGTATACCACATACTCTAACTTATCATTATTCTTTATTCTCACATACATGATCCATATTGTAATTCATACAATTATGGGTTGTGTTAGAGATTTGTTTTGTTATTCTCTTTAATCTCCCTAAATAATCCATATTATAACAAATACGATTTTTTGTTAGATGGAGATTTATATTTATTATTTCATCAAAGTATGTTCAATCATGTTTTATATTTCAACATGTATAGTGAATTATATTATAACTAGTCATAACTTCTTTTATCCCCAGATATAGATATATATTAATTTAATGGTTTAATCAATATTATTATATTTGTTTTTAGATTTTGATTTCACTTGTGTTAATTATTTGTTTTTTTTTTATTAAAGTGCATGTTAACATGTTTTGAATTTTAACATGAAATGATTGTACAATAAGAGTTAAGAAGCTATAATATGTAATTGATTTGACCCTAAAGTAAGTATAAAAGTTATGTTGGACTCGCGTGACCTTTCACATTCAGTTATTTACATTGACATGGTTAGTATCATATAATATTATAAATTCATTGATTGTGGCCTAAAAAAAACTAAATGTATACATTTTTTTATCTATAAAGTAGTAATCTTAAATCAACTGATGGCATCATCCTTTTAATTACCATGATAATTGTAGACATTATTGTATCCATGTTTAGATTTGAAATATTTATGTGGTAAAAGAGATATGTATATTTGTAGAACGAACATATCATACAAAAAGAGTTATTGATCATACTTTTATCATGGAGACTTTACGGAGATATTTTAAAATAAGTGCAAACATTAATTTGTATGTATCATATTCATATGATTAGTTATACCATTATAAGTTATTACATAAATTAACTATGTTTGTTTATTGGTGATGAAAAGTTTCTTATTTCATAAAGGCATGAAGGCTTATTCTAACTCGTCTTTATATGGTGACATGCTATAACATCATGTATTATATACATGCTATTATTTCTTTATATTCATAATATCAAATAGAACAATTAAACCAAAGTTGTGGTTTATTGTCACCCTTCATAAAGAGTAGAAATTTGCTTTGATTTGACATCAAAGTGTCATGCTCACTGTATCTCTTTATCATGTTACAAAAGGTCGTAAGATGTTAGAAAGGTAACATTATATGACTCGGACGTATATATACTTCTTAGTTGATGTTACATTACATGAAGAGAAGTTTATTTATAAAGGAAAATCGGATATTACAAATTTTGTTTGTCAAACCTCAAATATGCTCTTGAAGTGGCAAGATTATTAAAAAAATATATAAGGTTTGAAACGACCACCATGAAAGTGGTGTAGTCTCATCCATTCCCTGAAGTGAATGTGATGAAAATGATCGGTATAAAGGTTAAGATCATGTACATAACTACTAAAGTTGTAATGATTCCACCATGAAAGTTTTGTGGTTATAATCCATTCCCTGAAGTGAATGCGATGTTATAATTATTGGTATAAATTAAGTCCATGATTATGGTAATTGTGAAAATTGTTATGATGCTCATGTTAATGAGATCGACTTTGTTAATAATATGATGATTACAAAATGATCGTTATAGAGGTTATGATCATAGTAAATGAGGAAGTTGTAATGATCACCATGTTCATAACAAGATCAGCCATGTTAATCCTGAATGAGGAAATTATAATGATCATCATGTTGATAATAAGATTAACGATGTTAATATTGAAATCGACCACACGAAGTGGCACACTAATGAAGTAATTATATGAGAATGAGATATATTATTCTCTCATATTTCTTGTCGTGTATTAGACAGCAAAAGTGCAACATGTCTAATAATTTGTCACATATGAGATGTGCTCATGAAGTAACCATATCATTAAGAGAGTATGACAAGTTTGAAATCATCTCATATTCTTGTGATTGAGTAAATAATGAAAAGTTATGAAGCTTGTTTCGTTTATACTCCATTCCCTGAAGTGAATGTGACTACATATTGACCATTGTAAAGGTAATGATCATGGACATCATTGAGACATTTGTAATGATGAGATCGACCATTTGGAATTGTAATGATGGTCATGTTAATAATGAGATGATGTTTTGAAGATTTCATACATATTCTCATATCTTACGTTTGTATTACATGCGTGCAAGTAATACATATTCGACCATAAACTAGAAGTTTAGTTTGTGGATCATAATTATTTAATTAGTTGGCATGACCGGTAAGACCACACCGAGTCGATTATGATGTGAACATAATGAAGAACTTAAAGATTCTTCCATCTGATACAAAGCATGTAATGTTTGCTCTTAAGCAAAATTATATATTTTGGAATTGATTAAAGGATACGCATATCCTAACATATTACCATTTAGTATTTAAAATCGATGCATCGTCTAAATGGTTATCAAGTTTCAAACCTAAAGTTTGCTTCATTTATAGATTAGCTAATAAGATAGCAAGCATATTATTCTAGATTGGCATATTTAATCAATTCACAAGATAATAATGATCATTGGAATAAGTGTTGAACTTCATATAGCTTATGTTCATAAAAATATTGCTTTCATTGAGATGATCACTAAAACGTCTACTATTGATTGCAATGTCAATGATCATGAAAGCAGAAGTTCATGTTTACATTTGATTTTACATGCAGTAACATTTATTCACATCAAGCCAATAATGGTAATAGTTTCTCCCCATTATAGTTGGTTTTTGGTCAGGAACCAAATATTGCCCATCTAAGATTTTTGTTGTGCGACATATATTGAAATTGATCCACCACGACGCACGGAGATGGGACCTTAAAAGGTGATTGGGAATATATGATGATTTATAGAGCCTTCAACAAGAGATTTATTTACATCTCAGTATATTGATATCCATCTCAATGGATTAACATTCCCAACATCAGGGGGAGATAAAAGGCAGTTGGAAATAGAAATGAGTTAGAATGAAATATCATTGATCCTCGTACTAAACAATGTGAACCAAAAGTTCAAAGGATAATTCATTCACAGAGATTAGCGAATTAATTACCAGACGCATTAACTGACCTAAATATGATGAATAGCTAATCAAGTCACATATACCAACTGCTAATGCTTCATTTAAGATGAGTGTCCAGGAAGGACAATCGTATATTGGCAATAAGCCTACTGCACGCCTAAAGCGTGGTAGACTAGTCGATTCCAAAGAATAAAAATCCTCGAGAAATTGGAGCAAGTAAGAAAGATGGTCAAGTCGAGGTTATAGTAAAAAGGTCTCCTGAAGAGACATTAGACATGAGGGTTCCAGAAGAACCTCAGGTACCTGAAAATAAAGAGATCTCGTTATACAGTATCATGTCTACGAAATGTATGGAATCGAAATAAAATCGACGTCGTTATAAATTTTATGTAATGTAGCGCTTAAAATGAGGATCAAGATTTAAGATCTGCCTATGAATGAATACAAAGAAATGATTGGCCAAAATGGAAAGACGCAAATACGGCAGAGTTGAATTCTCTATTGAAAAGGAAAGTTTTGGACCAGTAGTCCATACAACAAAAGTTGTAAAACATATAGACACGAAAAGGTCTTTTGTGCGAATAAACATTTGAAAAGAAAATGATATATGGTAAAATTGGTGGCACAAGAATTTCACAAAGACCCATAATTGATTATGAGGAGACGCATTCTCCAGTGGTGGATACAATGATTTTTTCATTATGTTATTAGTCTGGTAATGCAAAGAGAGAATTGAAATGCGTCTAATAAATATCATGATTTACTTGACACTGAAAGTTTACATGAAAAATACCTGATGAAGGATTTAATGTGTCAAAATCTTGTAACCTAAGTTCTCGAGAACATTATGATCGGAATAAACAGATTCAATTCTGAATATGTTATGTTTGTTATATGATTGAATTGAATATAAGTGGAACTCCTCATGAGTATCTTAAAGCAACTGGGGTGCTTAAAATGTAATATGAAACATCGTAGGATGTAATTATTGTGCACCAATACACCACATGTGATAAACTGAACCTGGTGATTATGATACTTTAATGTATAAGAATGGTACAATATATATTGGAGAAATAGATGTTATTGTTCTTCCAATTGAAGAGTTAATGCACTTGCGTAATTGGTCAAGATAGAAAAGTCCTTGATGGATTAATGATGCTTGCAGCATTGATATTAATACCTTAAGAAGTATTATGTATGGACTAAAATAAGGGGGTTGAGTGTTTTAAAACTCATGAGATATCCCGATAAAGAGCAACATAAGTTTGATTGTATTATCCAGCTTGTATCAAAAGTTTTCTTTTAAAAGTTCACTCGCAGTTTACAGTGATAATGTCTGAGCATTATCGAGAGACTCTGTAGAATTTTTAAAAGGGGATATTTGAAAGTCCTTGACATAGTGCACTTGCTGCTTGATCTACAATTCGAGTATATATGTAATGATATATTTACCAATCCATCAAAGTATATCTTGAAAAGATGGTGGGACATTTTACAATGGACATAGCTCATGTTTAAAGTGCATTAAAGGTTGTCCAATTACTTGATATGGAAAATTATTCATTTCATCTCCTACCAAAGTAGAGATTTTCACTCTACAAGTACCATAGTTAAATATATATATATGTGTATATTAGTATATGTCTTGCTACTTATGCATGATTATTATATATTCCACTTGAACTTATTACCATAATATAGCCTATGTCAAGCGAGGAGACACCGGAATGAGTTAAAACAAATACTTCAGGTATGAGCGATATTTGATTTTATTTTTCTAACCCATGAAAACAAGTTTGGTTAATCTTGTAGATGTTGGGAATGTAACACAACAATAGTGGATCATATGATATTTATTTTCGAGAGGAGGTACCAGAAAATCTCATATGAAGATTATACACCATTACTCAACATAAAGGATTGTACTTCAAGAGATCAAGCGACATTTCATTGGCTACGAAAGCTTTAAGCAACTTTCAATGAAGATTGACACATGTTACTGAAAGACTACATATTCAAATGAGGGGGAGTATCATACAAGTTGCACTCTTTTTCTCTTAACCAAGTTTTGTCCCATTGGGTTTTCTTAGTAAGGTTTTTAATGAGGCAACATACCTGATCCAGAAGTATCAGGAAGAGTAATATGCCCTGCACTCTTTTTCCCTTAGCTGAGGTTTTGTCCCACTGGGTTTTCCTGGCAAGGTTTTTAACGAGGCAGCATCGCAAAACGTATTAAAAGAATGATATATTATTTCATGATGTGGATAGTCAAGGGGGAGTGTTTTGAATGCATAAATTATAGTGACTCTTCACATACATGGTAACTCTCTGTATACTTAACTCCCATGTTATATTACTCTTGTACTACTCTAAGAGCCTATAAATAGAGGCATTTGTATTTCATATTGTAATGAATAAATAGAGTTCTCTCATTCTTCATTCTCTCTTTTCTTTATGTTATCTCTATAATCATGTTATCATATTTATATAACTTGTATTATAGTTGCTAATAGACCGTTGTTCTACAACACAGTTTGATATATTAAAAAAAAAAAAGAAAATTAGAAATAACCACCAACAAAATTATGTAGCGCACAACACAGACTAATTAATGGAATATTAACATTTGAGCGAAGTCCATTAATGACAGGAAAAATGATACGTAGCAAGTACTAAACATGATTCTAGTTGGGATATTAAAGACTACTTAATACTTATTACTTTATTAGCAGTTGCAAGTTGAGAACCATAAATCATTAAATACAAGGTTATGGATTTGAGTATACAAATTTTTATTTCGGGTTGAACTAGTGACAGATCTAGAAAAAAAGTTAAGAGGTAGCATGGGCTAGGGATAGCCGATACATCAAACAAAGATGGAAAAAAATAATTTTACACTAATAATGTACTACGCCAAGAAAGTTGAGGGGTAACATGGGCTACCTCTCAACCCCCTCTAGGTTGAACTATGGGGTTTACTTAGTTGTGTGTTTCCTTCTGTATGGGTATACCGCGTCACTAGTCACTACTTTCTGATGGCCTAGGGTGGAGATGCCTTATGTTTACTTAGGTGATCAAGGGTTCAATTCCCACTTCCAACATTTATGGTTGGATATTTTGCCAAGTGATGGTTGAGCCTACCCTCTTTGGAGGGGCCAGGTTTGATTCTGATGGCCCCCCGGTTTTCTATTACCGTGCATTTACTCCAGAGAGGCTTGCCTCTTGTGGAGGGTGCAACATCTGTCAAGTGGTAGGTGGCGGGAAATTTTCCGGGTGGAAGCCTTAGTGCCCCTTATGCGCAGCCTCGACTCGCTTGTGGGTCGGCCACTCTCGCGTCAGCGTGGACCCGGTTAAGACAACATAGTCTGACCATTGTAAAGTGGCTATGAGATCCCTTTCTAAAGGGTTGTGATAAACTCTGCCACAACATAGAAAAATCACCTTCCAAAAAAAAATCTGTACTTTCTAATTTTTCAAACGCACAGTTATCCGAGCCTTTGTTGTTAAAAAAATGAGTAAAATGACATCCATACCCCTGTGAAAGTACAATTGAGAAAACATATTGTACAAGTGATTGTAGCAAAAACAAAAGGTACACATCTTAATACAGTTGGTACAACTTACAAGCACCATTTACATCATACCTAAGTCACCCCCCACTATTGGACCTATGGGTACATCAGAAGCAGAGTTTCTGTGCCATTTGGATTCCATTATATATGTCTTGCACTTTTCACCAACCAAAATTCATTATTTTTAGCCCTAAAAATCCCTATAAATTTCCCAATTTCCTCTAATTCATTCCCCCATTGTCATTGAACACAAACTCATCCCAAAAGTCAAAATCTTGATCATATTAATATTATTTTCTTGTTGCAGATTTGAATTTGGGTGTTCTTGATTCTTAAAGATGATGATTCTTGGTGAAAATGTGAATCCCCTTAAAGTTATAGATTCATCACTCAGGTTGCTTGTGATTCCTTTAAGTGTTGCTTCTTTGTGGTTGACTTTGACCAATTATCAAGATAGTGATATCTATGGCAGATTAGAGTTTAATAATCTCAAGGGTCTCAAGTAATCAACTTTCTATCTTTTTAACATGTTTTAGAAGAAACCCAACAAGATTTTTATAAAATTTTTGTTTTTTAATATTAATTTATTGTGTTTTTTTTTTTTTTTTTTTTTGACAGATTTTTTGTCAGCATTAGTGGCATTTCTGCTGGGTATGCTTTGATTGCTGTTATTTCTTCATGGGTCAAGATTTTGATGAACAAAGCTTGGATCTTTTTTGTCTGTGATCAGGTTATCTACTAAATTTTAATGTTTTATATGTCGCTTATAAATTTATTGTATTAGTTTTTATTTTTTTCGATTTTATTACTTGAATTGTTTTCTTTGATTTTAATCAGTTTTATTTAATCCTTGCATAAACAAAAAAAGAGTTATTAATTTTGGAATACATATGACAAGTTGGTAAGGATTATTGGATTAAGGAATAAGAGGATGAGTAGGCCTGTAAACGAACCGGACGAATATGAACAAATGCATGTTCGTGTTTTGTTCATTTAATTTTAATCGAACACGAATACGAACCGGAACAAATAATCGTACATATTTGTTTGTTCGTGTTCTTTCATTAAGGAAATTGTCGTGTTCGTGTTTGTTTATGTTTGTTCGTTTAAAACCTAAACGAACAATTCATTAACGAACATAAACGGACATTCACGAACACAACATTTGTTCATGTCTGTTCGTTTATTAAATAAACGTACATAAATGAATTTCCTGCCAAACAAGTTCACGAACGTTCGATTCATTTACAGGCCTATGGGCATACATAGTCGGTTCGGTCTTGGCCCTTGGGTTTTGAACCGAACAGGACCGGAAGACAGATTTTGTAAAGGACAAAACCGAAGACAGAATTTAGTTCTGGTCCGGTCGGCCATAACTCAAATAGACCGGTAAACGAAGCGAATGTTCATGAACTGTTTGTAAACTTGTTCGGCGGGATGTTCGTTTATTTAATAAATGAACAAACACGAACAAAAAAAATTTGTTCGTTTAGTTAAATGAAGGAACATGAACAAACATTGTGTTTGTTTATTTATGTTCTTGAACGTCCGTTTATTTATGTTTGTTTATGTTCGTTTAAGTTTATTAATTACATAAGTAGGTTTATTTATATAAATATAAATTCGGCTTTAGCTACTTATATAAATATAACCAATTAGTAATTGGGTTTTGTAGTAATACAAAATCGTTTACATTTAGTTTGTTCGTGAATGTTCGTTTATATTCATTCATGAACTGTTCGTTTAGGTTTTAAACGAACGAACATAAACGAACACGAACATGACAAATTTCTTAATGAATGAACACGAACACAAAAATGTGTTCTATTATGTGTTGGTGTTCGTGTTCGATTAAAGTTAAATGAACAAACACGAACATACCTTTATTCATGTTCGTTCGATTCATTTACAGCCTACCCATAAATATGCTACATGCTACATTACCCTTTTGAGTTTAAAGTTATATTTTTTAAACGTCTTTAAAAGTAAGTTCCTTTTATTTGTCAAAAATAAAAGACATGACAATAAGTAAACCTTAGCCTACCATTAAAGATGTTGGCAGACGAAGTTGGACTCGTTTTCAAACTTTACGTGACTCCCATCAACCACTACTAAGACATTAGCGACAAAACATTCACCGACAAAGAATCCATCGACGACACATAGGTTAGATCCCAAAAAAGAAATGTTTTTTTTTTTTAATATCCGTAGGTGCATGTGATCACCCACATACTGATCAAATTCCCAAAAAAAATATATTTGTCTACGTCTGTCACAGGTTTGTCGCAGGGGCGTAGCCAAGTACAACCCAAGGTGTGTGGCCGCACACCTTGAAAAAAAAACAATTTAGTGTATTTTATAGGCAAAATCCCGATCGCACCCCTTGAAAATTTGGAAAAAGGCCCTAATCGCACCCTTTGAAAAACAATCCTGGATTTGCTACTGCTTGTCAGTGGTTGCTGTCAATGGTTACTTGGTAAGCTCTGTCAGTGTTCTATCGGTAAAGTCTTTACCGATGAACCTTTACCAAGGGACTACCAAATGTCCCATATGTCGCTGAAGGTCCCATTGTTTATAGTGGACCCATTCATGTTTTCGAATTTTGTTTACATTTTTTGGGGTCTTGTACAACAATGTAATTATCTTGAAATTATGATTTAAGGTGGTGGCATATTTGATGGTGGCATGTGTGGGTAGCATTGGAGATATATTGTACTTGGTGTACAATGGCAACCAAAAAGTGACATGGAGTGAAGCATGTTCTTCATATGGAAGGTTTTGTGCAAGATTAAACCTCATTTTGGTTCTTCATTTTATTGCTACCATTTGTTTCTTTGTGCTTTCTTTGATCTCATCATATAGAGTTTTCACAAGATTCGAACCTCCTCTTTCGTCCAAAGAAGTTGAAAACGCAACTACCTAGATTTATGCATTGATGGATTGTACTATACGATCATATAGCTTCCAAAACACGCGTGGTGGAATCTGATTCTGTTTCGATCAAGTCTATGAACCCGAGTGTTTTCTTGATTTTTCGTTTATTAGATGTCAAATATCATTCAAAAGAATTTTAGTAGTTTCTTGAATGTGCAATATGGTTGTGACCACTTTGTTTTATTTCGGTCCCTACATAAAGATAAAAACATCTTTTTTTTTTTTTTTTTTTTTGCTTAGAATGCAAGCATGGTATGTACACATTTGCTTTTTCTATAGTGACTTTATTACAATGTTGCATATCATTTTATCTTTTTATGCCCACTTGTCTTCTTTATTGTTATGATTTTGAATGTAAAATTTGTTGTCTTTTATTTATTTTATGTTATATATTTAGTATGGTCTTTTATTTGGTAAATGAATTTTCTGTTGTAACGCGCGATAGAAAAATCCTAGTTGTATAATTAAGTTGTTATAAATCAATAAAGTAACACAATTATGGTTGTCTAGTGGACATGGGAAGTGATGGAGAGACTCAAGGCCCTTGTGGTCATGAGTTCGACTCTTGATCCCTCCAGGTTTTACCGGTTTCTCGTCGTCGTGCCTTCGGGCGGGTATGGGAGCTGGGTTTTCCCTGGAACAGGAGACGGGTGGGCTAGGGGCTTCGTGTGTGCGGGTTGGGCCGTTGCGAGGCTTGTGAGTTTGGCTCCGAGTCTGTGTGCTTCCCTTTACCATTGAGGGCTGCGTACGAAATACCCGACAATACTTTAATTGGTCGTTAAAAAAAACACACAATTATAGTTATGTTTATCCATTTAGGGTTCATATTTCAAGAGGGAATAAGATAATGACATTTGTCGTTTTCTTTGTTTTCTTATAATCCATACAATGAAAAAGACGAATCACACGTTTACTCAACATCCAGATAACAATAATTGAAAACCAACAATACATTTTTCTTTATTTTTTAAAAATTTTTAATACAAAATTCAAATAAGTTTTGGTTTACAAGAATTACGAAATGATAAAGACGTGTAGCATCTATTAAAATATTGGCCAACTTTAAGCCAATTGAGTTGTGCACTCAACATTAGAAAGGCAAATTTGAAATTATATGTTAAGTCACGATTATATCTGTAATCCAGGAACTATGAAAATTATAAAAGTTCATCTTTAATCATGTAAGAAAGTGTTTACATCTTGAATTGTATAAACTAATTACTTTTTAAATATTTCGTGTCTCGTAACTTTTCTGCTAGCTATTTAGAAAAGAAAAAAAAAATTGAATTTAGTAGATTAGGATTTGCTATTCAAAAATGGGTAGCGGCGCAGCTTGTTGCCCGTCTGCACGTTTTCTTGATGTAATTTTCTTTGTCTTGAAATGAAAGTATTTCTAAAAAAAAAGAGACCGTATAAGGGTTTTTTTTTTTTTTTTTTTTTTTTTTTTTTTTTTTTTGAGTTTAAGCGCGTATGAGCAAAAATGATACACAGTTTTCAAATAGCCATGACTCGCTATTGTTTGGGTGCCTGACAGGTCTTGATGACTTATTTACTAGGGCAACTATCATCGAAATTCTACCTTAAGCCTTTGATCTATCTCAGTTTATTGTTTTCTACCAACATCAAGGTTTTGCTTCTGTAAGATGTTAATTCGTTTGAAACATTTAAGTCATCTTCTTACACATCATAAAAAAAACAACCATACAATACATGTTTCTATCAAAAAAGCTCATCATGGGTTTATAAAAGAGCATCCCCATTATTCTCAATAACGGGAGAGATTTAACCCCCTAGGTGAAAACCAATCACCTCCCCACACATCTCTAGCGCTTAAGTCGGTCTATCATTTACAAACTGACTTAGAGTATGTTTGGCAAGGAATTCTTAGAGCTTTTAATAACTTCTGGCTATAAACTTTTAAGAAAAAACTTTTACTTAATAAAATGTCTTGTTTGGTTGAAGAAGCTTGAAACTTTTAGGTTAGGAGAAAAAACTCCATATTCAAACACTACTAGTACTAGCGTTTAAGAAAAAACTCATACTAGGAGTTAATTGCCAATTTAGTCCCTGAGGTTTGTCAAAAATTGTCACTTTCATCCAAATGTTTTTTTTTCTCATCTGTGTTCATGTGGTTTCCATTTTTTGCCATTTTAGTCAACTGCCCTAACTTAGTTAACAAAACCCAGTTAATTCAGGGGCATTTTTGTTCATACACACCAAATGTTTTTCTTTTGCCATTTTCATGCAAAACCCCATCCCTATACAATTCCCTTTTCAAGAATCACACTCTCACATCTTTTGAAAATTATATGAGTCCAAATATTGGCAAAAGAAAATTAAATTAAAATAAATTTAAAAAAGGTTTTGGACTGGATTTTGTTGACTGAGTTAGGGCAGTTGACTAAAATGGAAATCACAGAGACACAAATATCATATCATATCATATCATATCATCATACTCAGTTAATCCCACCTATATCAAAGCTAAGGTAGGGTCTGAGGAGAGTAAGATGTAGACAGCTTTATCTCTACCCCTAAGAATAGAGAGGCTGCTTTCAGTGAGACCCCCGGCTCGATGTGGTTTTGTATCAAGCCTTGGACATAAGGCACAAAACACTTAGCAATCGGGACAAACCCGATCGGTGCATGTACCCCTTGTCTTTTGGCTATCCACGCCACCACATGATGCATGATTAACCGTCCGTCGTTTTTAACGTTATTTTCACGGAATTAGTAAATAACGTTAAAACTAATCCCACTTTATTTTCACAGAGACACATATGAGAAAAAAAAAACATTTGGATGAAAGTGACAATTTTTTTACAAACCTCAGGGTCTAAATTGGCAATTAACTCCTCCTATTAACTACAAACTTTTAATGAGTAAAATGACACAAATACCCATTCTATCATAAACAAATTAAAAAAACATGTATACATGCTTTTAGTTATGCCCATTTTAGTCGTTTTTTTAAAAGTTACAGCTACTCTGTCAAACACCAAAATATATTTTAAAAGATACGTGTACCAGCTTCCAGCCATCAACTAATTTTGCCAAACATACACCCAAATGAGTCTTCACTTCTTCACCCAATATCCACGAATCACTATTCCAAAACAATAACATTTTATTGGTTTAACAAGGTCTATTGGGCCAAAAGAGCCCATAGACAAATCTTTAAAAGATTGTGGTAAAAATCGGTGTCATATAACGTATTACACACTTTACTCTTTCCTATATCCTAACCAAGAGAAGCACCGATACCCACAACAAACCTAATTCTCTCTTCTTTTCTCACGATTTTGGTATAATTTTCCTTCAATTCATCCATATTATTTCTAATATTTCAATCGATTAATTGGATTCGATCTATTGTAGTCAAATCCATCACCTGATCTTCTCATCATTTATTATTATTATTATTATTATTATTATTATTATTATTATTATTATTTTGCAGTAGATTGCATTCTGTTGATCGCCATGGCCAAAAGCTCATTCAAACTAGAACATCCTCTTGGTAATAATTTCCCTATTCCTGTTGCTTATTATTAAAATCTTAAATAAATTGTATCTGTGTGTGGTTTATTGTTTGCTTTTATGGATCGGTGTTATGATTATTATTAATTCACTTTTTTTTAATGTTAATTGTAATCTGTAATATTGAGTCATGTGTAGCTATGCAGCTTAGAAGAGGATGTTTCTTAATTATGTCTACTTTATCTGTAATCTTAGGGGTGTTTTGGATTGTTTATTTATTGTGTTTGATATCGGCTTATCGTTTGTCACCTGTGATTGAATTAAGCAGTTTGATGTTTGCTTACCCTAAACCATGGTTTTAAAAAACGTTTGAGGCGTGCGCCCCAAGGCGAAAAGCTAAAAAAACGAGTATGAGACGCGCCTCATGTGTTCTATTTATACAAACGCCTCTAAGGGCTGAGGCACTAAGAAAATGTGCGCCTCAGGTGGTTTAGGGTGTTTTTGATGTGTTTTTTTTTTTTTTTTTCCACGTTTTAGACTTTTGGGGTCAAGTATTTCAATTTTGACATGTGTTTTTTATGTTTTAGACTTTTTTTTAGGTCAATTACTTTATTCTTTATAAAATATAGAATTTTTATATATTTTTTATTCCGCCTTGGGCTTACGCCTCGATTCGCCTCGAAGCTTAGGCCTCGTGAGGCGAAGGGAAAACACCTTGAGGTTCGTTTATGTTCTTTTAAACTTTGCCCTGAATTACTAAGCGATTCCAAACAGGGAAATCAGGACTTTGATTAGGACTTCTCTGTCTATGTTATATCATGAATCTTTGACATGCATTGTGTAGCTTGAGTATTCTTTACATCTATAGTATGCGATACTAAACGATCGTAATGCATGTGACAACTTATATTAATGTTTGTAATAAAATTTATCAGAGAGGCGCCAAGCTGAAGCTGCTCGCATCAGGGAGAAGTATCCCGATAGAATTCCGGTATTGTATTTGGAATATATGTTTATGCTTAAATCCGTAAGTAGTTTTAATTTTTCGATTTTGTTTTGTTTTACAGGTTATTGTGGAGAAGGCTGAAAGAAGCGACATACCTGACATAGACAAGAAAAAGTTTGTCACTTTCTATATCATCTTATCGTTTTCTTGATGATGATATTGATTTAGTTGTTACATGTTCCTCTCCGATATTATGTATTATATATCGTGTATTATCACACTGAATGCTTCACCTTCACGTTTGCACCATGTTCTTGATCTGAGCTTTTCTTTTTGTTGTTCCCGTGTCAACTAAACGGTGTCTTGCAATCACATTTTTTTTAATTAATTTTTTTAAATGATCGATGCAGATATTTGGTACCTGCTGATCTGACTGTTGGACAGTTCGTCTATGTGGTTAGAAAGAGGATTAAACTAAGCGCTGAGAAGGCTATCTTTATCTTTGTCAAGAACATCCTCCCACCTACCGGTGAGTACAAAATCGTTACTGCACTAATTAGCAAAATCGGCAGGTTGAATGGGTCGGGTCAACCTGAACGCTCCTTTTTGTTATTCTTTTACTGAAATTTGTGCATTATTACAAAAGTCCTTACTATTCCACATTTTATGTGATTGTTAGCTGCAATGATGTCTGCAATCTATGAGGAAAACAAAGACGAAGATGGTTTTCTGTACATGACATACAGCGGTGAGAACACATTCGGACTGCTCTAAAGAAGATGTTTGGAAGATATGAATCTATTATGTAAATACTGTTTTATGTTGACGGACGGAATGTGTACATTCTCTTATCAATCACCCCGCTTTGTTCAGTCTCACTTCTGTGAACGGTTATATAGTATCTTGCTAACTGTGTTTTTATGCGTGGTATCGACACTGGATGGTCATATTTGCTTGCTTATCTAGTCTTTTGTTGGTACTTTTCATGAGCTGCCATCAGGGGTGGATAAGGGGGTTTTAGAGGGTTCCCAAGAACCCCCTCGGCTTGGAAAAAATTGAAAAATTTTGTGGAAAATTTTGAAAAATTAATGAAAATCTACGAAAGGAACCCCTGGAAATCTGTCCTGAATACCACTGCCTGCCATAACATGTAGTTTGATGAGCGCCTGTATTTTACCTTCATTCTCTTGAGGTCGCCATAACATGTATTTCGATAAGCAACTGTTTCAGTTGCCGGGCCAAATCTTTGTATATCGTTAACGATAAACCAAACCAGATGGTTAAAACCGGTTTTGCGCCTGTATTTTACCTTAGTTTTCTTGAGGTTGCCATAACATGTCTTTCGATGAGCAACTGTTTCAGTTACCGGGCGCGCCTGTATTTTACCTTAGTTTTCTTGAGGTTGCCATAACATGTCTTTCGATGAGCAACTGTTTCAGTTACCGGGCCAAATCTTTGTATATCGTTAACGACAAACCAAACAAGATGGTTAAAACGGTTTTGCGGTGAACGGTCGCGACGCTAATGAATGATGGTAGAATGTTCTTTTTGGTTATATGTGTGTGTTTAGGATTATTTATTTAAACAAATTATTTCTATATACTAGGCAAATTTAACTAACATAAACAATACATAGCTCCCTAACTAAACTGAGTCCAAAAATTAACTAACATGATATATTTCAACTATAAAGGAAGGATATGCAATTTCATCTTTTTCATAACCAACACCACTACATCTCTACCAGCATTTTCATTCTCTACATAAAACACCCAACCACAACACAAACTCACTCGACTCCGTGACCAGACCAGACCAGACCCGACCCGGTCCAATAGCCAGCCAATACACACACCCGAGTACACTGTTCTTCCCCCATTATAACTTCAAAATCAAGCAAAAGGCTACAAATCATGTACCTTGATTTTAACCATTACAGTTGCAGAGCTAAATCAGGCTGTTGAGAATCAACCAACATACCAGTAGATTGTCTCACGGGTGACCCGATTGATTGGTACCCGATATTGAGATCAGGGGGGCGGGATTCTTGTTTTGGTCTAGGCTGTTGCATTTGAGGTGGGACACCTCTCCAACCAGACTGCACCTGAAACCGTGAAAGATCTGCGGCTGTAACCATTTGAGGAAACCCGGAATATTTACTTTGAAGTTGAACATCGTTGACTGGTCTAATCGGTTGTTGGTAAGCGTTGAACTCACCACGAAAACGTGTAACTTGAGGCTGTGGGCGGTCACGGGCCGGGTTGTATAAAGAATCGACTGATATTTGTTGTTTAGGGGGGGTTCTGTTTTCCAGTAATGGCGGTTTAATGAACCCGCCTGTGGTGGTTGCAGCACCGCCTAATGACATCCATGCCTGAGCAGCCGTTAAAGCGACATTGTTTGAATCGTCTCGTTTTGATACGAAACCAAAACCATTCACATTTTGCTGTTGTTGACTATCCTGAGCTAACATTTTCATCATTTGTACCGGGTCGCTAAGGCCTTGCTGGTCTCGTCTTGGATTAATATTACTATCCATAGGAACCATTCTGTTACAATCCAAACCAACCGGTTGCTGGTCTCGTCTGGGGGTATTATTACTATCCATAGGAACCATTCTATTAAAATCCAGTCCAACCGGTTGCTGGTCTCGTCTGGTGGTAATATTACTATCCATAGGAATCATTCTGTTACAATCCAGACCAACTGGTTTACTCGGTTTCCCAGGGGCAAAACCGTCATTGTTACTGCTTGGGTGCTTAAAAGAGCCCAAAGACGCAAGATTCCCGTTTCTTGAAACCAGTTTTGGTGGAACGTCAGCAGCATTAGAAATCGGTCTTTTTGCAACAAAATCAGCAGCAGAACTTACATGTACCGGGGCTGGATGATTGAGTTCAACTCGTGGCAGGCCCGTGTTTTCAGGTCTTATAAAGTTCCTGGACTGTGAATTCTGATGCACAATATTTGAACCAGAAAAGAAAGGAACCCTTGGGCTCGGGCTAGGGTCTTTGCGGGGCTCTCTAGGAGATTCATGCTTAACACGGATAGGGTTAAAACCTTCATTTACCTCCTTCACGTCCACGTGGATTTTAGGAGCGTGGGAAGCTTTTTTATTGTCTTTAACGTCAGAAGTAATCTTGAAATGTGCAAGAAAATTGGGCTCTTTCAATGTGCGGTTTACAGGCACTAGTACAGGAGATGGAAGTGGTTCATATTCACCGACCCAACCAGGCCCAAACTTGACACCTTCAGGTAAAGCTTGCTCAATTGTGTGAGATGCAATTTTCCAAGCAACAGGCCCCAGAGTTGCAGCAAAACGGGCCAAGCTTCTAGCATAGGAATGATCGACATGCAGTCCAACCTGATTTTCAAAGATAACCTTTTGAAATTGAATAACTACAATAATATAATAAAGAGTTCTATAAAATAAAGTTTGAACGTGCCGATGTTTGAAGTTGTAATAAATATACAAGTAGATGTGAGTGTTTGGCAACTTCTGATCGCACAAATACATTTCTTTTTGTGAAAAGAGGAAAGAAATTTTGCGACATGGAATAAAGTGACACAAATTAGGTTCACATTTTTTTTGTACTTTCTCGTTTTGCACGAAAATGTTCATGTCTCAATGCCACCTAAGATGGCTCTCATGTTCTCTTGGTTGAGACATAGCAAGGGTGTGGAGGCATGAAAAACCCATGTCTCTTGCATTTATTACTTATTAAGTTCAAATAAAAAAAATCTCCTATTGGTGCGTCCCATACGTTTCACAGAGGACGGGGGACGGGGCAAAAGGGGGGGGGGGGGGGGGGGGGGGGGGGGGGGTACATGTCTCGGACATGGGCCAAAAGTGAAGGACGGGGGCTTTTGCCGTCTCCACACCGTATAGCCTAATTTGTTAAATTTATACATGCATGTGAACTTAACAGTAAATGTTGGTTACTTGATGTGAATGCCACATAGACTACCATGCCTGATAGACAATTTTTTGATGCAGAGTACTAAAAAAACTTAGTTTATCAGGGTGAGCAAAAGAGTGTACGTACGAAAAATGCCAAAATTCAGTTGACCAACTTCTTTGTGCAAAATGAGAAAGTATGTTGGTTTTTTAGCGCGTTAACTCTGAATAGAAGGGATTATTTTACCCCTAACCAGAAGCAGAGTTGGGTTCATCCAAACGCTAAAAACTAATTGTTGAGTTTTCAAGTTGAAGTAATTTTTTAAAGATAATTTTCAAAACACCAGAGTAGTATTGTTGTGACATACAGGAATGAACTGCTTGCTTTCACCCTCGAATGTTGAAAGAACAGAGTCTGAATCGGCTACTGGTTCAAGAGGTTTGTTGTATGTTGCCCGTCGATTTTCATCATGTACAGATGGTTTCCTTCCAAGTTTAGACGTACAACCTTTTCCTGAACAAGCAACCAGGAGTAAAAGTTTATTCTGAGGACTTATGTGAATTTAAGGAAAAACATTTTATTAAGTTTAAGAAATGATTCTATTACTATACATAAACATATTACATAGACACTAAGAGGGTGTTTGGGGTTGAGTTTTGAAATGGATTTTTAAATTATTGCGTTTTGAAAACGCAAATAATCAGTTTTTAGTGTTTGGGAAAGGTTTATAAAAATAGATTATTTGCGCTTAATAGGTTACCAAAACGCAATAATCTAAAAGCAGCTCCACCCCTACTGCAACAAAACACATAATCTTTTTTTCAAAAAATCCCAAACACCCTCGAAATAACAAATACGATGCTACCCGACGAAAAGGTCATTTTTTGCCACAATCATGTAACTTCTTTACTAAAATCAGTAATAAAATTTAAGTTGGTTCTACATTATGCATAATTTCAAGTTGGTTATTAAAACCGGGAATAGGCGTAATGTTCAATTCTATTTTGAAAAGTTTTGTGCTTTCCAAAAGTCCATCAAAATAGAAAAACTTTCGAGATTGCAGGCTTCAGCCTTTGTTTAACATCCTAAGTCAAGCTTGAGCATGCAAATTACCCATTTTGACCCTATAGATGTAAAATAGTATGACAATCGTGTTGATATGGTATGCCATTGTAAATTTGTAACCGTTTCAAGATTCAAACTGTTAACAGTGTTAACCCAAAACATAACTTTCAAATCTAATTTAAAAACTCTTCAAAAGTATGATCTTTAATTCTAGCAGAAAATGGTACCTGGTAGTAGTTCTTTATCTTTATCAAGGTTGTCATCACCTAACGAAGAATTTTCAGCCATCAGGACTTCACCACTATTTAGCCTGGTAGGTGTCTGAGCAGATGAACCATTTGGGACTTCTTCTGTCCTAACGGTTGCATCAGAAAATGTTTCAGTCCCAACCGGGTCCGGGTCAGATGCAGTCCGGGCTATTGACTTCTTTAACTGTTTTTTAGGCATCGAGAAACTTGGTAAGGTTCTGTTGTCTGATTTGAGTTCTTTTTCCGATGGATCTGTATTAGCCCGTAATCTCTGGAATTTAAGCTTCGCTTGTTCTTGAATAGAGCTTGCCTTCCCAAATTATTAGAGTGGTGAGATCAATAAACCGAATAAGATTGCTAAAACACACATAAATGAGGATTTAAACATCCAAAGCTAATACCTGTTTATAGTAAACTGTATCTGGCGCATTATATTGCATTGCATTTGTGCAAATCAAAAACACATCACTCTGCATTTAAGATAAACCACATCTTATAACATCCAAAAGAGAACACTGAAGAAAATAATAAAGCGCGCCTAGGCGCAAGGCGCATCAAGGCCCAGCCTAGGGCGCCTAAGGGCTTTGCGCCTACCCAATTTCCCCAAAGGCGCGCACCTCACGTACACCATGTATTTTTTATGCATAAAAATGTTGTACCTTGGTGTTTTTGGCTTGTACATACAGATAAAATCACATAAAACCTTATTTATAGCTATATTTTAGGTAAATGAAGCAAAAAACTCTTGGGATATATATAAAAAAATTATAAAATTATATAAAAACTCTTGGGTACGAAAATCCCACGCTTTTTGCGCTTTGCGCGACGCGCTTAGACCTCGTCGCTTTTGTGCGAGGCGCGCTTTTTTAAACCAAGTATTCATTGAACATAAACATTTGCACCATTGAAGTATTAACCAACTCAATAAGAACTCCAAATCAAGTTCCAAGTTCTAACTTCTAACCTCAAATTCTTTCAGAGATAAATACAATCCTTTTGCAAGCTTCTTCCTCACGGTTGCGAAGTCCATCGGATGCTTGATCACCTCATGATAATCAGGAAGCTGATAGTAAACATCAAATTGCTAATTAGACGACGATCAATCAAAATTTCGATACTAAGAATCCAGAGTAACTAAAAGCTACCTCCTCAGGATCAACCGGCTCAGCGTAAACTCCATAAATATCTTTTCTGTCACAATTAACCAAAATTAGCATACCCCATTAAGCCCAAACATTAAAACCAATGATACTCACTTTTGTAGCTTATCCAGGATCAACTCAAGAGTCTTCTTGTCCGGCATAGGTACCCTCTTCGGAGTATCCGACGCTCTCCCTAATTATTAATATCCCAATGATCATTTAGTAACATAACAAATTAAAATAATGTCGAAACCAAAACTATTAACATTTAACAGAACTAAAATTAACCAACCACAATCAAAGTCAGACCCTTCTGCTTCTTCATCTTCTTCTTCCTCTTCATTTTCTTGTTCTTCTTCTTCATCATCATCTTCCAATTTTTGCTGACAAAATGTGAAACATAAACCTTAAAAACTGTAACATAAATAAAATAAGGGTAAAGAACAATACTAGTAGCTCAGAATATTAATAGGTAATTAGGATTCATACACCTTCTATTTAGGATTCATACACCTGACCCACATCACATACCAATAAGAGGCTGCCACATACCCCAAAATGTGATGTCACACCCCCAGAATGTGACGTCACAGGGTGTATGAATCCCAGAACCCTATTAATATTGTAGATGCAAATTGCAGACCTATACAAACAGAAGACAGTGTGTGTGTGTGTGACACGAAATCAGAGACAGAGAGTGATGTAGAGAGAGAAAAAGATTTGTAGAGAGAGAGAGAGAGAGAGAAATGTAGGCAGCGTGATTAGATTCTGTGTGGGGATTTAGTTAGTTTTTTGACAGTTGACTCGACCGTTACAATCAATACAATTTCCTCATTCATTCATGTGCACACACACATATATAACCTTTAAACATTCCACCCAAATATGTTATGTGTGTGTTTTAGTGTCTGAAATTCTAATCAATCACACACTAAAACACACACATCTCTTTCCACGCATATACATTGCGTGTGTTTTAGTATGTGAAATTCCGATCAATCACATACTAAAACACACGCAACACGTCATTGTCATTTGTCACACAAATATGTTGCGTGTGTTTTAGTGCGATAAATCACTAAAACACACGCAACATCTCATTGTAATTGCACACAAATAAATTAAGTGTGTTTTAGTGCGACAAATCACACACTAAAACACATATGTTGCGTGTGTTTTAGTGACCGAAAATTCACACTAAAACACACGCAACAAAATGCAATTGCAATTGCACACAAATAAGTTATGCCGAGTGTTTTTAGCGTGTGAAATTCAAATTCCAATAACTCACACGCTAAAACACTCGCAACAAATTCAAACTAATTTCAGATCTAATTAACAAAATTAGTTAATTACCACTTCAAATTCATCTTCATCTTCATCAACCTTACGCTCAAGTCTCCGTTTCTTCACGCGCTTCCGTCTAAACTCTTCATCATCGTCATCGTCGTCGTCATCTTCCGAAGACGACGAAGGCGCGTGAGACACGCGCCGACAAGCCAACTCATCATCATCATCAAACATTAACAGCTTAACCTTCTTCTCTCTCCTATCATCGTAAAACTCATCATCGTCAACATAATCATCAACATCAAAGTTGTACCTAACGTTCCGGCGTCTACGTGTACTCCGTCGGTCCACCGGCGACGGCGGAGCTAGGGTTGAGTTCCGGCGAGCTCGATCTATGTTCGATGGTCGTCCTCTTCTCTTCCTCTTCACGATCTGACCCATCTTTTTAGGGTTTCTGCTTTGCTTTGCTTTGCTTTCTCTCTCTCTATGTTTTGTGTCTGTCTATGGTGTTTTTCTCTCTCTTCTTTTACTAGTGTTGTATTATTTCTCCCTAGGTGTCTTGACTTGCGAGCCTATGTCCGAGCCTCTAGGTTCGGGTTTTGGTATAGAAGGTCTTTTGTCTTTATTTGGAAAAAAGGTTTGAATTTTACCTAGAATTATTAATGTGATCACAACTATATAACAATTTTGAATTTGAATTCTTTGTTTTATTAAACTTTTTTATTAAACTTTTTCAAATTATAAAATCATTTTTCACAATAAAGTCGAAAAAAGGGACAATAATTAGTAAGAATAGTGGGTGCGGTGTCGGAGTGTCGTTGAAGACGGGCCGCCACGTAAACCTACACGTCACCGACAAGGTTACCAAAGCTCCGTGAAACGGATCTAGGGTGTGGTGACAGACCACCTTCTTTTCCGGAAACAAATCACCAACGGTCACAATTGACCAAATGAGGCTCGTCTTGAACGGCATAAGGAAGACGGTCACGACGATGACGAGGCAGGGGGCGGTGTAGCCGCCCCAAGCTACCGCACCACGGCCCTATGCCGTCCCTCACACCCAAGAGCATAAGTAACCAAGTTTTATCAGTGTTTTATATTAGGTCACATTATTGATTTTCAATCGATAGAAAGCTAACTTGGGCTGCATAAAAGATGTATCAGAATTCTTGGGCTTAATTGGGTAAATAGATTGGTATAATTATGATATAGGACCGGTGTCTGAAATGCATGTGACTAGTTAACTGGTATGTTAATGATAATGAAAATTTGTTAGTCGTTCCAAAAGAAAATATTGGTCATTTAATTAAATGAGATTATATATATATATATATATATATATATATATATATGTTTAGGATCATGTACAAAACCCATTTTATGTGAGAAGTGTGAGAACCTATCTAAGAGTGGCACGTGGCAACCAATTATTTTAATTAAAAGGGCATCTTTGTAATTTGTATTCATAATCTTATTTTTAGTAGATAAATGTCCAATTAATTACCTTCTTAATTATGAGTAATAATAGGGATTTTTGTTGTGATTAAAACAATTTTTACTGAATGCTTTAATAAAGAATCAGCATTCATGAATTGAAATTCATAGTCATTTACATTGATCATTCAACATATGGTGTTTTACGTTTAAGGTAGGCTTTTAGTTATTTTTTTATACAAGGTATGGTGTTTTACCCAATTTTTGTGTTTTATCTTCATCTTACACAATGTGTTTAATACTATTAAATCCCAAAACAAATTTCAACAGCCATTTTTTTCTTATTACAAACAGTGTTTTATATTGAACAAGCAGTGTGTTTTATATTGAACATAAACCCATAAAACCATAACATTGTGTTTTATCATCATATTCTCAACCTTGTGTTTTAACAGACCCGTGTGTTTTATCACCATCTTCTCCATAATCCAGTGTGTTTTATCTTCATCATACACAATCAGTAATACATTAAAAAACACACTAAAATGTACTTTAAAACACAACTATACATACATTTAAAATGTGTTTTAAATTCAAAAAACACTAAACCACAAAAAAATCCCTTAAAGATAAAACACAACAATAAGGGAAATTTATTTAAAATGCAATGGATTTGCAAAACATACTCCATATCTATATACAAGTAGGATTCATCTTCGAATGCATTGTAAACTGAACCACATTACAAGCTTGTAATATTTTTAACTTCTAGCTTGACATCCTCAGTTGTAATATTTATGATCAGATTTGAAAAACATACTCCATAGCTATTAAACACTTAAGGCTTGTAATCTTTTTGTTGATCCTCCATAAATGAGAGATTTATTGCAGAAAAATAGCTATGGTTGTTTTTAGGAAAGTGTTGGGCGAGAATCAAGGAGTTTCAATCGGTTTCTTTAATGAAATCTCATCCGCCTCATTAAATGTGTTAGCCAATTGACTATACTACCCTTTATAATTGATTCTTATTAATAATAATTAAACACTATTTACAATAATGCCACTCATTAAATATAAACCATTGATTAAGATGATCTAATGGTCCAAAACACTTCTTACCCTTCTCACACAAAACACACTTTACACAGGATCTCGACCCTATATATATATATAATTTTAAAAAGAAAATACAAAACAACCGAACACTATTTAGATTGTGGTAATTTAATAGTAAAGTTCTTGTATAATTTATTAAAAAAAATTGTTTGGTAAAACCTTGGGTGTTGTAGACAGTGGAATATAGCTTTTTGATGAAGGTTGACCAAGATCGAACATTTCTCTTCATCAATTTTGAGTTGTGACCGTGAGAGACGTGATTCTTAGACCGTGTGTAACGGTGAGTCAACTGTCAAAAAACTAACTAAATATATCGGCTCCGATTGGTCATAGCAATATATCGGCTCCGATTGGTCACGAATATGTTTTCAGTAGAATAGGATTTGCTTTTCAGAAAAAGGTGACGGCGCAGCTTGTTGCCCGCTTACCTATCACCTTGATTTAAATCCTTGTTTTATGAAATATAGGTTTAACATGTACGTAAAAAATATAATCTTTGATTGGTGGTTTAAGTTTTTTTTTTTTTTTTTGACAGCCAACGGTACACACCCATGAATACGAAGCCCACGCACCCTTCGGATCCGGTCCCTAGGCTCTCCTAAGGTCCAGTCCCTTATTTCAGAATAACCCTAGTCTGAGTGGGAATCAAACCTGTGACCAACTCAGTCAGAAACTTTACAAAGTGAGTAAATCTTACCACCTCTCTTGTAAACACTGGCGAAGCTTACTAGGGGCCGGCGGGGGCGGCCGACCCCCTCGAATTTTCGCGTAGAAGTGCCGATTATATAGTATTCGTATAGAAAATTTTGGAAATATAGGGTTCCGACCCCCCGAAACTGGATTTCGACTCCCGAAACTAGTGACTTCCGACCCCCCGAACCTTCGGGTCAAGCTTCGCCACTGCTTGTAAACCATTTAGCTACAAGGTCATTGGCTTGGTGGTGGTTTAAATATTTGACACCCAATAAATGTTTTAAACTTTTAGACTTGAATATATGTAGTTATTGGTATTGACTATTGAGAAACGACTTTGAAATGATCATAGTACTATCTTTTAAAATCATAGTACTGCTGTATCGTAACAAACTATAAATGGTTACACATAGTATAACTCTTAACTAACTGAAGTTTGTTGCTTATCATTTATACTATATATTTATAAACTTTGAAACGAATAGTAATAACGGTAACGCCATTAATATTAAATGGTTATGCTGTTAGTAGTAACGGTTTTAGTACTAACGGTTATGTTGTTAGTAGTAACGGCGTTAACCTATTTGTAGGTCTACGTTTTGATGTAACTTTTTTCTAGATTCAAGTTGGTATAAATTTCAGTTTACGCTTTAACGAATAAATTTGAGTTACTGTGCGTTTGGACACCAACGCAACGCGGAGCGGGTAACATACTAGTTGCATTTAAGTTCGATAGAAATAGAAATAAAATGTAATTTTGTAGTTGAGATGAATTAATGATAGAGGTGAGATAATACAAGTGTTGATGGTTGTGGGTCCATCAGACCATCACACTAAAGTTTTCAGATTCATTTGAGGTGTGGGTCCTCCATGACTGCCATCGTCCAACCACCGGCAACCACGTAATAACGCCGGCGATAAAAAGTCCAAAGTAATTTTCTAAAAGAAACTTTCTTTTCAAACTTTTTTTTTTTTTAACGGCAAATTTCAACTCCTTGTGGGACTTGAACCTATGACCTCTCCCTTAAGTGTTCCTAAAAGCTTTTGCTTCTACCATTGGGCCACCAACCCCAATGGCCTTTCTTTTCAAACTTAATTGAAGTTTTTTAATTTTCTTGTTATTTAACTTTCTTACGGTTAACGAATCAATTCCGAGCACTCTCGGGCACCTTTTTGGTGAATCAGGTACTCGAGAGTACCCGGGCCACCAATTATCACCAATTCTTGAGAAAACCCGACCACTCACCCGCCGAAGGCACGGCGGTGAAATAATCGGTAAAACCGGTCGGGATCAGGACTTGAACCCAAGCCAATGGTTGGGTCATCCCTCATTTCCCCTCCACCAATGTCCACCAAATGTAGCTAGTGGGAATTGAACCCAAGTCTCCCATAGGAAACTTCAGGCCCTCAACCAACTGGGCTGCAAGTGTTGGACAGCTTTCTTCCTAATTCTATATGGAGTCAAAACCGGAAAGGAGACGGGGAGCTGAAGTGGATGCTCCCATTGACGGTGAACACCGCCTCCTTTCCTTGTTTCGGTACAAACGGGGTTACTCCCCCTCCTCCCAGTCCTCTTTATCTCTATCTCCACCTCTCTTTTCATTTCTTTATTCCTTTTATCTGTAGGTATGGTGATGTGGAGGCGGTGATGGCGAGACATCATTGTCCATCGGTGGCCGGGGAGCACTCTGCACATCCTAATAGTGTCATATATATTTTCAGCTAATAAATATATGTCCTCTTTTTTTTTTTTTTTTTTTTTTTTTTTTTTTTTTTTTTTTGACTTGGGTACTTATATTTCATTTAATAAAAAACATTATAAATTACATCAAGATAGCGAGAAAGCGGGCAACGAGCTGCGCCGCCACCCCTTTCTGAATGGCAAACCTTAACCGACTAAAAACGTAACTCAATACAAATAAACTGATAGGAATATAATAAATGTTGTTACTGAGGCCATGTTTATCAATGAAACCCAATACAAACCTAAAAATCATACAATAACTCAAACACAACACAGTTTACAAAATGTTACATGTATGAACCTGAATATGGCATGTGTCTGCACACGCTGATACAAACACAACCCTTTTAACACAAATCAAATATGTATACTTTGTTTCTGCAAATTACTACTTTAAATATTAATTTTATTTTTTAAAGCATATTTTTAGTACTATCCCAAAATCACATTTAAACTTTCAAATTGGCATAAGAGATATCAAAATACCTTAAAAATAAATGAGTTATACAAGCCAACTCATGAACAACCGGGTTAGCACAAACACGACCTATTTAGCTAATATGTTCGTATGTTAAACCTGAAAATGGAACGACCTATTTTGACCAAACTCAATCCGTGAATTTCGCGTAAAGCTCATGTGATTTCTGAAATTTAGAACTGATGTCGATAATGTATCATATACGTTAAATTGTTTTTTTTTTTTTTTGAACGGCATATACGTTAAATTGTTATCTATAAAAAGATAGATGTATTTTATTATTTTGACATGTTCTTTTTTATTGAGGTAGTGTAAAAGGAATGTAATATATACTAACAACTAGCTGACTACCCGGGAACGTCCCGGGGGTGAAATTTATAATATTGAAGTAATTTATAAAAAAAATGATATTATTTAAAGGATTAAATTGAAATTTATAATTTTGATGAATTGTAAAAGTAATGAAATTACTTAAATAATTAAATTGCAATGAAGTGCAATGTTGTGGTCAAATTGTGTGGTTGCCAGTTTGTTGGTCTGTAAGTTGATCTTTGTTAGTCGCATTGTATTGATGAAGTTGATCAAATGAGAGTGAATATAGATGGAGTGTTGTGGTCAAATTGTATGTTTGGTCGTTTGTTGGTCAGAAGAGTTTGTGAATGAGAAACCTAAGATAGTTCTGAATGATGATTATTATTCCACAAATACAACTTTAATCATTAAACAATGTAAGTCATACGGACAAAGGATGTTGCCTCGAACCCACCATGACCATCAAATAAAGCGTAGAACGAATTTGCGAGACCACCCCACTTGTAAGCATCACCCAAATGCTTAGACAGATCATCAATCATGATATGTTGGTCTTCGTTTAATCTGCGTGCTCCTATATCCGTGTGACTTCCAGACCTGATACTTGTAAGACTCAAACTCCTTGTAGTAGACTCCACAACTTGACGACCTCAGGTGAAACTTCTGCAGCTTGTTTCTTCAAGTGATATATCTTTTTAACCGTACCAAGTCGCTTTACATTCACTCCAGAAAAACCATTCGACTGTTTATTGATCAATGTAAAACATATATAAAATTTAAACATCTCATAATCATCGATCGATCAGAAGAATCATCATCGATAGATCATAAGAATGTATGCGTATTTTTTGTATACCTCTGAGACTGCTTTCTGGTGTTCTTCCTCCATATGGTCTCGATATTTGGCTACTTCTGCAGCTTCATCCTTCGCTTGTTTAAGGTTGTTTGCTGTTTCTAAAAAAAATCATTATTTGTATAGAGATCATACATTTAATGGAAATATAAAAATTGTACCAGTTCTTGCAGCATTGACGATTTGTCGAGCATGTCTTTATAAAATGAAGAAAATTTTCTGCCGAAGTATTCACAGATGGTTCGATGAACCTGCAACACATATTTGCAAATCATATATAACGATTCAAATATACCATTGCAATAATAACTTATTGCATGCATTACTGTCTATCTCTATCCCATTTGAATCTGATTCACAGGGGACAAAAAAGCAAGTTGAAGCAAGAATAATCGAACAATTTTAAATGAACTTCCCCTTGAACGGGTCATGAACGTTCAGTTTGTTTACAAACCCTATTTTTTAATCGCATGTAAGGTTGTACACTTGTACCATCTAACACAATATATAGGTAACAGAGCTGACTTTTAGGGAGTGCGTGAAGAACAGATGTAACAGATCTTGAGGGCACATATGGATCCACATTTGGGTATAGGCCAACAGCTGAAAAAATCGGTACATCAGAAGTTATAAGGATGCTTGGAGGAGCGTCAGTAATAGATGTTTCAAGAGGAACATCTTCCTTAGGGGGAAACTTGTACATAATCGTCGAGACTACAAATAGTGCTTTGTTCACCGCATCCGGATCACCAATTATCTAAATAAATTCAACAAAGTGTCAAAAAACAAATAACCAATACAACACAATTATGATTTACTAAAGCCCAACCTGAACAAAGTTGTCGAATTCCATAGGACACGAATGATCAGGATCATTAAACTACCATATTACCCCTGGATAGTTCAGTGTCAACCGACTCTGCAATGCAAACAAAATATGCTTCTTAATTACTCTATATATATGAATCATGCTAAACTGAATTATGGAAAACTATACTTACCTCTGGCTGGAACCTAAGCATGGGAAAAAAATGCTTTTTTCGTTAGAGTTCATTCTCCTTGTAGGCGAAGAGGTCAGCATAGAGATGTCGAGCAAGATGAACTTCAGCACACCAATACAAAATGTCTGTCATCGTATTACAGTGTCTTTGTCGCTCGACTCACCATTATGGTACCAAACTTCATCCTATTTTAATAACAAAATAAATAGAAGTTACTTAGTAAATAAAAATCTATTTGTGCAAGTAACCCACAAACAACCATTCCATAGACACATCAAATCAACATTATTATATTTATGCTACCAAACATATATTGAGTCATATACCTTACTCAAAATAATTGTAACTAACTGGTGAAGCATCATTCTCACCAAAAAATTTACATATCTAAATCTTATCAATCATTAAAAATAATTGTAACTTGCAAGTGTTAGCTTCGCTATTCAAACATAACTCGCAGCCACATACACACATGAACCAACATTATATTGTTTTGGCTGCAATTTTGCAGGTGACCTCCCCAATGTTCCAACCTCATGCATTAGTGTCTACAATTCATGCAAAACCCCTTCTTTTGCTGTTATAAACACTCTCTAATGCTTGATATTCTACTTTCTACTAATTAATGGCTCACTTTAAATCTACTTAAAGCACTTAATGCATATAATCAGAAATTCAGAAACATATAAATGCATCAAACAGTAAACTTAAAATGCTTCTATTTTTTTCCAGAAATTCAGAAACGTATAAACTACAACGCCAAGTAACAATACAACAACCTTGATAACCTTAAGCCAAGTAACTGTGTAGCAAACATGATGAAACTTACTGATATACATTAGGTCCAGTTTCTGAAATGGGTTAATTGGATAACATTTTTATCCGCACCCGAACCCGAAGACCCACCATGATCCGACCCATCAGCAGGGTTCCACGTTTTTCTTCAATTATGTTTGTCCATGATCCCATGTTGTGGCAGTTAATCCTTTTTAATTTTCTGCATTCAATTTCCTATGCTTTCCTAGTTGTAACTCTAGCTTTCTATGTAGTACCTAGTAGTTGAATTCCCTCTAAATTAGGACGTAAAGTAGTGCTCTGTTTCCTATATGTATTAAACTTTTGAACCAATGAAGTCAGTGAGTTTTGTTTTGAGAAAAGTTCTTTATGTTAATTTCACTCATTGGATTATGAGTTGAGTTAATATTGTTTCCATGCTAGTTCAAGAGTGGCATCTTGGATGGTGTTCTTGGAGTCTAAATTAGAGTCAAGTGATGTATCTGTATCTTGATTCTCGTTTAGTTTGCCCTAATCGTTTCTTGTGTGGTGTTTCTGTATCACAAGAATCCGTTAGATCTGTCAGTTTCGTTTTACTTTCAAATTATCTATCCGTTGTCGGGTCCATTCTGCTATCACTTACCTTAAGCAAAAATGATTCCAGTAGCTTTATATAGCCAGCAGGAGAACACCAAGCAGGAAGATAAAATCATATCACAAATCTTGTTCATGTGGCACCATGCGGCTACAATAATTGTGGTCCCACGAGGCAGTCACTCGAGCTAGCTTTGTACCTGATACTTGCCACATTGTTTACAAGTAGATCAAGGAACCGTACTCCCCGTGTCAACAATAAGCGCAAACTTCTGCGACGGAGACCCAATCCACAACCTCGTCGTATAATACCTAACATTCATAATCCAATTCAATCAAAACACACTCCACACAACAGATGCATTTTATGTAATTTGTACGAAAAATACGTGTAAAGTTTTGTATCTATAAGAATGATAGATACAAAACATACCTGCGTACAGGATCCGAGTAGGCAAACACCATCCCAGAGGGGGGAGATATACCACCAAGAACCATGGCACCACCACAACATCCATTCTGCCATAACACAAAGAAAACGAATCACTTATTACGCCTCCGTCCACAAGTTGGTCAACCAATTATTGGTCAAAATAGGAGATGAAGTACAATCCAGTGCAAGCCTTTTAGTTCCAATTGTTTTACATGCATCTCCAACCAGTTGTCCCTCAACTGGAATTAAATGTTGAGAATGCGCCTTACGCGTGAAGCTACTATTATCATTCTGCACGTAATCAAACTTTAGAATAATAATAATAATAATATGACTTAATAAAAATAATATAATATTGTGTAGAATCACAAAATATGCAGCAATGAAACTTTTATGTTGATAAAGCATCCATTTATTCATAGCAGACACACATATATTGAACATCCCTACAAAATACATATATTGAAAAAAATTGTGATTGCTTTATGTAATTAGGGATGTTCAATACATATACATCTTAATTTTATAAATAACAAACCTATGGAAAAAATATATGTAACAATTAACTTCAAACTAATAAACCAAAAACATATAAATCATAAATGATAAAAAGTGCAATGGTTGAGACCTCCATTGCACGCCACGTCAGCTGATTACCCCGGGAGTGTCCCGGGGTTGAAAAATCTAATATGATTTAATAAAAATGATAAAAAGTAGAAAACATATCAATCGTAAAGAGGGATCATTAATTCTCATTTGCATTCACTGACCTGAACCTTGAAGCAAATGTGGCGATTCATAGCTCACTTAAGCAGTAGCTTCATGGTGGTGGCTCCCCGGATTAAAATCTAATATGACGTAATAAAATCTTCAATATATGATTTACGCAAAGTCAACCAAATACTATTTCGATTGTTACCGTATGTCGTAGATAGTTTTAGCTTTTTCATCCTATGCTCCCATGTGTATCAGTTTCATGTTTTGTATATGTTTTAGTTATTGATTTATCTGGGTATTATCAGCCACTTTCTTCATGTATTTTTTCAAAAGGAATATATTAGATAAGGGACATGATTTGATGGTATTGTGTTTGTTTGAGCAAAACAAAGTTAACTTGAAAACGTTGAATTATTTGGTAAATCCATACAATCCATGACATCTATTACAAACTACAAAGTGCCGCATGTATTTGCGTGGGAATTGTCACATTTTCTCTGACTTGAAGCAAAACCTGAAACATTTAAACATAGAAAAAATGAGATTAAAGTTAGAACATGAAACAAAAAGCCCAAAACAAACATGTGATTAAAGGCCTAATACATATTATAAAACATTAACACATTAAACATTATAATACATTGAAACATTAACTGAATGTGACATATATGTCCATTTTTCTTTTCTTGAGGCCAATGTGGAGCAAAATTGTATAGTTTTAGTTTTGGTTCTTTACCATATCAAGAAGTGTACATTGTTATGAAAAGTCATAGTTGAACTACCTGTGCACATATTTAACAAACTGTGCCCGTTACCAGTTTCATCATCCAAATAAAGATTAGAGGGGCAAAATTAATTATACTAAAGAAAAATGTCTCATACTCTAATGGGTCAAACAGGTAAAGGTAATGCACCTGACCCCTTGCATTATTTAATTAAAATCAAGTACATCACTAATGAATAAACATGGTCTTTTCTAACCATATTTGACACACTCAATGTTCTCTTCCAAAGACCACTGCATAAGAACACATAAACAAAGAGAAAGAGATTATAAGATTAAAGCACTTACACTTTAGATGGGCATGATAATCTTTTGTATTCCAACCATTCAGAATATATCCATCCAAGCAACAAAAACATGGATGACTTAAGCAAAAAGGACACCTGCAACATAATGTTAATATATTATAATACAGGCTCATTAGTTATCAAGCGGAAGCCTCACATTATCAAAGATAAAAATCAAAAGCATAAAACTGGATACGAACAAAGACAAATACAAAACATGGAATATGTTACTGGATTGATATGGAAACAAAATATATCTTCTACCACATATATCAACTAATGTTACTTACATTCGAATTATGCATCTACAGATAACTACATTTACATGAACTCGCTACTCAAGAACTAAAACTTAAGTTTAACATTTGGTCCATGCAAGCCATTAACAGCAGCACATAGTATAGGCAATAAATCCAGCAAATAGTTTTTTATAGCTATCAATGAATACAGAAAGTAATATAATTATAGCCATCAATGACTCATTTATAAGTTCATGTAATTACCTCAAGGTTTCACTTTTCAATAGTTGAACACATCAATGTTCGCTCCGCTGTCACATGCTCAAATGTGACCTCAATTGATGGCAACTCAAGCCGAACTCTATAATCATTTCAATCCCATCCCAATTCTATAAAAATTCCAAAGCAATCCACATAACTAACAATAATCCAACTTAAAAAAGCAAAGGATGAACTTAAAAATTATTAACTTTGGTACCTAAACCTGCGCCTTTAATATTGTTTGTTGGTCGTAGTTCAGGCTCAGATTTCAACCTCATCGCCAACGTGGTTACGGGTGTTGGTCGACGCCATGTTAACCGCTCTCTCATTGTCTCTAGACATCATCTCTTTCTTCCACATTAATGAATAGTGTGGTTACTCTGTAAAGACATAAAGCAAATGTTGAATGTTTCAGTAACCATTCATAAAGCAAATCAATGTATTTAAAACTAAATGGGTCAACATAACTAACTATACTCAAACCTCACATAGCATAATTATATATAGTCCAATTAACACCAAGGCCCCTGCTATTAAAATAATTAAACTGGTCAAATTGAAATCATTACGCAAGTTGTGTATTTCAGCTGTCCGAGACCCAAATATCTCTTCAGCTTTCACCGTTGCAAATCCAAGCAAATGCGTGAGTCTGCATTTCAACAACTAACTTCAATTCAATAAACAAAAATATTTTAACATAATCCACATTACTCTTTAAACCACCATACACTGTCCCATATAGAATGAAAGCAACGAAAAAACACAATCATATTCATAGCAACCAATAAACAATAAAACCAAACAAATACTCAATAACAAAAAAGATACATCAACAAACACAAAGGGCAGGGTACTGAAACCCACAGGTAATCCTTGAACAACGTTTTACCTTACGACGTTAAATCAATCACCTGTCATCTGTATCCAGATCTATAGTAACCAACTTAAGCCCTAATTTGCCAATCATTAGTATCATTGTTCCACAGATTTAGTTTAGTAAAAGCTATATATGCTATAATCAAACTTGACAGGTCACCAAGTTAATATATCTATCTTATCTATAACAATTCATCACCAAAGCAAAGTATAAAATACAAATAAATAAAATAAACCTCTGATCTTCGATTGAATCTAATAGGCTTCTAAACATATTCAATAACATAAAACCCATCAAATATTTGTTAAAATAAAAAATCGTTGTCATTATTTCCATAGTAAACATAAGATAAGTTCATACCATCCATACATGCCAATTTATCCACACATCACATAACCAACTAAACACCTAAAACCAATATTCTACCCAGCATATTTATATGCCTAAGAAAATAAAACACATATAATTTTATAAAACTATACATATTATAATTATTATTAATATTATCAACCTTAAACAAATAAATTGGATATAATAAGGGTTTGGATAACCTTGTGGGAAGGGAATTGAGAGTCGTATCAAACAACAACGTTTGATTCGTCCATAGGGTGGGGTTTTAACCCTCATATGATCAGTTCATAGGGTAGGTTTGTTGTGATGATTGAAGGATGGAAAGGATTTATATTAACCAGAAGAGCGATGGAAGGTTGTGTGAGGGTTAGGGTTTTGTTATGCGGCAATGATTAAAAAACACTTAATGCAACACATAATCAGAATACATCAATAAAATTTACTAAATCAACAATCAAATATAAAAAGAAACACTAAATTTGATAATAATAAAAATAATAATAATAATAATAATAAGGATTTACCGACTTGAAAGACACCACGACTCATGATGATGATGCTTCGATCAGTGTTCTTCTGTTAGAGTTTTTTTTTTGTGAAGCAATTGATGCTTCGATCAGTGTTCATCTATTAGGGTTTTTTTTTTGTGAAGCAATCAGGTTTATGAAAGACGGCTTCAAAGGAGAGGAATGGAGAAGAAAATATGTTTTTAGGGTTCATTAACACACAGGTTAGTAAATTATAAATAAGATCCGAATATTTGAAGAATACCCAAATAAAGGATCCGTTTTACAATAGTAACCCGCGATTCTTCCTTTCTTTTACTTAAAATACGAAAATACTCAAAAACATCAAAAACTCTCAATTATTAAGCCACGTGGCACTCTCAAGAGGAGGTTGGGGCCTCCATTGCACGCCACGTCAGCATATACATTTTCTTTTATATATATTAATTAATAGATAATAGATATATTTGAGTTTTTACACGTGAGTGTTAAAACACCATGCTTGTTAGTTGTTATGGGAGGGGTGCAAGTGTGCAACCCTGTTTTTTTTCTTCAACTTTACTAATTTACACTAAGTCACTAATTCTGCATTATCACGTCACTTTAATAAAATGCAGTTTTGAAGGCAGCACTCCACTTATTTATTTATTTTCATTTAAATACATATCTAATTTTTTTTAAGTTCATGAGGTTATAAATATTTTACAACCGTCCCACAACCAAACAGTCAGATTGAGTTAATTTCTCATTTAACCGTCCCATCAACACGGTCAAAAAAAATTAATGCATTAAAACGGTTCTCAACAAACGGTTAGAATATTGAATAGTTCATGCAAAACGGTTGAGAATTTTGTGTATATAAACCACCATACCACCGTGGTGAAAACACACTTCAACATCCACAGTTAAACCCACACCCTTTAAAATGACGCGCTGGACCGAAGAAAAAGAAATGGCTTTGGTTATGTGGGTTAAAACGATCTCATCTTGCAACGCCAATGCAACCAAGGCTAAGGGGGATGGACGCACGGTTATGGGACCGTATGTTGGCCGACTTCAACCAACAAGTCGGCATAAACGACCGCACAGTCGAGAGCCTCCAACATAAATGAATCGATTCCAACAACAAATGTGATTGGGGGATCACCTGCTACGAGCGCACCATGAGGTGGCACTCGGGCATTGTGCCGAAGTTGGCTGTGGAGTTCACCATGTGGACTATGTGGCTCGTTACCGCAACACGTTCGACCATGTCCAGGCATGACAACTGTTGCGTCAACTTTAAACTTTTTTTTATTTATGTTTTAATGTAGTTTAATTATGTTTAATATTAATAAAATTATGTTTTTTATTTAATTATGTTTTAATTTAATTGAAACGGTACCATAACACGGTTTAAATAAAAAAGAAATAATTATCTTAAATGAAATAAAAAAACACGGCATTGAATCCGTAAGGTATCTAATGGAAACGGTCCACGGACCTTACCAGCACCGGTGGCAGCGATATTACTGTCCTGGTAGTTGATTACCCGTGAGGAAAACGGATAGTGCCCCATCCCCCTTTACGGTCTGTTCCAAAGTTTCATTAAAGGATGGAAGAGAAAGGATTGGGAAGGAAGTGGGGAAAAAATGTGTTCCAGAGTTTTTTATAAGAGGTAAAGGGAGAGAATGAGAGAGATAATAAAGAGCTTTTTAGGGTTATTTTCAATTTTTTCAATTTGAAAGGAATTGGAGAGAAAGAAAAAGGAGGGATATCTGAAAGAGAGTGTACCACTATTAACCCATGTTTGGAAGTATAGAGAGACAGTGTCCTGAAAATTAAGCCAGGGTTTCACACCGTTTGAACCAAGTGTACTCTTGGGTCCAGGCCATTATCAACCATAAATTCTGCCGTTCGTCCTACTCACATTCACATTTGTAGGATTCAAGTCAAGGCTAAAGTATAATAATACCAAACTCTTGTAAATTGAGGTTGGTTTAACATAAAACTTAATTATTTGATTAAATAGAATTTTCTATATAAAACGTTTTTTATAATATCGTATACGTGAAAATACATTTCTAAGACTATTTTTCTCTAGGCTAAAATGCATTCGATTTATGAAAGGTGTCAACATATTACCTCCAACTTGGTTCCATAATAAGTTGTTTTCATGGTAGTGTTTGAATCGGTTAGTCAGTTTGAGAATACAACTACGTTTTCGCACCTTCGCACCAGGATAACAATAAAAATATAAAATATTAACTATTCCAAACTATTAATTTTAGAAATATAAAAAATTATTGTAAAATAAATAATTTGCTTTTTTTTTCTTGAACGATCAACAAAATAACTTTATTCACCCAATGTTAGTGGAATACTAGCAATACACCGTACAAACATGATTACACCAAGATCCACCATAATCACCAACCTACTCTAGAAAGATCAAATTTACACCAAACGTTCCAATCTAACCCCAATTTTTTAGCCCTCGCCTTAACCCAGAAAAAACTTATCGCCTTAATATCACCAAAAACCTTTGAAAGCTGAACCTGAATGTTGTTAAAGACCACCTCGTTCTTGTGTTTCCATAAACACCAAATAGCAGTTAAGCAAATAGCATAAAACACCTTCTTCTTACTCTTCGAGCCTCCCATGTGCTGATGCAGTTTCAAGATATCTCTGAAATGGAATAGGTAAAGCGAACCGAACTTACACCATTGTGCCACAAGCTGCCAAATGATCTGCGCGAAACCACACGAAACAAACAGATGTTCCGTAGACTCGGCAACCTCACCACAAAACGGGCATAAGTCTGATCCGATATTAATGTTCCTTCTTAGTAGATTAATCCTTGTTGGAAGTCTGTCCAAGTCTGCACGCCAAGCTAGTATCCACGTCTTCAAAGGGACCCATGAATTCCACGCCAAGCTAGTCTGTCCAATTTGCTTTTAACTTATAATATTATGTATAAGCCCTACTTATGGCTCTGCGCATATAATGTATATATGTGTGGCTCTGGGGGGGCAAAAGTAAAGTTGCACTAATTTTAACGTTATTTTACTAATTTCGTGAAAAAAACGTTAAAAACGATGGATGGTTAATCATGCATCACGTGGTAGCGTTGATAGCCAAAAGACAAGTGGTTACATGCACCAATCGGGCTGTCCCGATTGCTAAGTGTTATGTGGCTTATGTCCAAGGCTTGATACAAAACCACTATCGAGCCGAGGGTCTCACTGGAAGCAGCCTCTCTATTCCCACGGGGTAGAGGTAAGACTGTCTACATCTTACCCTCCTCAGACCCTACCTTAGCTTTGCTATTGGTGGGATTAACTGAGTATGATGTTGATGTTGATTATAATATTATGTATATATAAATTTTTAGGGGCTGTTTGGCGACCTCTGCGTCATTAATTATAAAGATGATTGATTGGGTAAGAGGCTTGACTTAGTTCAGCCTAACTAGTTGGTGGTGAAGGAGGAGGTGGCGGGTTGAGGAAGTAGTGCATGAGTTGTCAGCTAAGGGTTATGAACATAGATGCATGGATAAAAGGGGTTAAATTTCTTTTTAGCATCATTTAGAAACTTAATAGTTAAAAGCCTTACTAGCTTATTCAGAGATAGTTTGTCAACGAAATAAGGGGTTGTTTGGTAAGCCTATAATGAGGCTCTGAACCATTCAGCGTTGAAAGATTCAGTATTCAGCGCGTTTGTTTCAGCTTCTGAATGGAATGGTTAAGACTGAACCATTAAGATCTGAGATGTTGTTGAACTATTAAGTACTGAACTAGGTTGAACCTTAACAAGACGCTCCTACTAATGTGAGACAAGAATACTAACCATTAAGAGACAACATCTTAACATTAAGAAGCTACCAAACAGCCCATTAAACCTAATGAGTGGAATATTTTGTTCTAGATTATTTGGCTTCTTTCCAATAGATTAATGATGTGCCATTGACATCTACGACATGAGCCAGCCGCCAGGGTATGAGTTATTTATTCATTGATTTCCAATTAATCAATTATGTTACTAAACTGTAACTAGTGTTTTTAAGTGTTGTGAGAGTGCAAAGTTGGTTACATTCAGTTTTCAAAGTTTTTTTCAACATGTGCCCATACGTTAGCTGCATTCTAATTTTGTTTCTGGCTTTTTCTATCATGATCCTCTTCTTCAATGGGCTTCAATTTGTTCTTTATTGCAGCTATTTTTGACACCCTAGCTTGTTTAAATCGACTTATTTGACTCAACTACCTAAAACTCTAAAAGTGTCTGTTAACCTTGTTGGTGTTGAACTGTATAAACGCGTAGCCATGTGGTTCGCCACGTTTTGAGTCACGGGTTTGCCAAAGGAATTCCACAAACACAATCTTTCCAAATGGAGAGAACATCTTTATCAGAGTAGCTTTGTGAAGTTTAAAAAAACTCTTATCAAGTGACAACGAATTAGGCAATAAAAGTAAAGTTGTAAGATGGAGTGATCGGGTTGGTCATAGGTTGGAAGGGTTTGGTATGACCACGAAACCCTAATGGCCTTCAATTTGTTTATCGACAAGGGGGAAGAAGGGGAACCACACCCCATAGCCTAAGTACTTGATTGAAATAAAGGACAAACTTGAGAAGTTAAGTGGCGTTAACGAGTCAAATAAGTTAAACATGTCGGGTCAAACAAGCCAAAGTGCCAAAATAGGGATTGATGATACTTGGTATGGTTTTATGTCCTCCGTAGCAATGCGGGCAAGTGTTTGTGCATTAAAGAGTTGCACATCAGCTTTGTAGGTTATACCATAATTTGTTTTTTTTTCTTTTCTTTTTTTACTTTTAACCCTAATGCTTTTCATATTTTACGTGTAACCCCGACACTTTTTTTTTTACTTTGAACTTTATCCCACGTATCTTAAAATAGATTTTTAGTTTTACGTGTCAATCCAAAATTTTCAAGTTGACACTCCGCAATGTGCGTATGTAGTTCAACGTTTTTACCTTTATTTTTCCCGTCGAGCGGTGACACCGCGTTTTAAGTTTCAGTCTAGTTTTTGCCCATTATCGCTCCGTAACGAATGTGCATGGTTCATTGTTTTTACGTCTATATTTCACTTAGCTTTCTTTTTTTTCGTTTTTTATTTATTTTTTATTAGTTTTTTCGATATATATTGTTGGTCGCTGGCAATATTGTGACGTTGATGCTATTTGGTACGGTTTTATGCACTCCGCAACGACGCGGGAGGTTTAATACTAGTTTTTATAAAACTAAACAAGCGATATAATCTTATTGTTTTTACTTTATATTATATTGTATTCAATTAAAAATTAAGTTTACTGATAATCTCACTTTTTGATGAATTTCAACGTTAAGGTGTCTAGAAGACCAAATTATTTTTTTATTTTATTTTTGTTTACACTGGAAACTTAATTAATTTTAAATGTATTTAGGTTTAATGAAATACGTATGTATATATGTAAAGAAACAGTGTAATTTTCAATTAACAGTTTACATTATTTATATAAAAGCTTAAGTTAAACCTAACATTAACATTTACTTCTTTTACTAGTCTGTTAAAAAATATTCTTAGTTTTTTTTTTTTTCAAAATAGTTCTTTTTTTCATTTCATACTGCCAAATTACATTAAAACAAACACACGACAACAAGCTAGCTATTACAGTGTCTATATTCATTCAAATTTAGTTTAACAGGATATAATAATAACAAAAATATTATCAATTGACTACTTCTTTTGTTCTCGTATATTGTTCAAAGTATATTAGATAATACTTTGTACAATACGTGCAAACTAAATGAGTTATTTTTAGTTTACTTATATGGATTTCGTATAACACTATTATATTAAAGATTATGAAACCATGTGTCACGATATTTGTTTACACTTTACACCATCACCATGTCGTAATATGGTATGAGATATGCAAGGAGTGGACTCTCCACCATTTTTGGATCTTGTTTACACCGTCACTTTATATGGTTGATGTTCGTTCCAACTTAAAATGACCCAATCAATTTTAATACATGCTTAACATGATTCAATAATTTATTTGTAAATCATTATTTCATAAATCTTTAAGCAATGGAAAAACAACAGTTGTATCTTTTTGAAAGGCTTATTAATTATTATTTTAAATAATGTCAGGTGAGTTGGGCATGGTATGAAATATATTTTTAATGGATTGCAACATGAGATGATGTTGACTTAGGGTGCGTTTGGTTCACATGAATTGAATGGAATTCAATGTAATTGGAATTTGAATTCCAACTCTTTAGGTGTTTGGTTCATTGAATTTGTTGGAATTGGAATTTCAATTCCAATCTTGTGTGTTTGGTTGACAAAAGAATTGGAATTGGAATTTGGTATAAATTCCTTCAAATTCCTTTACCTAAGGGAATTCAAAATCCTTCCAATATTAGAAGGAATTCAAGTCAATTTATTGGAATCTTCGACCGGTTGGCATCATTTTGACCAGAATTGATTCGAATCGTACCATTTCAACGCGAACCGCTTAGATCCGAACCAATTCGGACCGTACCAGTTTCGACCGGTAACATTTCGACCCGAACCGTTTCGTACTATACCAGTTTCGATCGGTACCGTTTCAACCCGAACCGTTTCATGCTGTACCAGTTTCGACCGGTACTGTAACACCCCAACCGATGGCGGAAACATCGAGGTGTCACGTAGTGACGATTGTTCAATAGCACATGGACTAAATTGTAAATATTAATAGCAAATAACTTCCATTGTTCAAAACGAAATACAAGAGTCTTAATATAAATCTCAAACATAAATAATAAATGTTCAACTTTTATTTAAGCACTAAGTCCAGCCTAAGCGTGAAAGCATGAAACATCAAACGTCACCTGAAACATGTACAAAATAATTTCGTCAACACATATAATGTATTGGTGAGTACATCCGTTTGATATATATAGTAAAGTAAAAATTTAGCAATTCGTGTGTTATTTTGCAAGATGTAATAAGTAGTATCCGGGTCAAATCAACCCTAAGAAAAGAAAGCAGATATATATAGTATGCGCTAGTAGTAATGTAATACATTACTTTAACTAATTATGATAACTAAATGCAATAATTATAAATGTATAAATAAATAATTATGTTTTTCACAATGACCTACAAATGGTAATTAAGATTTTTAAACATAAAACATTTCTATTTTATAAGAAAAGTATTCATAAAATAGATATTTAATAGTACAAATAAATAAGTTATTAATTATGTCTAATTAATCATAAATAAGACTAATAATTCAAGACATGATCCGAAAATGCTATTTTTATAGAAAAAGGATACCTTCTGATGTAAAGTAATGAAAATAATTTTCTCATAATTTTTATAAACTTATTTATATTTAAAACTGATTTAATGAGATTAAATCATGTTTAAATGATTAAAAATAGGAAAAATAATAAAAATAAATGTTTTTCTGAACCAAATATTTTTATTTCAGTTCATAATCATTAGAAATAATTTATCAAAAATTTTGAGATTAAAATCATTAAAAATGAATTTTTTATCAATTAAATATGATTAAAAACAATTTAATTTAATAAAAATATAAAAATAAAACATTTTTCAGAAACTAAAAGTAGGATAATTTTCTATGAGGTGTCAAGAAGCTACTCCTAAATTTTCATAATTTTTGGAGCAAAAATGAATTTATTATGAATATTATAGATTTATGTGGATTATAAATGATTATTTATAATTAAGATAATAACAAAATAATACAAACTCAAGTCAAAAGGAAAAGAAAAAAGAAAAAAAAAACAAAGCTGGTCATGGGGTTCGAACCCCTGACCTTTGCTGTGTAAGCCATACCTTCAACCACTAGACCAAGCCATCATGTTATTGATTTTACCCAACAAACAAAGTATTTAACCTATTATTAAAAACCATCTTCTTCCCCAAATTAAAACCTAAGAACCCTAACCCTATACCCAACTTCAATAATCATAAGAATACACAATTAGTGGTCAGTAATAAGGGGGTTTCGATTGGAATGAAAAGAATAACAAAACGACATCATAAAAACGGACTTACAAGACTCGAGTGAAGAGCAAACGTTAATATCCCGTCTGCAACTAAAAGTGGCGATTCACAGCCTTTGGACGCGATTTGAATGGGTTTGTTAGAGGGTTATTGTTGGTTATGGTTCAGACACTGATTAGAAGTGAGTAATTTATACGAATAATGACGTTTCAGGTATGCCTAGTCTTGATGTCGACGGTTACACCTCGGCCGAATCATTACTCACTTTTAAACGCGTTTATGACTCATTTGCTAGCTGAAAACTCATTATTACGGATGGAGAAACGTAAACCCACCTTAATTAGATGTTAAAACGCCAAGGAAAACCAAAAGACAAGTCGCCGGACATAAATTCCAGCCACCGGAAATGGGGTGGTCGGAAAAACGCGATGGGAGAGGGAGGGAAGAAAAAGAATTTTAAAACTTTCAGCTTTTGGCAAATATGGTCCCTCATGTTTAACATAGTTAGTTTTATTACATTTTAGTTACTTTTTCCTTTATAAAAACTTAACCAAGTAACTAAATTAACCTATAATGTTTTTAAAACTTTATAAAACTCTCTAAAACTTGGAATTTTTATAAAATCCATTGCGTAGACGTTCGAGATACGTATTTGACTAAAACCTACACCCGATCCATAATATATATATATATATATATATATATATTTTCTAAAATTAAATTTGAAAACGACGAAACTTATAGGGACTATAATGAAAATATTTCAAGGGTTATTTTTGTAAATCTGACGAAAGACGAGGGTGACGGATGTCACAGGTACCGTTTCGGACCGTACCAGTTTCGACCGGTACCATTTTGGACCGAACCGTTTCGGACCAGTTTCGACCGATAGCGTTTCGACCTGTACCGTTTCGCCCGTAACGTATCGGACTGAACTGTTTCGGACCGTAGCAGTTTCGGCCTGTACCGTTTCGGACCGAACCGTTTCGGACCAGTTTCGACCTGTACCGTTTCGCCCGTAACGTTTCGGACCGAACCGTTTCGGACCAGTTTTGACCGGTACCGTTTCGCCCGTAACGTTTCGGACCGAACCATTTCGGACTGTACCAGTTTCGACCAGTACCGTTTCGGACCAGTTTTGACATGTACCGTTTCGGACCGTACCAGTTTTGACCGGTACCGTTTCGCCCCGTACCAGTTTCGACCGGTACCGTATTCGACCCGAACCGGTACGGGTCGAAACGGTGCATGTCGAAACGGTACAGGTCGAAACGATAGAGGTATCAACAGTTCGGTCAAAACGGTACTGGTCGAAATGGTACGAGCCGGTATTGGTCGAAACGGAATGGGTCGGTACGGGGCGAAACGGTTCGGGCCAGTACGGGTCACAACGATGCGGGTCGTGGGGGCAAGGGTGATAGATTCCAATTTATAACCAACCAAACACAATAATATAGGATTTGAGAATCCAATTCCAACAATTTCCAATTCCTTTTGGAATGTTTGAATTCCAAATCCAATTCATTCCAATTCAAATTCGTTCACAAATTCCAATTCCAAACAATTTCGCGAACCAAACGCACCCTTAGGGTGCGTTTGGTTCGCATGAATTGAATGGAATTCAATGTAATTGGAATTTGAATTCCAACTCTTTAGGTGTTTGGTTCATTGAATTTGTTGGAATTGGAATTTCAATTCCAATCTTGTGTGTTTGGTTGACAAATGAATTGGAATTGGAATTTGGTATGAATTCTTTCAAATTCCTTTACCTAAGGGAATTCAAAATCCTTCCAATAATAGAAGGAATTCAATTCAATTTATTGTAATCTTCGAACGGTTGGCATCATTTTGACCCGAACAAATTCAGACCGTACCAGTTTCGACCAGTACCGTTTCGACCCGAACCGTTTCGTACTGTACTAGTTTTGACCGGTACCGTTTCGAACCATACCAGTTTCGAACGATACCGTTTCAGACCGAACCATTTCGGACCGTACCAGTTTCGAGCAGTACCGTTTTGGACCGAACCGTTTCGGACCAGTTTCGACCGATACCGTTTCGACCTGTACCGTTTCGCCCGTAACGTTTCGAAACGAACTGTTTCGGACCGTACCCGTTTCGACCGGTACCGTTTCGGACCGAACCGTTTCGGACCAGTTTCGACCGACACCGTTTTGACCAGTATCGTTTCGACCTGTACAGTTTCGCCCTTAACGTTTCGGACCGTACCAGTTTTGACCGGTACCGTTTCGGACCAGTTTCGACCGATACCGTTTCGACCGGCATCGTTTCGACCTGTACCGTTGCGCTCGTAACGTTTCGGACCGAACTATTTCGAACCGTACCAGTTTCGGCCGGTACCGTTTCGGACCGAACCGTTTCGGACCAGTTTCGACCGATACCGTTTCGACCCTTACCGTTTCGCCCATAACGATTCGGACCGTACCAGTTTTGACCGGTACCGTTTCGACCGGTATCATTTCGACATGTACCGTTTCGCCAGCAACTTTTCGGACCGAACCATTTCGGACCGTACCTGTTTCGACCGGTACCGTTTCGGACCAGTTTCGACCGATACCGTTTCGACTAGTATTGTTTCGACCTGTACCGTTTCGAACCGCACCGTTTCAGACCGTACCAGTTTCGACCGGTACCGGTTTTACCGGTACCGTTTCGCCCCGTACCAGTTTCGATTGGTACCGTTTTCGACCCGAACCGATACGGGTCGAAACGGTGCACGTTGAAACGATACAGGTCGAAACGATAGAGGTATCAACAGTTCGAGTCAAAACGGTACTCGTCGAAACGGTACGGGCTAATACCGTTCGAAACGATACGGGCTGGTACGAGGTGAAACGGTCCGGGCCGGTACGGGTCACAACGAGGTGGGTCGTGGGGGCAAAGGTGATAGATTCCAATTTATTAACCAACCAAACACAATAATATAGGATTTGAGAATCCAATTCCAACAATTTCCAATTACATTTGGAATGTTTGAATTATAAATCCAATTCATTCCAATTCCAATTCCTTCACAAATTCCAATTCCAAACAATTCCGTGAACCAAACGCACCCTTAGGTTGTGTTTGATTCGCATGAATTGAATGGAATTCAATGGAATTGAAATTTGAATTCCAACTCTTTAGGTGTTTGGTTCATTGAATTTGTTGGAATTGGAATTTCAATTCCAATCCTATGTGTTTGGTTGACAAAGGAATTGGAATTGGAATTTGGTATGAATTCCTTCAAATTCCCTTACCTAAGGGAATTCAAAATCCTTCCAATATAAGAAGGAATTCAAGTCAATTTATTGGAATCTTCGAACGGTTGGCATCATTTTGACCAGAACCGATTCAAACCGTACCATTTCAACACGAACCGCTTAGATCCGAACCAATTCGGACCGTACCAGTTCGACTGGTACCGTTTCGACCCGAACCGTTTCGTACCGTACCAGTTTCGACCGGCACTGTTTCGACCCGAACCATTTCGTACCGTACCAGTTTCGACCGGTAACATTTCGACCCGAACCGTTTCGTACCGTACCAGTTTCGACCGGTACCGTTTCGGACCGTACCAGTTTCGACTGGTACCGTTTTGGACCGAACCGTTTCGGACCAGTTTCGACCGATACCGTTTCGACCTGTACCGTTTCGCCCGTAACGTTTCGGACCGAACTGTTTCGGACCGTACCAGTTTCGACCGGTACCGTTTCGGACCAGTTTCGACCGGTATCGTTTCGGACCGTACCAGTTTCGGACCAGTTTCGCCCGATACCGTTTTGACATGTACCTTTTTGCCCGTAACGTTTCGGACCGTACCAGTTTTGACCGGTACCGTTTCGACCGGTATTGTTTAGACCTGTACCATTTCGGACCGTACCAGTTTCGACCGGTACCGTTTTGACCGGTACGGGTCGAAACGGTGCACGTTGAAACGGTACAGGTCGAAACGATAGAGGTATCAACAGTTCGGGTCAAAACGGTACTGGTCGAAACGGTACGGGCTGGTAATGGTTTAAACGGTACGGGGCGAAACGGTTCGGGCCGGTACGGGTCACAACGATGCGGGTCGTGGGGGCAAGGGTGATAGATTCCAATTTATTAACCAACCAAACACAATAATATAGGATTTGAGAATACAATTCCAACAATTTCCAATTCCTTTTGGAATGTTTGAATTCCAAATCCAATTCACTCCAATTCCAATTCATTCATAAATTCCAATTCCAAACAATTCCGCGAATCAAACACACCCTTATAACATTTTTTACATGGCATTTGTGATTATTAACTCACAGTTACATAGCATTAACAATTTAACATGCAAAGGGAATCCTTAGAGCAACCACAATGCTTGTGTAGCGGACCGTCCGCCCAGAGCAAACCACAAGCAAACGGACCATGTGCATTGGAGGAGAGTTTTTATGGGTGGCCCTTCCGGACAGTTCCAGTACACCGGACGGTTTGTTAGGGAATGTGGTGGTGCCCTTGTTGTACTTTATGTTACTAAATAAATAATTTTTTGTTGTGAGGTATAAATTAAATAAAAAGAAAAGTAGGTTATGGGGTGGATGTTTTAAATGACTTATGGTTAGAGGAAGAAAGTGGATTTAAAAAGGTTGTAGTTTGGAATGATTTAGAATGATGTGGCATAGTGACATGACCATTTGGAATGATTTGTTGGGACTAGCATTGTGAATGCTTCTGTTAGAGATTTATTGCCAAATTGCAATGAAATTAATAAAAAATAATGTTAATTATTTGATTGTCATTGTTTGTAATTACTTGAGATGAAAGGGAAACCAAGAAAAGTTCCTATTTCAATCAAAGTTTCGAGCGAGATGAAAGATTTAACGTTAGATAAATGATTGAGATAAGATATTAATTTATTTTGATTTGTTTTGAAGACTGGGTTGTATTCCTCTTCTTAGTATCTTGCTAGAAAATTGTTTTTTGAAGATTACTAAAAGTGCTTGCTAGTTTGTTAAAAAAAAATTCGTCAGGTGTTAAATGATTTAGAGTGCACACTTGTTCAAAATTGTTTTGATTTTCAGGTTAAGTTAATAACGAGTGACTAGGGAGATAGAGGAAAATGTATTTTTTTTCATCTCAAAACTTATCAATAAATTTTGCTATGAGTATGATTTAACGGTTTCTTTGGTTTGTTTGGTAAACGTATACCTGATGTGGGGCACGTGATAAGGGGTCGTGGAGTGGCAGCTGGGATGTGGCCTCGCACGTCGAGAATGTGGGCAAGGATGCTACTGCCACATACCTGAAAAGTGAAGTTGGTGATGTTGTGAGAGGATCATACCACCCCCTTGGATGGTGACGGAGGGTAGTTATGAAAGGATGATAATGTGGAGGATCAGTTGCGAAGCTTGACCCGAAGGTTTGAGGGGTCAGAAGTTACCGGGGGGTCGGAAGTCACTAATTTCGGGGGTTCGAAAATCAGTTTCGGGGGTTCGAAACCTTATATTTCCAAAATTTTCTATACGAGTACTATATATTCGAAACTTTTGCACGAAAATTCGGGGGGTCGGCCGCCCCCGCCCGCCCCAACTAAGTTGCGCCCCTGTGGAGGATGATTATATCGTAGAGGAGCATCATAACACCTGCCAGTCTTATTAAGTTTTTTTACTAGCATGTATGAACTAAATAACCGAATCAAATGTTTCTTTCTAATAGAAAAGCCTAATCCAAAGATAGGTCGACATTTTTTATCTTTGAAAAACAAAAATTCAAAGAAGAAGAATAACAACGATTTACACGCATGTTGACTTTTTGCAATAATCCAAAAGAGAATGTTAATGACACCACATACACGAAAGTTGATATCTCACAAAGAAAAGGTCAAATCTTGACTCCTAATATATGAATATTCAATATTTAATTCTTTTGAAAATTAAATGATTTTTAATATTTAGTTAACAAGAAATGATTTTATCTCACAGAATCTCAATTATTTGAACACATACATGTTCTTATCATGCTTCTATTTTGGCAATAAACTATTATTATAAGTTCCTAATCCAAAACAAACATCTAAAACATGTAATTATTTTGTTAAAAGGAAGTTTAGATCTGCTTATAACGAATTTATGTGGTGGCAGCTGATTTTGTTGATGGTGATTGCCCTTTAAAACTTATAGTTTATCTTGTTAAATGATTTGGCTTTAATCACACCTTTATATAATAATAAATACTAACATAATGTGTAGTGGACCGTTTCACATGTTAAATGGGCAGTTTTCGTCATGGCGTTATGTGGCGTTCACTTCAACATGGACACTTTTATTCAAAAAATAGTGTAGTGGTTCACCCCATTTCACATGCCTTCAATCACTACTCATACACACACGCACATCTATATATGTGTGTGTGTTAGAGAGTAAATATGATTTCCTCATCCATCATCGTGTCAGTTAAAATCAATTAAACCCATTTTACTACATATAGTCTAAAAGTTATTGGGTTTTAATATAGTCAACCAAATCACTTGAACCCATTTTATATGGGCTTTTACATGAAGAGATGTGGTGTAGATGTGAAAGGACCTCGTGAAGATGAAATTTTACGAGCCATACGACAGTGTAAAAGTTATTTGTTTTAATATAGTCTTCTCATAAATATGTAATACATATATAGTGTATATATATTGGTAAAGATTAAATAAAAAAGACACATTTTCATTGTGGGGCCACATTTTTTTCCAACCCGACAGATTTTGCCACATGGACTGCCACGTGGATTGCTACGTTGGCACTTAACAGAAAAACTTAACTGGGGTTAGTTTGGGACCATTAGAATAAAAACATTGACAAGTTGGGACTGTTATATATTACAACTTTCAAGTTAGGATTATTGCATTCCAATCCCCCAAAATTGGAATTATTTAATTCCATTTTCCCAAATTATTATTTTGATTTCTAAATTTTTACATAACTATTAATTTTTAAAAGTGAAATTATTTTCTGTTCTGAACCTTTTATCTGCTATTCACTTCGAGCAATTTTATTTAGTTCGTTCTAATTGCCATTCTTTGATTATTCACATTCGTTTATTCTATTATAGAGCTAAATATATAAATCTGAGTTCGTAATTTGGGAATGAGAGATAACTACACAAAAACAATTATAAATAAACATAAATTACAAAACAAAAAAAAACTTACATAAGATTATGAGTAATTGTTGTTTAATTTATCACAAAGTCCCTAGGTATTACACATATTCATAAATTATCATAAAGCAGGTTGACCCGAACATGACACAGTTTAAGTGGCACTATTTGTCACAATGGGTCTGGTTAGGGTTGAAGAATTCAATTTGCAAACCCGCTAACTCGACATGATTCACACCCCTAACTTGTAGTTTATAGACACTAGGGTGTATGGAAAATGTGTCCCTCCCTCATCATAAGATTGATAGTTCAACTCTCATAATAAATAAATGTGTAGATTCAGACGTAAGATTATGGTGTTTCTAAGGTGGCTATGAAAAAGGTTGGGAAAGACATTGCCCAGTACCTTGGGGACTTTCAATTTGGGGTAGGGTACCAAATGGGGCAGAGGCGGTGCTTCACAGTGCCAATAGGTTCCTCAACTCTTTTCATGCGGATGAGTCCTTGGCTCTGCTTACAGTAGACTTCTCCAATGCTTTCAACATGGTCGACCACACAGCCTTTCTCCAAGAGGTTCACCAACGGTACCCGTCTATTTATCCGTGGGTCCAGTTTCTTTACGCCCAACCTGCTAGGCTGTACGTGGGCAATGATTGTATTGGGGCTACCACCGGAGTGCAGCAAGGAGATCCTTTTGGAGCCCCTTCTCTTTGCTCTTGCCTTACACCCTCTTATCATGCGGGTTCAGGAACACTGTATCCTCCCGTTTCATGCTTGGTATTTGGATGATGGGATGATTATAGGCAACACAAGTGAGGTTGCTAAGGCTTTAGACATTATCAATGTGTATGGGCCATCCATGGGGCTTCATCTCAATATTAAGAAAACATAGATCTTTTGGCCGACGTGTGACGGGCTGAAAGCTCAGGACGGGCTTTTCCCGATAGGGATTGGTAGACCAGAGATGGGGGTTAAGCTCCTTGGTGGGGCTGTTAGCCGAGATCCTGTCTTTATTGGGGAGTTGGCAGGGCGGCGGGCTACGGTTGCGGTTGACCTTATGAAACACCTACCTCGCCTTAAGGATCCCCAAAGTGAACTCCTGATGCTCAGGTCATGCATGGGGGTCACTAAGTTACTTTTCGGGTTGCGAACTTGTCAACCCCACTTGATGGTGGATGCGGTATCCCTTTTCGATGATAGCCTCCGGGAGGCTATTGAAGATATAGTTGTGTGTAGTGGCCCCTTCTTCGGGGACCTCCAGTGGCGCTTGGCATCCTTGCCGATGCGTTTAAATGGTTTGGGCCTCCTTTCAGCTAGAGATGTTGGATTTTGTGGACACCGCCCCCTTAAAGCCACAAAAAACATTGGTGAATGCTCTATTTAGCAAAATTGCTCAGAGCCTGGGAGAAGTTTTTGAGTTGTCCTCTCGCCAGAAGGCGGCGATTGAATGCCTAAAGGGTCCTCATGCTCAGGATTTTTTGACCGTTATCCCGATTGAGGGTTTGGGACAATGCATGTCCGCAGTGGAGTACAGGGCTATACTCAAGTATTGGTTGATGATCCCTATGTATCCGGAAGATGAAACGTGCCCCATGTGCCGTAAAGCTTGCATGGAAAACTATGGGAGCACGCAATTCATTGCAAAGAGCTCCCTGGGTTCAGATACCGGCATGACTGGGCCAAGGACGTTTTGTGGGACATCCTGAGAAGAGCTGGGATTTCTGCCAAAAAGGAGGTCCTGCAAATTTTCTCACGAACCCTGCGGAAGGGAGATCCACCCTGCGACCAGCAGATCTGCTTGTCTTTGGTTGGGAGAGGGGGAAACATGCTTGCGTGGACCTCACATGGGTATCTCCTATGGTTGGGTTAAGGGAAACAGGGTTTGTAGCTGGGCAAGCATCGAGAAAGGCGGAATCGAAGAAAGTAGATAAGCATGCTAAAGCTTGTGCAGAGAACCAACATGTTTTTATCTCTTTGGCCTTTGATACCTTTGGCTCCCTAGCGCCAGAAGCTATTCGTTTCTTGACCAGGGTCCAACGGGTCGTCCACAACAATAGTTCATCTCTAGGGGGGCAAGGATTTGTCTTTGGTAGACTAGGGTTCGCAATTCAGAAAGGGATGGCAGCGCAGCTTGTTGTCCGTCTACCTTCTATTGTGATGTAATTTTCGTATTTTGTTTTACTGAAATAAATAAACTTTATAGCTAGAAAAAAAAAACGAAAACATTAATAAAAGTTTAAAAGTAAAAAAAAAAAAGCATTGCCTTTAAGTCCTGACATTATATTTATATCATTATATTCATAGTTATTTATACCCACTTTGCCCTGTCACAATAACTAGGGCCGAATCGAACCAGGGTGAATTCGATCTTGACTCTTTAAAAATCAAGTCGTGTCGAGCGGACTTCCTTATCTCAACGAGTTGAAATTTTGGGCTCAGGCTCATCTCGTCAAAAGCTCGAGCCATCTCATGGCTCGGCAAGCCGTCTCATTTATTCAAAAAAAAAGTTATATATTTTTTGTACTATTTTAGGTATACATAAAACTAAAAATACAATAAACAGAACACCATTGTTTAAAAGGAGCCAAACAAGCAATTCAACTAACGAGCGAGAACAAACCGAACCTACCTTAGCTCGGGTTCGACTTGTTTACAAACCAACAACATCTTGGCAAGGTGGGGATCAACGAGTTGGTTTTGGCAAACATGGATTGAGGTTTTGGCAATGATGTCAAGAGCACAAAGGCTTTGGTGTGGGCCCTTTTCAACATTGGCCACCACATCTTTGTTTAGATATTTTTAGTTTAATTTATAAATTATAAATTCGTTGTGATACAAGAAGCAATTTGTATCCCTGTGATTTGACAAGTTGTGACAAATAGTTATACAATCTAGGAGTATTAGATTTAAATAATCTAAAGGTTGGGCCATTGGGCAACAATAATTCGAACTTTAACGTTGGACCAGGATAATTTCAAGTGAATATGTGGTGTCAAAAATAAACCTCCGTTAACTCTGAACTAACTGAGTTAGTTTAAGATGACGTGGCTGCTGAGGTGACATGCTGACGTGGACCAGAGTTAACAGAGGTTCATTTTTGACACCCAAATGTTCACTTGGATTATCCTGGTCTAACGTTAAAGTTCGGATTATTATTGACCAATGACCCAAACTTTAGAGAGACGGGACACGGTTTCCAAAAGGGCTGAACCGTCTCCCGAGATCCTTTGGATTCCAACCAGTAGAAACCCAACACGTGGCGGTTACGATCCCGATGTCTGCCACCCGGCTCCCGTGGCGGCTTGAGACGTGTCAGCGCCGCAAAGCCGTCTCCGGTGGGGTCCCTGAGACGGTTCACCAACGGCTCAAGTTAAGCCGTCTTCGGCTCGGCTTATAATAAAATAATATATCCGATCCCACCGGAGACGGCTCCTGAGCCGGTTCGGGTACGAAAAAGCCGTCTCCGGTGACGTCTTTTAAAATTTATGAACCGTCTCCTGAGACGTCAGCGGGTACGAAAAAGCCGTCTCCGGTGACGTCTTTTAAAATTCATGAACCGTCTCCTGAGACGTCAGCGGGTACGAAAAAGACGGCTTCCCGTACCGTCTTTTTACTGTTTCTGAACCGACTCGATGCCGGACGTCGTACATCGACGGAGACGTTTTCGGTGATGTGACGTCCATGACGAACCGTTTGTTATAAAATTAGTAAATTTTGTAACAATTTTGTTTGAATTTTTTCTTGTATTCCTTATTTTTCTTTCAAAGTGTTAAAAAAAAGTTGTGTTTTTAAAAATGGTTAGTTTTATAATCTATAGTGGAGGCAGGTGGGAAGTTGTCAACGGTCGAATGGAATACGTTGTTGATAGTAGTTGTAAAAGACGTGGTTTTGAAATTGATTCAAATATCTCGTATCTTAGTTTTTTAAATGTAGTTTCCGATGTGTGTGAGATTCCAAACATTTCAAGGTTATCCTATAAAATGTCAGCTTTTGATGATGCAATCGACATTTTTAATGATCGTGATGTATCTTTTCTTTTTAAAGTTGCTTTGCAAAACCCCCATGAAGTATTGAAGTTGTATGTTGTAGATGAACCAGGTGTGGGTTCGTCTAGTAATGCTCATTTAAACGACGTACCTTCAAATGATTCAAAAGTCCCTGATCTAAATTTGTCTATAGAAAATTTTGATCATTACACACCATATGGGTGTTTTGGAAATTTGGATGATGAGAAAGCTGAAAAAGAAGAATTTTATGGAAAGCCAAGTTCTGAATTGTTTTCAGATATAACCAAAAGCTCTTTAGTTTTTTCGGAAGGTTCCGTATTTCGTAACAAAGATGAATTGAAATTGCAGTTAGGAAATTTTTGTTTGTCTGAACGTTTTTCCTATAAAGTCGACAGGTCATCTAAAACGAGGTATGAAATTTCATGTCTAGTTGATGATTGTGATTGGCAATTTAGGTCACGTTCTGTCCCAACTTCAGACACGTTTTTTGTTACATTTTTTAACAACAACCACACATGTTCTAAAACTCAAACACATCCCCATCTTCGTCAAGCTAACCCGCAAGTAATTGGTAGCATACTGAAGCACCAATTGCGAGATACTAGACGTGTTTATCGTGGAAACGAAATAGTACAAGATTTTCGAGAAAGATTTAAGGTTGATATATCATATACTCAAGCTTGGCGGGGGAAGTGTCATGCACTTGAGCTTTTGCAAGGAAGTAGCAAACAATCGTTTTCTGAGCTTCCGTTCTACTGCTATAATTTGCGAAATGCAAATCCAGGGACTGTTACTGAGATTAAAACTGATGAAGACAATCGTTTTGAAATGCTTTTTATTGCCATTGGTGCAACGGTCAGTAAAATATTTTTACCTATTTTCATACCAACTTAAATAAATTATTGATGTTTTGGTTTACTGAAGTCTAAAATTTATCTGTTTTTCATTTTATTAAACAGATTCGGAGTTTTCTTCTGTCTTTAAGACCGGTCATTATTATAGACGCGGCACACTTAAAAGGTGAGTTTAAGGGAACGTTATTCCTTGCTGTTGGCATGGATGGTAACAACCAAATTTTACCCGTTGGATATGGTATCGGCAAATCCGAGGACGGTGAGAGTTGGACGTGGTTCTTATCGAAACTTAAAGAGTGTATCGGTGAGCACCCGGATTTGGCGATCATATCTGACAGAGCCAACTCAATAGATTTGGCAGTTCGGACGGTTTTTCCTAATGCATTTCACGGGTTGTGCTGTCGACATTTGATGGTGAACTTAAAGATACCAAAAAGCAAAAAGAAGGATTTAGAGACACTGTGGTGGAACACTTGTAAAGCTTACCGGGTGTCTGATTTTGAAGAAAGTTTTAACGCGCTGTGTGCAGCCCTACCACGGGTTAGGAATACTCTATTGAGTATCGGTTTACATAAGTGGTCAAGAGCACACTGTTCGGGGAAACGATATCATTATATGACATCTAACAGTGCAGAGTCAATCAACGCCTTATCTAAGGACGAACGAAAAGTTCCAATCACTCATTTGGTTGAATTTTTTAGACAAAAACTTCAACAATGGTATTACGAACGCCGAAATGAGGCTATTCAAAATAAACACGTACTGACTCCTTTCGCGGTAAAAAAAATTATTAAAAAGATTGAATATTCTAGAACGTGGAAGGCTTATGGCGTTGGGGTTAACACTTTTCAAGTTCTAGACGGTGGGAAAAATGGTTTTGTTGATCTGTCTAATGAAACATGCAGTTGTTGTGTTCCCCAGATATCTGGTTTCCCATGTGGCCACATGATTGCAGTATCAAAATTACTGAAGGAACAGGACTGCAGTCATTATACGTCACCTTGGTATAGCAACCAGTTATACAAAACAACATATGAAGAGGCCATTTATCCTTTACCCCACAGGTCTGAATGGGAGACGCCAGAGTGTTTGATTCCTCTACAACCACCACATATCACAAAACGACAGTCGGGACGTCCTCGTGAAAATAAACGAATTTTATCGAGAGGCGAGGAACCTACGCCTGTATATTGCAGTCGTTGTAGAACTCACGGTCATCATCGTGACCGATGTTCAGCTCCTGTTGCCTCACGATCAAAATCTGCTAGGCGTGGTTCAAAGAAAGAAAATCATCATCAAACACCGTCCCCCACTTTCGTTGAAGCAGATGACTTTGCAGAATATGTAATTCATAATACTTGTTCGACTGTTAACCTTGCTGATTTTTAGTGGTGCTATTTACTTTAATTTATTTACTTAACAATGTTTATAACATAAAACTTACAAATAACTTCGATATATCAAGTTTTACATCAATACATAAACTAGGTAGATAAATATTTAAATATTTGACGGTGCAAAACGACCAGCATAAATTTCATCTGCCATGAAACGTCTGAATCTCATGCAAGCATCATGTAGGCTGCCTTCTCTCCAAGTCAATGTAATGTTTTGAACAAGATTTCTCAGCAACATACAAACGATTACCCCTGAATGTCGACCAATGCGACTATTGGTGACAGGCCAGACAACATCACCCGAAAATTGTAATGATTCAACTTCGTTTCTACCAGACTTTTGCCAGTACGTTATAGCCCCTAGAAACCATATGAAAGCAGATTCAAATTCTATAAGAATTTGATGAATTTTTCTATGACTGCAAAAAGTATCGCCGCAATCTATGGGACTACAGTTATTTGGGAAATACACTGTTACTTGTAGTAATTTCATGTCAACTTGTAGAACAAACCAGTTTTCATCGTCTATCGAGGCTGGTATATATACCTGAAAATTACAGTCCAAAACGAAATGTAGATTTTATACAGCACGATAAAAAGGTATAAAATATACGAAAAAAAAACAGTATTCTACCATATCAACTTCCCAAAGAGGTGGATATATTCTTCTCGAGCCGTTTGCGTAGCAATAAGCATGGTGATCTTGTTCAATAATTAGGTTATAGAAATTAGGGGGAAGAACAGTCCAAAGACCATAACTACATGTTGTTGGTCTTCTTTGTCGTTCAATGTCCCTTAACGACATCAATTTGTTGCACCATGCACGAACATGCTGTAAATAAATGTTAATAAAATCACAAAAAAATTATCATATCATATAACGTATAACGTAACAGTCATAGTATTTACCGTTTTTTGAAGATATCCGCTTCCACAGTACCCTAAAATACCACCCCACCACTCTTTGTTTAATGGTGTACGCCCCATATAGGTTGTATAGCAACATGTGCTATCACCATCGTAGTAAAACTCAAGAACATTTGGAGCCCAAAAACTTGATTGGTTATGTGGATTAACCCAAATTGTGTTCTCTACGGGAGCAGGAATGTTAGTCATTATGCTATTTCATCTGCATGTGAAATGAGCTTCTATATAAGGACCTAGGTTGATAGGTGTACCAATATCGGGTGGAAGTTGCAATTTTTCCCAAACGTCAAGGACTAAATATGCAAATAACTATTTCGTTTTTTTTATAAATATACCTACCACCAACCGTTCATCATCAATTGTGTAGAGGTTTATATACCATCACCATGTCTCAGTCATCATCTTCATCTTCAAGGTCTTCATCTAGACGATTTAGCAGGTCAAGAGAAATATGTTCATGCGGTGCAACTACACGTATACTTATCTCGAGAACTGATGCAAACCCGGATAGAGACTTCGTGTGTTGCGTAAGTATTAAATTTTAATATTTATCGTGTGCTTTTAATGATCATCAAATAACTGTTTTTTTTTTTAAACCACAGACTGCTGGTTGTGGATTTATTAGGTGGGTAGAAGCGTCGGAATGTTTCAGGTGCAAAAAAATCGTTCCGGGGTTGAGGCAATCGTTAGACGAGCAACAAGCTTTGGCTAGAAAATACCGTTTGCAGGCCAGATTGTTGAAGTTACTTTTGGTAGTTAGTTGGGTTTTGTTTGCATATCTACTAATGTAACACAACAGGAGTAGTAATAATAATGACATTAGTAATATTAATTTAACAATTTCAGTTCGTCTTCATCGGGAGTCTGTCTATTATCTACCGTATCAGCTTCCGGCAAAACGTTCCTATAAAATTCTAAGGCCATCCTGTGCCGCATTTTTAAAGCTGTTTCTTGGGTGTTTTCATGTTTATTATATAGAGGTTCGTTTTTAATCAACCTCTCAATAAATATGCACACCCAAACCCCACAATCACCAAGATCTCCGGACTGTTGGGGTACTTCTTCAGGCTCTACGACATCGAAAGGAGGGGCGTATATGTACGGGTTTACGGATTCGTAGTAATTATTGGATCTTAGCCAAAGCTCAAATGCATAATTAGCATTGCATATGACGTCTCTTTTGGCCTTCACCGCGCCCTTCAAACCAAGTAAACTGCAAAATATAGAAAAAACATTATCAAAATTAACACTATTGCCTAATGAAAACCGGCATTAAAATGAATAGGTTCAACATTTACCTGTCGTAGATGGTAAACTTTCGCTCAACCAGGTTAAAAACTCCGAGGATCCAATGTTGTAAGCTTATATTCAACACAACATATACCTATTAAAACGCAAATAGTTTGAAACAAAATGTTAAAAACAAATCATAATATGTTCAACAAACAAAACCATGATTTAAATTTGAAAAACAACCTCGTCAACATCAGCGATTTTTGGAAACGGTGGGAATGACCCATCAAACAAATCTTTGAAAGGCGTGTTATTAGTACGGCTAAATAAACCCCCCACAAAATATGGAGGAAGGATGCTCCAACGGGAGGTTGAGCTCCAAAGAGTCTCGTAGAGATGGTGTGTCCATCCATATATGTGCTATAATAAATAATTTGAATATTCAATATTAAACTGCGGTAAATACATTAGTTAAATTAAACATAGTTAATAAAAGTAACAAATATTTAAAAATTATTACCTCGCTGCCTAACCAACCGTTCGATGGATAATCCCCGAAAAGATCTTCCCAAAAGTCATCCGGGAATATATTTCCCCCAAATAGTGCACAAGTTCTATTTTTATCCTTTTGTTTTGGATACCATTTTTTTATTACTTTTATGTTTTCATTTTCATCGTCAGATTTGAACTTCTTCTTTTTTGCACCTTTTATTGTTGTAAATGGGGAAAGCATACACGAGGATGGCTTTGTTGACCTTTGAGACCGTCTCAACTGTTAAAGTGACAAAAGTGAAACAATTATTTTGAATTTAAATGCTAAACTATGAAGGAAAAAAATAAAATAAAACATACAGGCGGTTTTAGGCCGTCGGTGTCTGGTCTATATACATCACCCGAGCAAAACATTTCATCAACATTTTCATTGTGATGCGAGCTCGTCGGGCCTTCTTCACCAGTCGGTTGGGATTTACGTACCTAAGATTTAAAAAAGTTAATTATTTTAAACTTTTCAACAAATTAATACGGATTAATAATAATCATACGACAACTTTACCTCAGGCAGTAAACCTTTCAACTTGTTATTATAAAAGTTTTCCAACCTATCATCCATCAACGCTTTAAATTGCTCTATTAAATCATCGTTGATAGTGTAGGTTGTCGGAACAGTTTCCGACTTTCTTTTTTTGGCCGTCGAATCAACAGGCTCATCACCGTAAACCGTATGCAGATCATCGAAATTTATATCATCCGCTCCCGTATTATCAAAATTTACATAGGCAGACGGATGAAACTCGGCCGACTTATTAAAGCACCGTTGAGCCCGGTTCCTTTGTCCTCGTAAAAAATGGGCACTATCAGTGTACCAGGCACAGCGCAGCTCAACGTCAGTCGGAAGTAGAAACCTAAACGGCTTAAACCCTTCAAGCTGAAGCACAACAATTTTTTTTTAAATTTTATCACTTATATTTAGCTTTTCAAAAAAAAAATTCGGTAGAAAATGATTTCAAAAGATTACCATAGAATTTACGGTGATCTTACGATCAATGGTGGTCCTCTGCATTTTTCTTCCCGGACCCCAGGAAAGAACTCTGGGGATTGCATCACCAACAAAAAAATGTGGATCGGTTTTAAATTCTGGAAATATCTCAAATATCCAGATCTGCAAGTTTTTAAACAAAATTTAGAAATATCAACAATATTTATTAAAACAAACAAGGTAAAAGTAAATAATTCATAAAAACTAATACCTTGAAAACCCAATTACAAGATTTTAAACTGAAGCCCCTTGTACCCTGCTTTTGAATCAGGTGCATGTTATTGATATTTTTAACCAAATCTTCCCAAAAATAACTTCCCCATGGATATGCATTCAACGCTTCAAAGTCATCAACAAGATCGAGGACTAGATCATCCACGGTAGCGCTATTTTGGGTACCCTTAAACACCGATTCAATTAATACCAGGATACAAATACGGACAACATCATCCTCCTCATAATCGATCCAGTCACCGTTGAAAATATCAAGCACACGTTGATAAGATACCTTACTCACTCCACGGAATATTCGTCTTTTAAACGATGTTGGGGATTGTGCGAGTTCCCAACCATCGTGACGGCCAAATCTTAGGCCCGTTATCAGACAAAACTGTTGTGGAGTGAATAGAAGACTGTTATGACCGATTTGATAAAAAAGGCCGTCGATACTAGGCAGTCCCGTCTCAATCTGATGTTGTGCCACTGAGAGTAACAAATTACTTTCGCAAACATGGCTCATAACATCCAGAAAGTGACCGAAGACGGTCGCCCTAAAACGCGTCTTCATTGCCTCGGACATTCTATTATTCATTTCTGTTACTTTGTTCCAGGCACTTCGGACTTTTATTTCGGTATCAGACTAAAAAAAAGGTTATAAAAAATTTTTTAGTAACAAACAAGGTAAATGAAAAATGATAAAAATACTTGACTGAAAAATGGTAGCAAACGCTTACCGGAGGAGGTAAGCTCCGAGGAGGATTCGGCTGTTGTGGGTGCCGAAAAAACTCTTCATACTGTTCCTCTTGTAGTATTTGATGTGGGTTGGCCGGGTCGACAAAGTCACTCGGATTAAACATGGTCAAACGGGTTTGGTCAACCTCGATTAACGGACAACAAAAAAACAAACAAAATTAAAAATTAATCGACGGTCGACGGTGAGCACGTTCGTGGTGGACCACATGACCAAAAATATGTCGGGTGGTCCCGTTTGTGTTGCGTCGTTTTCAATGAAAAAAAAAATTTTAACTTTAAAAAGTAACGTTAATATTACCTTTTTGATTATAAATGACCGTCGTCTGATAATTTGACCGGAGTCCTAGCAAACCGTTCGCCGGAAAATAGATGATAAACAAGAAAACCGGTAAAAAGAGGGTTCCGGTCAACGTAGCGTCTTTCGGTGGAGAGACTTTCACCGAAAGTTTACTTTTACCCCCAAAAGGTAAACCCTAGTGGGACCGGGCTGCATGGGCCGGGTCCGGTTCCCAAGCCGTCTCAGGAGACGGTTTGACCAAGACGGGTTCGGTTCCCAAAGCCTCTCAGTCAACCCTCTGACAAAGACGGGTCCCGGTTCCCAACCCGTCTTTTGAGCCGGTACCCGGAACGATCTGCTGAGCCGGTTCCGGTTCCCAACACGTCTTTTGAGACGGTACATGGAAAGAACTGCTGAGCCGGTTTCGGTTCCCAACCCGTCTCACAAGCCGGGTCCGGTTCCCAACGCTAACCCGTCTGACGAGACGGTTCCCAATACTAACCCGTCTGATGAGACATTTTTGTGGGCCCCTAATCAATTAAAAATTTAAAAAACAAAAAATTAAAAATTTAAATAAATAATTTATATTTAAAATCATCTTTATATAAGTAGTTGTAAACGTAAAATATTTTGTGGTTAAAAAAGGTTGTTGGAGAAGTATCGCTCAAGAAAATGTCTGACGGCCGTGATAAAAATATAGCTCCAGAAGAATACTTTTCTCAACCAGAGAAACATTCATCGAGTTGGATACTAAAAAAATGGAGGCGTCCGAAGGAACCTGAAATTACCAAAGAAAGAGAATTTATCAGTAATCGACAAAGCTTACACGGAAACGTTATCGGCAAATGGGCTATACCGGACGATGAGAATGATAATTGGGCAACTAATGTTGTTGACTTCTACAATAAAGGCGACGCACCGTTTTGTTATTCTGCTGTTTTTTCAAGAAGTATTGAGCTTGACAAAAATTTTTGGGGAATTTTGTTGGGCTATCGTTCTAACGGCTACCTCACACCAACAGTAATAACTTAAATTTTAATGTTTTTTTTTATTTTTTTTTACTGAAATTGTGATTCAATTATTTTTCAGCATGTTGAAGGATGGGTTGGAAGACTGATGAACTGGAGGAGTAGAAAGCTACAAAAAAATGCTTCGCTAAATATGCGGTGGACAATTCTTCCACCAGAATTTTATAATTCGTTATTAGAATCTGTACCAAAAAACTTGGCCAACTATTGCAATGGCAAATTCAAACCGTTTCCTTCATTTTTCGACGTTGATTTTGTTTTTTTCCCCGTTCAGCTTGAAAATAGGGAATGGTTATTGGTGCGACTAGAGTTGGTGACGCAAGAACTTGTTATGTATGCTTGCGAAGACCTTCGTATCAGAGACAAATACAGAACCATTGTTCACCCAAAGCTGACGAAGATACAAGTTTATTTAGGAGCTTTACTAGTGAACATAAGATTCTGGAAGAAAACAGGTAATCCAGAAAAATGTATAACTTTCAATCTTAACGAAGACTATGTTGCACCACATAACTCCCTGTCTGGTAATGAAGCGGTATATCTTTGTATGCTGATGGAGCATTTGGTTACTGATAAACCAATTACTACGAACGGTGATCTAAAACAAACATGTTCGTCTTACAGACGATTCATGGCTGAAAAAATGTATTTCTGGAGGTGCTTACCACGTCCAAACAATTCTTAATAAAATGTTCTTATTTTGGAAGTTTATTTATTTTTTTAATTGTCCTTATTTATTTTTATTACCTACCAAATTAAATATTTAATTAAATTAAATTATTTCACACTATAAATACCCGCCAAATTAACAAATTCTTCACTACATCACATATTTTTCTTACAAAACATCAATCAAACCAAGTAAAATGTCTTCATGGACCGACGAGGAGATCCTTGGGGTTACACTGGCATGGCGAAATGTTGCCGAAAACACCCGAGTTTCAAACACCAGTCAAGAAATTCGTGCAACTCCATTTTGGAGTAGAGTATTTTTTGAGTTTCGAACACTTGTCGGCGGCCAGACAAACCGTACGACACAAGATGTTATAGAAAAGTTTCACAACGTCAAGGCGGAGTGCACCGTATTCGAAGGGTTCTTCAACTCCAACAAAGAGGAGTCGCCAAACGAGTCCGAGGAAGGGCTCATAGAATTGGCGAAAATCGACTACTTTTTGGACTACGACGAAGAATTCGAATACCTTTCCGCGTGGCATTTGTTACGTGATTATATTTAAATTTAGGTTTTATTAAAAATAATGTTATGTAATGTTCTTTTTTTAATGTATGTTTTATTATTAATAAAGTGTTTTAATTTATTTAGTGTTTTAAAAAATGTTGTAATTTTTAATTCAATAGAAATCTATTGATATTCCCTATTGAATGCTTAACCCACCCGCATATGTCCTTCCTATATAAAGCCAGTAGACGGTTTGACATTACAGACCGTCAGTACACCGTCACAGATAAGAAACCCAAACCCAAAATCACAATGGCACCGAAACCGTGGACAGAAGAAGAAGAAATTGCCCTGTGCACTGCTTGGATAACTGTTAAAGAAAACCCACCACGTCGAGGGTCCATTTGGCCACTCGTTCTCAACGAGTTCAAAGTTTTGGTTGGAGGTTCAAGCAGGTCAACGGAGTCTCTCAACCGGAAGTGGACGGACTTGCAAAACAAGTGCCGTCTCTTCGAGGGGTTTTATCAAACCGCTATCCGTGAACTCCCACAAGACACTGCGGACCATGAAAAACTAGAACATGCCAAGATTGAGCACGAGTTTTCGGGCCGACCACCCTTTACTCATTTGTCGGCGTGGCAGATGATTCGTGATGTCGCCGGGGCTTTGGATTAGTAGTTTTTTTTTTCTTACTTTTAATGCTCCTTTTATTTTAAGTCATAATAAAAAATGTTTATTTTAAGTTTATATTGTTTAAAGGGAGTGTTTTGTTTAACACCAAAAAGTAGAGAACACAAGACCTTAAACAAACTTAACATAAACAAATAATAATAGGAATCCAATAAAAATACAACTAAAGTATTAAAACAATTACAATATACAAACAATTATAATTCACGAAGTGGTTCAACACGTCAAACACCGAGACATTTCCGTTGCTTGGAACGCCAAGATATATTTTCGCAGTATACTTTATACCCACTGTCCAGTTTCATCTTCATCACCTAAATACGTACATAAATATACGTACGGACAGATGCTTACCAACGGCCCGGACAAGTCAAAGAACAAACTCTCCTAAATATCACATCCGACGGATGATCCAGAAGAACATGATAGAGATTTAGGAAAAGGATGAACTTGCCAACAAAGTAGACTACAACATCGTCGATGCAAATTACACGGGTTAACCCACGTGTAGATGCAACAACAATCCAAGTAGTATTATGTAGATGTAACAGCAATCCAACTGAAGCCTTTTTCGCTTTACTTCTCACTAACTCCGACCGAAACCTATCCATCACTTCAACCTTTCGCTCCAAATGTATTACCAAGTGGTTGGAGGTCAACTTAAGGCTAAAGAAAATGGGTGAAAGGCTTTTTAAGGCCAAAGAAAATGGCGGAAAAACTTCGGAACAGAAGCTTTCCAAGGAATGGGATTAGATAAAATCCCAAAGGCTTAGGTTTAAAAAGTGCAATAATTTTAACCGAAAAAATATTCGGCTATTCTGAAACTCAAAAACACGTCGATTAATCAAACTAAATTTGAAAAAAACATTTGAGAAGATTTTGTTTGATTTGGTAAAATATTTTGGCTTGGTAAAATATCTAAACGGGCTTGAAACAAACATTTGAGAAGATTTGGTTTGATTTTTTTTTTCAACCAAACCCACATATTTATACCCAAACAAAATTTGAAAAAAAAAAAATAAATTAATTAATGGGGCTGAAGACGGTTCAGCCAAAAGGGATTCGGCTAAGCCGAGCCGAAGACGGCTTAACTTGAGCCGTTGATGAACCGTCTCAGGGACCCCACCGGAGACGGCTTTACGGCGCTGACACGTCTCAAGCCGCCACGGGAGCCGGGTGGCAGACATCGGGATCGTAACCGCCACGTGTTGGGTTTCTACTGGTTGGAATCCAAAGGATCTCGGGAGACGGTTCAGCCCTTTTGGAAACCGTGTCCCGTCTCTCCAAAGACGGTGGAGGGGGCCATTTACGCAAAACGCTCGGTCAAGGGGCTATTTTGGCCATTTTCCCTTATTTAAATCCAATACCCCTAAAATCTAATAACTTTAGTGAAGAAGAGAGTTCTCCCATAAGTGCGACATCAAGGACAAGTATTCCTATGGATGCGAAAAAAAAAAAACCAAACCAAAGAATACGGCAGTGTGAATAAACAGTAAATTTTCTCATACATGTTATGTTTCATGTTTCATGTTGTGTTTCTTTCTATATAAAAAAAAAAAAAAAAAAAAAAAAAACACATGGACCACTATTTAGGAATTTATTCACACGCTAACCAACACGTCAGAAATCATAATCATAATCGTAACTTCGATTATTTATCTTTCTCGTCGTTCACACTCTTATTTTGGCTTCGTGCCACCATTATTAATACCACATAGTCTACACCACTTTCATACCATCCATTAACACACACACACAATTCACACAAACACACACACATACTAACCAACCATGTCCACTTCCATTAATGGAGCTTCCCTTAACTTCATAGCTACGTCCTTGTTTTTATGTGTGTTGCTATTCGGGTCTGGTTGTTTGTGTGAGTCTGTTCCAGGCCTTTACGTGTTCGGCGACTCGTTAGTCGATGCGGGAAACAACAATTACCTTGCTTTGTCTCTCGCCAAAGCTGATTTTCCTCACAACGGTGTTGATTTTCCTACAGGAAAAGCTACTGGACGGTTTAGTAACGGTAGAAATGCCGCGGACTTTCTAGGTACGTTTTTTTTTAATCCTATACACATCCCGTTGAGAAGGAAAACGAAGCCTTCCTTATAAGGGAGTGTAAACCTTCTCTACCAAGACGCGTTTTGCCTAGATGAGCAACTTGTGATGTGAAAAATACAACTATGAGTTCATATATGGGCAACCTATCAGGAACAAAGCAGATAATATTATGTGAAAAATAAAGCAGACAATATTATGACACGATTTTATTATATGGTTTTGTAGCGGAGAAGGTTGGACTACCGTCGGCACCACCGTATCTATCACTGGTGACAAAATCGAAGAAGTTGAGTAGCACCAATGCGACGGTTACTGGAGTTAGTTTTGCATCTGGAGGTGCTGGTATCTTCAACGGAACAAATGAACTATTCGTAAGATTACACGTCTAATATCTTAATCTTAATTGAATTATAAAGTTGAAAGCATATAATAAAAGAATATTTTTAAACCATACTTTAAGGTTTCTGGTAGTAATTGGTTCATTGTACTATTATACAATCAAATTTTCACCATTCTTTTTTTAAAAAGAACAATTGAACCCATAAAAAGAGCTGAGAAGGAAAAATAAAAAAGTCGCGTGAGACATTTTATAGTGTAATCCAGAAAGGCCCAAACCACTAAGATCAATTCTACACCTTTGCATAATAAAATAAAATACAAATAAAAAAAAGTGAATATTATATCTAGTCTATCATGCAAGTGCTTGATTAGTTTGTTTGAGTCGCTATCTGAGAGACAGTTGATGGTTTTGAGGCAGTTGATATGTTGGCTGGCCGGTTACATTGAGTTATTGAAATCGTGTAATATGCCAAAGAAAATATATCTATGTTTTTTTAGAAAAGTAATTAGGGTATGTTTGGCAAGAAGCTTGTAAGAGCTTTTAGGAGCTTCAAGCTTCAAACTTTTAAGAAAAAGCTCTTACTCAATAAAAAAGTCTTGTTTGGTTGAAGAGCTGGAAGCTTTTAGGTTAGGAGAAAAAGCTCTATAGTGAAAAGCTGCTACTACTAGCTTTTGAGAAAAAAACTCTACTAGCTACAAGATTTTAATTAGTAAATGACACAAATACCCATTCTATTTTAAAAACAAAATAAAAACCTTCCTTACAAGCTTTTAATTATGCCCATTAATTTTGGTCATTTTATACATTTTATTAAAAGCTTCAGCTACTTTGCCAAACACCAAAATATATTTAAAAAGCTTCTAGCTACCAGCTTGCAGCTACCAGCCTCCAGCTAGTTTTGCCAAACATACCCTTAGTCTTAGCAAAATCATATGAAAAAATAACCAGTTTTTTTATTTATGCTTTAAAAAAATTGTATTTTAATTGATAAATTGAAAAAAAAAAAAAAAAAAAAAAAAAAAACTGAAATGCGGTGAACGTGGATCGAACACGTGACCTTCAGATCTTCAGTCTGACGCTCTCCCAACTGAGCTATCCCCGCTTTTGTTTAACTGTTCTAATAAATATTTATTTAATATTGCAGAAACAATCAATTTCCTTGACAACGCAAGTAAGCTACTACTCTTTAGTCCATGATCAGCTAGTTCAAAATTTGGGCTCAGCTGGAGCCCAAGCCCACTTAGCCAAGTCTCTATTTCTAGTTGTCATAGGAAGCAATGACCTCTTCGGCTACTTCAACAAAGACTCCAAAGTCTCCAAGCAATACACACCACAACAATATGTTAATCTCATGGCATCCACCCTTAAAGGACTTTTGAAGGTAACTAACTTCTTGACTTTAAACAACTTGTAAAAATTTGTCTTATCGACTTTTTAACTTGTCGTATTTACAAATTTATAGTAAACTGTAAACAGATAGGCGATGATCAAAATAAATGATTTATAAGATACTAGTTTTTGTCTAGTGTTGACATATAGTTAACTTGATTTGATTACAGAAAATGTATGGGTTGGGAGCACGTAAATTTGTGGTAAGTGGAGTTGGAGTGATTGGTTGTTGTCCGGCACAAAGAAAGCAGAATACCACTAGCGAGTGTAGGGTTGAGGCGAATTATTGGTCTATGAAGTACAATGATGGTCTAAAGGCTCTACTACATGAACTAAAGACGGAATCCTCTGATTTCCACTACTCTTATTTTGATACCTACGAAGTTATGAATGGCCTTATCCAACATCCCGAAACTTATGGTACTTAATACTTTACTAGCTTTTTTCTTCTTCATAGTTCATACTAATAACAACACATATGCAATTTGAAATCATCAACGAATTGTCAATTTACGATATACAAAAGTATGTTACATACATTTTATCTTAGTTTCTTACGTTTTCAAGAAGGTTTTGATCGGTGTCTAAAAATTATGATTTTATGTACAGGAATTACAGAGATAAAGGCTGCTTGTTGTGGGCTTGGTAACCTAAAAGCCGATATCCCTTGCATCCCAATTTCAACCTACTGCTCCAACCGAAAAAACCATCTATTTTGGGATCTCTACCATCCAACTGAATATGCATCTAGTATTTTTGCTCGTTCGCTCTTCAGTGGATCACAACAAGTTACGACCCCTATGAATGCGGAACAACTTGTTAATGTATAAGATAACAGCTTCAAAAAAAATACGCACACTCACACACATACTTATAAATTCATAGAGAACACCGTAAGTACATGCATATGTTGTAAAAGTGTTTATTGAATATGCATCTAGTATACTATATGTTGTAAAAGTGTTTATTGATTAAGTTAATCAAATTAATGTAAGTTGGTTTTGATAGCGTTGGATATTGTATTATGTTGTGTTTATATGTATGCCATAACAATGAAATGATTTTAAACTTGGACGAATATACATTAATATGTTAGTTGTTTTAAGAGTTCGAGAGCTTGTATGATGGACATTGGCGTATCCCGGACGGATTTCCAGGGGGCTCCTTTCGTAGATTTTCATTGATTTTCACTAATTTTTCAAAATTTTCCACTAAATTTTTCAATTTTTTCCAAACCGAGGGGGTTCCTGGGAACCCCTAAAAGCCCCTAGATCCGCCCCTGATGATGGAAGGATGAAAAGAAAAAATATACTGAAAATGGAAATATCCAAAGAATTTGATATTAAGACCTTTATCGTTGGAGGAAAGGTATACATGAATCATAGTCGCGTCTTCGTGAAGTAGATATACTATTGATTTATTAACTTTTTTTTTATAATTTTCAAACTAACCATTAAGAAAATCTTATGCACAAACAATGTTTTGCAAAGCAATGATGTTTAGGCTGTATATAAACATATAATGTATAATATTAAAGTAAATTCAAATGGCCCCGTTTAGCCTAAATACTTAAATAGAGCTGATGCTTAGATATCCATATGATGGAAAGTTGATCACAACTTAATGATTAAGCAATCGTAAAATACTCTTAAAAGGATTAAATATACACGGTGCATGACTTTAGACCCCACTGCATTCACGAATTTAGAAATACAGATAAAATTGACTTCCACTTTTGTAAAATAGGCATTGATTGATGGCTACCTTTGAAAATTATACAAACTAAACATTTCTCGTTGCATACAAAACTCAAGTCAACTTAATATCATAAATATAAAGTCCCTTTCTTATGTTTATTTAATCAATACTATATTATAAAGTATGAGAGAAGAATGGTAATCAAAGTTAAGTAATTATAACATTTTAAGTTTATGATACAACACTTAATGAATTTAGCTAAGGGGCAAATTAATCTTTTTGACATCATAGACATATACAAATCTTTGTTTTGTAAATTACCTAATAACCTAAGGTAGCGTTTGGTATGAAGGAATCAAAGGTGGAATAGAATAGATTATTTTCATGGAATGAAATTAAACATGTTTGGTTACCATGTAGTAATGGAATGGATCATTCCATAAGGAATGTGATTCCTTCTCTTTTAAGAATTTTCATTCCTTGGTAAGGTGGTGTTTTTTTTTCCATTTCTTCAAGGAATGGAAACAAATATATTATTATTATTATTATTATTATTACAACCTACCATGATTGTCATTATCCAACCACCACCACCTATTGCCGCCACCCACAACCATTGCTACCATCGTCGTCAGGGACGGATCTAGAGAAGGAGCAGGGGTAACGTCCGTTACCCCTCAACTTTTTTGGCGTAGTGTATTTTTAGTGTATTTTTAATATTTTTTACGTGTTCTGTATTACGTTACCTGTGAAAATTATGTAATGTTACCCCTGAAATCTTGGTCTAGATCCGCCACTGATCGTCGTAACCACCATTGTCACCACCGTCCAACCACCACCACCTGCGTCACTGCCACCCACTACCTCCACCACTGTCATCGCCACCACCACCCACTGTCACAGCTGCAACCCACCACTGTCATCGCCACCACCACCCACCGTCACAGCTGCAACCCACCACTGCCGTCGTCGCCCACCCACCATCGTCACCGCCATCGCCCACTGCCACCACCACCGTCACTGCCGCCGCCACCCACTCACCATCGATTTTATATTTTCGTTTTTTATTACATACCAAATAGCAAAAAGTAAGAATTCATTTCATTCCCACATGATAATCAAACAAGACATGGAATGGTAATGATCTATTCCATTACCTCTCCCATTACATTACCTCTTCCATTTCATTCCCTCTCTCATTCCATTACCCCATACCAAACAGACCCTAAGAGTAGATATTAAAATATAAATTAAAACGTTTGACTTAATTGCACGTCATCATCTTTACATTGCCTACTCTTCTCCTAACGTCATCATCTTTACTTTCCACCTCACAGTCCTTTCGGATCCTAACTGTCACGCAGCCATTAACGATGAATGTAAAGCATTAATATGTAATAAAACATGGGACTTAGTTAGCATACCATCTAATACTCATATTATATGTTGTATGTGGTTATTATAAAAGAATGATCAACCACATTTTATTCATAATTCATACATTATATATATACACAATGAAGAAAGATATAACCTACAAATATTAAATACTAATAACAACTTTGACTATGACCTTGACCAAGACTTTGACTATGACTTTGACATGGAAATACATATCCAAAATATATAATTATAACTTTGAGAATTTGGTGCATCTTTAATATGTCACCGCAAGATGGACGACCCTGGAATAAGTCCAATCTTATATAAAAGTAGATGATGTCGTTGTTTAAGCAAGAGAAGAAGTTGAAGATGTAAACAAAGATGATGTTGATTAAGCAGATGAATTAAGAGAAAATGCATTTTGTGTTTTTTTTAATAATGGAGGTGAAGGACATGAATAAAAGAGATTTTGGTACATCTCTAACATGAATGAATAGAGATTGTTAAAAGCCAAAAAAGAGAAAATAGAGAAGAATGATCAGAGGGTAAAAGAATAAGTGATAGAAGATTACAGGTAGAGTTGGCCCAAAACATAAAGGTTGTGGCACAAAAATGATTTTAGATTTTTAGGTTTTGCAAAACCAAGCAGAAGGAGAATGAGTTATGTTTGAACTTTGAAGGAGTAACAAAGTGTAATAGTAAGGTAAGTTGATGTTGTTGAGGGGATGCGATTAGAGTTTTGAAGATGTTGGTAGTTGTGAGTTTTGGAGACGTTGGAGATGCGATAAAAAGAAATAGTATAGGATATTTTAAAGAAATTTAGGGGTGGTGGTGATCACAGCATAGTAGAAGATGTAAGAAGCACATAAGTGGCTAAGGTATTGAAACACATGAGTGTTTTGAAGCAAAGTATAAGATGGGGTTGAAAGTTGGCATGGAAGTTATGACTTAGATTAAGAAAAATAAGACATTGTTTCAAGAAGAGAGGGGGATCAGTACTCGTTGGAGCAAGAATGCTCTGATACCATATAAGAGAATGATCAACCACATTTTATTCATTATTTATACACTATATATACACACAATGAAGAAAGATATAACCTACAAAAATTAATTCTAATAACAATTTTGACTATGACCTTGACCAAGACTTTGACTATGACTTTGACATGGAAATACATATCCAAAATATATAATTATAACTTTGAGAAATCTCTAATAAACACATATTATTCATAATTCATACACTATATATATACACAATGAAGAAAGATATAACCTACAAATATTAAATACTAATAACAACTTTGACTATGACCTTGACCAAGACTTTGACTATGACTTTGACATGGAAATACATATCCAAAATATATAATTATAACTTTGAGAATTTGGTGCATCTCTAATAGTTATTTCACCACAAATTTCATTTTGATGGTTCTTTGCAGCTTTATAAGGCCATATTAGTTGTAAATGGGAAGTCTCAACAGGTTGGAGTTGATTGTGATGAGACCTTCAGTCCAGTGGTTAAACCCACAACCATTCGGACGGTGCTTAGTCTTGCAGTATCACGCGGTTGGTCAATTAACCAACTTGATGTGAAAAAATGTGTTTCTGCATAGGGATCTGCAGGAAACTGTGCATATGTTTCAGGCTTTCAGCCACTTGGGTTTAAGGACCCTCATCACCCGCACCACGTGTGCAATTATATGGGCTTAAATAGGTCCCTCGGGCAGGGTACCAACGTTTGCGGCTTTCATTACCAAATGTGGTTTCAAGAGTACTCTGAGTAATACATCTTTATTTGTTATAACTTATAAGTTTGGCACTCAGCTTGCATACTTGCTACTTTACGTAGATGATATTATTCTCACAACTTCTGATGATGTTCTATTGCTGCAAATCATCAAGTCATTATCCATTAAATTTGCTATGATTGATCTTGGGTCCTTACATCACTTCTTGGGCATTACGGTGTCTAACAAAGCTGGTGGTTTATTCATCTCTCAGAAACATATATCCCTAACATTATTGCTCATGCTCACATGTCGGATTGTATGCCATGTGCGACACCTATTGATGCAACAACTAAGTTAAGTGTACCTTCTGGTCCTCCCATCTCTGGTAGTACTTTATATCGTAGCCTCACATGAATTCTCCAGTACTTGACTATCATTCGACCAGACATTACTTATGCTGTCTAACATGGTTGTTTCTTTATGCATGATTCTCGCGAGCCTCACTTTCATCAGTTGAAGCGTATACTATGGTATTTATAAGGCACACAGGATCAAGGTTTATATATTAGCTCGAGTAAGTCGCTGAAATTAACAGCTTATTCGGATGCTGATTGGGGCAGTTGCCCCAACACACGACGTTCTACCTCAGGATATTGTGTGTTCCTTGGTGATAATCTAGTTTCGTGGTCGTCCAAACGGCAAGCAATTAACCATATCCAGATCCAATGCAGAGGCTGGATATAGAGGAGTTGCGAACACCGTTGCTGAAACTAGTTGGTTACGCAATCTTCTCACCTAACTCCATGTTCCTACTTTTCAGGCGACCATAGTGTATTGTGATAATATTTAAGCCGTACATTTGTCAGAAAATTCGGTGCATCATCAACATACTAAGCATGTCGAACTCGACATTCATTTCATATGGGAAAAGGTAAAACTTAGCTTAGTTCGCGTGCTGCATGTTACGGCGGATTTTCAATATGTCAACGTCTTCACGAAAGGGCTCACTCGTCAACTTTTTGAGTGTTTCAAGTCCAGCCTGTGCATTCTCTCTTCTCATGCTCAGATTGAGGGGGCGTATTAACCGACATAATTATTTTATATATTTATTTCGTATATTTGTATTTTAAGGATAGATTTGTGTATTTCAAATTAGGCATATCTTATATAGTTTTGGTTAATCTCTTTCCTTGTTTATCTCCTTTATATTGTGTATTTATAATTGACATTGATAATGAAAGAGTTCATTTAGAAAAACAAATACTTTCATTGCGTTCATGTGACATTCGTCACCTTCGTCTTTCGTCAAAATGACAATAATAGTCCTCCAAATATTTCCGTTATAGTCTCTGTAAGTTTCGTTGTTTTCAAAATTTATTTTGAACGAACTAAAATTTTATCATTTATAATTATTACGGTTCGGGTATAAGTTTTAATCAAATGAGTAGGTTGAAACATATTTCGGAATAGATTCTATAAAATTTTCAAGTTTATAAAGTTTTAGAAAGTTTTGGTTAAATAAAATTAACTTGGTTAAGTTTTATATAGGAAAAAAACTAACTAAATTAAAAATAACTAACCTAAGTTAAACATGAGGGACTAGTTGTGTCACATTTCAAAAGTCCAAATTCTGATTTCCCTCCCACTGTGTTCCCCGTCATTTTTCCGACAAGGTTTCGCCGGTCCGGCGAGTTGCTCCGGCGAGCCATAAAAATCAGTTTTAACCAATAATTTTGACATTTAATTGTTTTGAAACAGTTTTCCATCATTGGTAAAGTAATTTCATCCATTATGAAGTTGTTATGACGCGTTTAAATCAAGTTTAATTCGGGTTTAATATTGTAACCGATTGGAGTTTTAAGACTTATCAAATCACGACTTTTCGAACGTAAACACTATAAGTACTCGATGTCAACTGTTGCTGCACATTCCCACATCTTAAACCCACAAAAATTCTGAATCAAATCACGTCCAGAGTAGGCAGAATTCGAGGATGATGCGCGGGTCCTTTCTTCATTTTTTTCGAGCTTTATACGTGATGTAAGTTTCAATTCGTGGTGCCGTTTTGTTTGTTGATTACTGTCGCTCAATAGCCCCTTATCACAGATCAAGGATTGTGCCTTAAACGGGTTATTGATTTAAAGGTTAGGGTTAGGGTTCATAAGGAGAATTGGGGAAGAAGATAAGGTTTTGTATATTTGTTAAATGAATTTTCTTTTCAATTATAGAAACAAAATCAAATCTAGTCTAGTGGTTGGGGTATTTGTGTTGTACAGAAAGGGTCATGGGTTCGAAACCCTTGACCAGCACCATTTCCTTTCTTTTTGGCTTGTTTTCTATTTCTTGTTGACAAATAAACATTATTGTTTATTTGTTTTAATTTATTAAATAAAGTTAGCATATATATTCATAATAAATCCAATTTTTATCCAAAAATTATAAAAATTTAGGTGTAGCTTCTTGACACCATAAAGAAAAGTTCCACACTTTTAGTTTCTGAAAAATGTTTTATTTTTATATTTTTATTGAATTAAATTGTTTTAATCATATTTAATTGATTAAAAATTCATTTTTAATGATTTTAATCTCAAAATTTGTGATAAATTATTTCTAATGATTATGAACTGAAATAAAAATTATTGGTTCAGAAAAACATTTATTTTTATTAATTTTATTATTTTTAATTGTTTAAACATGATTTAATCTCGTTAAATCAGTTTTAAATATAAATAAGTTTGTAAAAATTATGAGAAAATTATTTTCATTAATTTACATAAGAAAGCATCCAATTTCTATAAAAATAGTATTTTTGAGTCGTGTCTTGTATTATTAACATTATTTATGTTTAATTAGATATAATTAAACATTTATTTATTTACACTATTTAAACATCTATTTTATAAATATTTTTCTTATAAAATAGAAATTTCTTATGATTGAAAGCCTTTATTATCATTTATGGATCTTTAAGTAACTCGTAACTATTTATTTCAATATTTATGATTATTGTATTTATTTACAATAATTAGTTAAAGTAATTAACTAAATTATTTTGTCTTAATTATTTAAACATATTTTTAACTAAATACTCAATTGGTAATAATTATATTTTGTTTTAACCACATTTACAACCTTTCATATATTATTTGTGATATACAACTTTTACATTAACGCGACTTATCATTAAAACTCTAATTCCCCAAATTGACTTAGCAAACCCTAATGCCTTAGACCCTAGATACCTTAGACTTTTTAGACTTTTCCTTATTAGTATTCTTACACGTTATAGGTTGAATTCCTCGGAATTCCTATTATTTAGCTCACGACCGCTTAAGTGGATTTTGATCGCTTTCGCAAACTGTGAGTATATCTTTCCCCTTTTTACTGTTTTACTATTTTGGGGTGACTCATGTACTTACTATCAAGTTTCTATTTCTTTTACTAAATGCAATTCTCATGTGTGTTTGCTTTATGTTAATTGGTGTGTCTATGACTTGTCAAAATCATTAACCGCTGGGCGGCCTAGCTTTTCAATGAATAGTACTATGGTATACCCCCTTGAGACTCTGTTGAGAGAATCTTGGTCATTGTCTTGTTAATTCATTATTCAGTTGGTTAGTCATGTGTTAGTCATTATTCTCAGGTTTGGTTTTGAACGGATATTACTTATTACATAATTGCAAATGGTACCGCACATGAATTGCTAAACACTTTTCTACTATATTTATTTAAACAGGGTATGCTCACCAATACAATTTTTGTATTGACCAAAATATTTTGTACATGTTTCAGGTTGTTTTGAGACGCTTCTTTTAGGCTTTTGGATTTTATATTTCAGTCTTGTCTACATTGTATTTTAGCTAGACTTGTCACTTTAGAATTATTGTATCCTATAATTTCATTTCAATGTAATAAATTATTTAATCAATGTATTCGAGTTTACACTTTAGTCCATGAGCTATTGAACAATCGTCACTACGTGACACCTCGATGTTTCCGCCATCGGTTGGGGTGTTACAGTTCATAACAATTAGGGCTGAGCAATTCACGGTTCAAAACCGCTAGAACCGAGGAACCGACACAGAACCGCTAGATCCGAACCGTATTCTTGTATTAACCCTATTAATTTAGTGGGCTTTTCCAAGTAGTTTGTATACCGACTATCCACATTTTCAATTCCCAAGTTTAGTCTTTATAAAGAATACTTTTCAAGTCATGTTAACTATATAATATCTAACAAACTTGTTGTGATAGGAGTTCAATTTGAATTATGTAATTTCTATAAAAACATATAGAGTACAATAAAGGGAACGAAAATAGCTTAAACTGAGAATAAACGCTTACAAATTCATTTATAAGATGCACAGATTGGCCTATAATGTGTATCGGACAATGATGTAGTATAACACGTGACATTAGAAATGCATGACACATATCATTCGTAGTGTCAAAATTACAATCATTGCATATATGTGGTTCGTATTGTGCACTTCTAAACATGTATCATAGGTTCGTAATATGAGTAGGACACCACACTTTAGTTTACTAAAGTTTCCTTTGATTTAATTGTTAATTTTAGGATTTAATTGACAACCGGTTCCGGCAAGAACCGTTTACACGAGAACATTTTAACTCGGTTCCGAACCAAACCGATAGGTTTTTTATACGGTTCGGTTCCGGTTCTAATATTTATCACTAAACGGTTTTGGTTCAGATCAGTTCGGACCGGTTCTGAACCGTTGCACACCCTTAATAACAATGATAAACCTTTGAAAAGTCATTTGTTAGACTAGTTATAAAATGACATAATTGTTATACTTTTGTCCTTTCATTTGTCTCTTTTGAAGATCTCCCAACTTGATCTTTTAGTTATATGAAATTGTTTCGTGGAATATCAGGGGTGTGAAAAAAAAAGCGAATCGTATTTGTAAACGAAAAAAAACCAAATTGTAAATTTGGATTTTGGTTTGGTTCTTAATTATATCTGAATTGTGAATTCATTTTTCAATTTGATTATTGGTTCCACGGATCTTGCTTATCCAGATAGCCAAACTAAATTTAATCGAATACACCAAATAATAACCAGTTTAATCGGATAAACGAGCCAAATAAATCAATTTAATTGGTTTGGTTAGGCACGTTTCTAATCCGAATCGATCCAGTTTTCGGTCAAGGACAAACAAATGAAAACCGATATCTGAATCGATGAACACCCGTATGTAATACTATCATTGAAAAAAAAGACTAGTAACATTATCCCGCGTGTTGCGGCGAGAATTTGGTTGGTATCAAATTAGTTTATAACGATGTCAACACGGTAGCCGCACTTGACATAACAATCGAAGAAAATGTTGAGATGACAAATGCAACTGCAGGTTGACATTGTGTTATGTACAGTAGATTGCAACCTAAAGTGGTTGGTGTCCAATTGTCTCTCAATCAGACTCCAACCACTTTGTAGCACATTCCATCTTAAACTAATTACCAATTTAAGTTGTTAAGCATACTGCTACCCCTTTCTGGCATATTACAACCTAAATTGTATTGTTTCTAATGGCCTTTCTACAGTGGATTCCAACCTACAATTTGCGTTGTTAGCAATTTGAAACTTTTCTCGCCAAGTACATTTTGATTCGTAAACCGCAGTTTGACCTATTACCAGCTGGCTGCAATGCGACGTATTCGAATCCGAACTGTTAGTATCCAGTTAAACTCGTTACATAGCAAAAAGCACTTGCTAAGATTCTTTGCATTGTTGTATGTAATTTCATATGTTATGAAAGAAAAGCTGACCTTTGTCCAATAGATTCGGAAACCACTGGATAATACAACAGTAACTACTTGAAAATATTCAATTTTATCGGCTGGTTACAAATAAGTGCATTCGTGAAACCAGCAAAGCATAAAACGATTATATGTTAAAAACACATTCTTCAGTAAATTTCATTTAAAACCAGAACTCATTCTTCTAATCATATAGTATGAAAAACTCATCTTCGATAAATAACGTCAATGAACCTACTTATTTAGTATTAAAATGATTTATGGTGTGACATTGAAATCTGGACTTACATTTCTTAAGGTCTTTGATAACATCACCTACTCCATTTCCAGTTTCACCTAAATATATGTCACTCTTTTCTAGTAATTGTTGAAGTTCATCAATAATACGAAGCATATGTAATACCAAGGGTCAAATGATCCTGTAAAAAACATGATATCAAAACATAAAACTCTACTTATTCTCCCTAACCAAATAATGTTCAAACCCGGTACATACATAAACTCTTAAAGATACAAAGAAATAACCCTAAATCTCTAAACAAACAAACTCATAATCACAAGACACAAAAAAAGATTGTACTTTATAGAACTACGCTGAGAATATCAAAGATCTTATAAATTGATCTTATCTCAAACCCTAGCTAGAACAAATTTAGAAGATGTTTTGATGTTTAAACAAGAGAGAGGGAGAGAGAGAGAGATTATTCTTAAGAGAATATTTGAACTAAAGAATAATCCTTGTAGCAACTCGTTGAGCCAAGAAGATATAAACCCAATACTTTGTTATAATTGCCTACTGTGCCTATGTATTGATATATGAGATGAAGAAATGATATCTTAAGAGAGACTTGTACAACAATGAAGCGGTGTATATTCGGACGGGCCATGGGCCACATTTGCCAACCATGGGCCAGATGACATGAAAGACTTTAATAGCTTTAGCCCAATCCACTCCTTAGCTGATCCATCCAGCAACAGCAGCAACCCGGTCTAGTAAACCATCTAACGTCCTTCTTGAGTCCACTGCAAAGCCCATTTGATATGTCAAATGCTCCAGCCCATTTCAGCTTTCATTCAGCCCAATATAAAACCAAACATAAATAAAATCTTAAGTGAATGTGTAATGAAATTGAAATAATAAAACTTATATTTTTAACACCCCCCATAATTTCATTACCTAAATGGATCAAACATCTTCAAATTATCACTTAAATCATGATGTTTTCCAGTAATCATAGTGAACCAAAAGACTTTTAAACACATAACAAATATGTCAAGAAACCATATTGAGCTGTACAAAATACTGATCTCAATTCTCAATAACTCCTTGATCTTTTCAACATAAGTCAAGGAATTTCACAAATTAAATCATTAACACAATAATTTGATCTAGTCAATAACTCCCAATAACAAACAAGAAACTAGATCTACGAACTAACATGAACAACGATCATCAACTAGATGGTCAAGAACACTAGAACAGATCTAATCAAACAAATGGGAGAGACTTCTTCAAGAAGAACAAATACCACAGAAATTTCTCACTAGCAAATTTCTCTCGATCTAAACAAAGTTTACAAATCAAACAAGAAATGATAATATTAGAACTAGAATAAATCCTCACACACTCAAACGTTAATAATGAAAATAATCTTTACAAAAGACACCGATCGGACTAACAATGCAACTGATACAATACGTATCAGATGAAGATACAAAAGAGAAAGTGAGAGTGTTTTTCTAGAATGACCTAATCAGATTCAACATGAATATGATATCTAGACCAAGACCAGTAATACTGCAGATGAGAAGAAACTTCAAGAGAAAACAGTCAGATAACATAATGTGATTAGACAACTAAAGAATCACAAGATTCTTCAGAGTAGCCAAAAACATATTTTGTTGGGTTGGTGAAGTCCTTGGTTTATTAGGCTTTAGGGTTGACATTAGAAGACATGGGCCAGGCCCGGTTTAGTTTTCTTGGTCCCTAAGTTGTTTAACCTAATTGTTCTCTATATATACCCTAGTCATGTATTGTAATCTTGTGTGCCTTTGTCACACCCCGACTTTTCCCTCGTCGGATGCGACGTTTGGTGCCTTTGCCAGCGCAGCGGAAAGAATGCATCTAAGACTCTTATTTCCAGAACGCCATTGCTAACCCTCTAAGATCCCCGGTCCCAATATGCCGACTACTCCAACCGTGCCGTTACCAAAATTTAAACCTGAAAGACATACTTAAAAAGTCAACATAAAGCTGGTGAGTTCATAAGTTTGCAACAATAGTTCCACAAGTTTTTATAAAAGAGTTTCCATAAGTCTGAAAAGATCATTCCCGTTAATACTATGTCATAAGAACGTTAGCTAGACGTTAAGTGTTTTTACTACTACGGTTGGGAACCCATTACTAAACATGAACCAAATGATGAAACCAGCCCAGATGACTGGGCTACCGATGCCTCGGTAACCCGATAGGTAGAGACAATATGCACCCGCCCGGCCCCCGGCCGTCGGGTGGGGCTTGTGAGGCCACAATAGATCTATCCACATTTCCCTCGTTGTGCATGCCAGCACATTCATGGTTTCCCCTGGGACTTTCCATAAAAGCCGTATAGTAATATAAAGTGCCCATAGTATAACATGATCTTTAAAACGATGTAAGTAGTACTCATGTTTCTTTCCCGAATGTAAAACCAGTAACAGCAGGGCCGTGACACTCACGCACCCATTTCATTTTTCAAAAACTTGTTCGTTTGGAATTCCTCAGGTTTTCGTAAAAGAAGCATGTCTTCCACCCCGTAAACATTTATAAAACAGTAAAAAGTGGGGTCATGAACTCACCTCAATTTCCATGCTAAGCTAGCAAATAAAGTCCAAGCCTCGACCGGCTTCCTCGTGCCCTATTACAACAAAGGACACCTTAAAGTCTAACACATATAAACCTAGCCTATAATCCGGCTAAAAGGTAGTTTATCCAACTATCTAGACTCGTGTGTATAACTCGAGTACTAATATGCTTTAATTCGACGAACCGATCGTGACTTATCTTACTTATGCGTTAACACACGACATAGTACCCAAGTTGCGCACTTGTCACTATTCGTGTGCACACCACGTTGGACTATATTATGAAACGTATAACTTATCCTGAGCCGTAGCTCGTCTTATAATTATATTTTAAGAAAATATTCTTTGATGAAAATATAAGTATAGTTATTTAAAACCGATTAGTAACAATATCGCTTCTTTTCCAATCTTTAAAGGTTTCGAACATAAATTTTATATAATTCTTTCTCAAGTAGGTTGAGCGTTTTATAATTCAAAACCGCTTAGATGGAAATGTTTTAGTTACCAAAATCTTTGAAGATTGACACAAGTGACGCTCAACAAATATTATGTATTTGTTTTGGAAATATTGTTCGACGTTTTCCTTTAAATGTTGCAAGAAGTCATTTGTCGAAAACCTTTTACGATATTGTAGAAAACTACATTTGTCAAAATACTTGGAGGTTGTTTATAATGAAATATGCAACAAATATCGCTTTCGCTTACGCTTATAAATTTTATAAAATTTCGACAGAGTTTCCTCTGTTTTTGTACAAACCAGGCAACACAAGTCGCCTACAATTTTCCCAAAAATCAATATCAAACACAAATCCACATTTTGTTTATCCGCAATTCCAAATCAGACGAGACTTATACGTTTCGACGCTTTTACATAGACTACACTTATTTGTATAAAGACACGACAATATATATGTATATTATAGTCCAACCAATTTAGTCCGAGGTCCAATAATACCAAGTCACACTTTATATACTTATCAATAATAATATTGTCGGTTCGTTCGCGAGACACTATTTATATATATTTATATTTTTATAAAAATACAATGCTTATAAAAATGAAATAATGAAATATGTACGAATTCAAGTATACCGAATCACACGCGAGTAACCCGAAGCCGCCTCGAACTGCGGGTAGACCGGAACCAAAGTTTGACCAGCTTTGACCGCGTGTTGACCGAGGCTTGACCATCCAGATCTGACCCGAACAAGACCCGTACCGAACCCGATCTCGTACCGAATCTGACCCGAACACCAAAACCACCAAACCTTGATCCGAACCACAACCTTATCCCAAACCCGATTCTGACCCGAGTTGAAACCATCTCGAAACAAGACCCGACCAGTCACGAAGACTCGAACCAGACCCGGGCCGAACCTGATCTGGGATCTAACCAACCCGGCCCAAGACCCGAGACCCGCGCGCCGCTGCCTCTGCAACCACCACCATATCCGGACACCCACCACCATCTCCGGCCAACCACCACCATCTCCAGCCAACCACCACCAAGCTCTGACCCGACTTAAATCCCGACCAAAACCCACGAGAGTCTGACCCAACCCATCGGACCCTTGTACCGCTGCCGCCTTCAACACAACCAAACAACCACCATCGGCCTTCCTCCTCACCGCCTAAACAACCACTGCTGAGCAACCATAACCCGACCACGAACCCGAGCCAATCCAGACCTGCACGACCCGGCTTGAACCCGACCTCCCATGAACCGGACCACAACCACCACCATCTCCAGCACCTAACCCGTCACCACCACTAAACTTCCCTGTCGGACCACTTCACCACCACCGCCGGCCCCTTCAACAACCACCAACCCTCCTTCAGCGCCGCCACCACCAACAATGGTGGTGGCCGGCCGCTTATGTGTTCCAGATAGGGGTGTTCAACGAATCGAATAACGAATTTTTGAATTATTCGAATCGAATTATTCGAATTTTTAATATTTTTACCTGAATTCGTATTCGATTCGTATTCGTTTAAAATTCAATTTATTCGATTCGTATTCGATTCGAATAAGAAACTCGAATTCGAATCGAATTCGAATAAATTCGATTTAGTTCAAATTCACCTTAAATAACAAATTGTTTTACTTTTAGTTTTAAAACTAATACAAACTCATTATTTTTAACATATAAAATACAAATCTACAAAATTGATAAACAACAATATGTCAAATACGAGAATAGTAAAAATAGTAGAGAGTATAGTTTTATAGAGTTTTGTGATATATAAGGTAAATATATAAAACATGGTTATGCTAAAAGTTATAGACACTATGGGTTCTTAGAGTTTGACCAAAATTTAGAAGTTTTTTTTTTCCAATGTGTATACTTGTGTATATAATAATGTGTATATGTGTATATATATTTAAAAAAATATACATGTACAATTTTTTATTCGAATTTCGAATCGAATCGAATTTAAAATCATAAATTCGTATTCGATTCGTATTCGATTTACTGGACTCGAATTCGAATCGAATTCGAATTCTTAATAATCAAATCGAATTCTTGGTAATCGAATCGAACTAAATCGAATTTCGAATTTTTCGAATTCGAATCGAATTCTGAACACCCCTAGTTCCAGAGAGAGGGAGGGAGACGGGAGAGTGAGAGAGATGGTAGAGAGAGAGAGCTCGTGAGAGAGTTTTAGAGAGAGAGTAGAGAGAGAGAGAGATGAGCGGCTGGTGAATGAAGAAGAGAGGGAAGAAAGAGAGTATTTATAGCTAGGGTTAGGGTAGGTGGGTTTTGTACCGCGTATCGAACCCGTTATCTCGCGAAACGTCTCGGTTTTATCTTAGGCCCGCTAATAAATTATAAAAAGTAGTCGGTTTTGTTCGAAATACAAAACCGAGCATAGATATAAATATTTTTGATGCCCGACGCGTGTTTTCAGAACACGCGTTTAAATCGCGTTAATTAAATCGGTCGCAGTTTCGATCGTAAAAACAGTCAGTAAACTTCCGAAACTTAATAATTAGAAATATTTAAAATAAATATTTAATTTTTAATAATAAAAATCACATCGGTATAGATCGGAAATTGCCGGTTGTCACAGCCTTGAGCTTAATGAAATAATCTAGTTGCAGCCCGTGGACGTAGGTCCCCCATTGGGACCGAACCACGTAAAATTCTTGTGTCGTGTTTATTATTTTATGTTCATCGCGTGATAATCATGTATGTTGTTTGTGTGTTTGATTCCGCTGCGCCGACTGATACCTAACAAATTTAACCAATATATTCCTGACATGATTTTTAGATGACATCATAAACATACGCAACAAAAACATATTTTAAATAACAAAAAAACATATAAGCATACAACTCAATCGAACCAGATAATCAAACATCTCTCAATCTAAATAGGTGATCAACACAAAAAATGTATATCTTCTAATCATTATAATCTAACAGGTTATAGACTCAAGATGATGATGAATCACCCATTCATTGCAGCTTTAAAGTGTCATGAGAAATTGACAAAGTTGTACAAATACTTCACTCGAGCAAGAGATGCACATATAGAATTAGAAGTGAGTTTTATCATTTATGAGTTATCAAGTGTTAATCCGTTACAAAAAAACAATTTCTAAAAAAAGGCATATTCTTTTATGATACACATATTTTATCATTTTATATTAAGTTTATCTATCTCGAAAAACTACCGAAAATAAAATAGTTACTAAAATTTCCAAATTGAATAGGAGAGGCGTACTCCCTCAGTCCCCCATAGTTTTTGTTTTTAAATCTAAATCTATACATAATACATCTACACACACTAGTCACTGTATAATATATGCCATCTTTTATTTTTCTTTTCTTTTTCTTCCCAATTTCTTCGTCTTCAATCAAAACACACAAACACAAACACACAATTTCCCTCCAAACATGTGCTCATTATCATAGCCAGCAGAGTAAATGGCGGCGCCTTCAACTGGATTCGTCTCTAAAGCAAAAACCGCCTTCCATTCAGCCGCCGCTAAAGCCGAAAAAGTCTTCACTGACATCAAAAAATCCGATTCTTCCCCCGATCTAGGTTACCCATCTCCTTTTTTCTCCTAAAGTTCCTTAATTTAATCATAATCCATCTGGGTTTGTCTTTGTTTTTACATATCTTAACTTTCTTGATTTGGGTTTATGCCCTTTGACTTTTTTATTATTATTTGCATCTTGACTCATTGTTTTGACCCCTTTGATTCATTTATGAAGTTGAGAGTGGTAAACAATCGTCGGTTGATGAGAAGAATGATTGTTCTAACGATGTGATTGTTACAAAGGTTAGGAAATGATAATAGCGTTGACTAGTGGTTAAAAGATTTGATATTGATAGGTTTTATGGTGTTGGATTTGATTTTGGTTTTGTTTGTGTTGATGGGAGAAGAATGAAAGAAGGAGGAGGCCGGAGCCGATCAAGACGAAACATGATTGGCAGGAGAGGTTTAAGAACATGAGGTTTGGGAAAAAGGGTGGTCAAGAAGTGGATAAAGCGGATGATGCGACAATGTCTTTTACGGTATTTGATGACAATGTGTTCGTACCGAGTAGAAGTCCTATGTCAAAGGTAATAGCGAGATCTTGCTTAAAATCTTTAATTTTTTAAAAATTTGTTAGGGGCATTTGTATAGTTGTATGTGGATATTGGATTATTGTATTTATAGTAACTAGTATTGCCCTCATCTCACCCTCCCCAGACCTGACTTGCTACAAGTGAGTTGTTTGTTTGTTACTTGGTTATAGTAAATAGTTTTGGATTGTGAATAGGGGTATTTTAGTGATAAGTGACGAAAGCTAGGGGAGCGAATGGGATTAGATGCCCCAGTAGTCCTAGCCGTACACGATAGATACTAGGCGTTGTGCGTATCGACCGATGCATAATAGAACAACGCACAAAGTAACAAATACAAATTTATCCACTGCAATTGCTACGTTAATACCGTCTAGTTGCAAAATCGATCTATTCGGAAGTACATTCGAGTTGTATCCCTTTTTTCTAGTTTGTACAAATGTACATTGGGCAACACGAGGAATGTATATGTTACTTTGTTGTAGATCAAGTTACAAAAACAAACGAAGTTTGATGAAGACTGTAGACGGAGTTGTGTTGTGTCAATCTTGCTCAGTTATCCATGCAAAATATACGTTGCTGAAATTTTCTTGACTAGTGACTAGGTTTAAGCCTATGGATTTGAGATTGATTCTTGTTATAATCAAGTTGTTTTTTTTAGTAATTTTGTCATCATACAATTGAAAGTGATGTTTCATATCTTATAGGAACCAGAAGGTGGTATATTGGGTTCAGATGATTCAAACATCGATATCATACCATCAGCAGCCGTGCTTAGGCAATTGGCTATTGGTGTTGAGTAAGTTTATCATTCATTTGATTTTGTTAATTTTCCACTTAATTTAGTGAGTTTTGTGTTCATGAGACAAATATGTTTTCGGTCAACTGCAGGACTACAAGAATGGTCAGGTCAATGAAAGATCTGTTAATGTCATCAAGAGATACGTCACCCGTGAGAGAGAAAGCTGGTTTAAACTTCTCTACCGTGAAATCATTAGTACTTAGGGATAAAGAAGATAAGAATGATACGGAGTTCAGTGCCGACGAAAAAGTTGTTTCTCTTATAAATTCACTTCTTGGTGCAGGTAGATTCTTTGTTTCTGTGAAAGAAATATATTTGCCAATTTTTCTTTGATTTTTTTGTTTTTATCAAATTCTTTGCAAGATATTTGCAGAAGGGCATTTTTCTGGAAGGAAAAGTAACCGTACATTTGAGATAAATACGACAATTGCATCTTTAATAAAAGACCTTCATGCTGCTCCACCCGGCAGCTTTATTGTAGAGCTTGCAGAAGCCATTGGATGTTTGAAAACTATTAGAAGAATGGCATCATTTTGGTGTAGGGTTGTTGCTGAAGTAAGTGAGTTGCTCCTTTTTTTTTTTTTAATATTAGTATACTTAAAACCAAAAATAAATCATAGAAAAAGCACATTTAAAATCTGGCCTGTTTACATTTTGTATCGTTATTCAACTTTTTTACATCTTTGCATGCCATTTGTAAATCCTTAATGTTAACATGTTTAATTATTCATTAAGAAGTAGTATTGTACTTAGAGGTGGCGAGATTGTGAGGGTTGGACTTGGATCATCATCATCCTCATACTTTGTAAAACCCATCAATAGCAAAGCTAAGGTCGGGTCTGGGTAAGATTTAGACAACCCTACCTCTACGGAATAGAGAGGCTATTTCCAGTGAGACCCCTGGCTCGGTAGTAGTTTTGCATTAAGCCTTGGACATAAGGCACATAACACTTAACAATTGGGACAAAGGCCGATTGGTGCATGTACCCCCTTGTCTTTCGGCAACGCCACCACATGATGCATGATTAACCGCTCGCCACTTTTACAGCATTTTCACGAAATTTGTAAAATAACGCTAAAATTGGGAGGGTTGGTCCGGTTGGATAATGTGTCAAAATTTGGTTTGGGTTGATATTAAAACATGTGATCTTATAGTACGGGTGAAATAGCCTAGTTCGGGTTCAGTTGACTCTCAATCACTTCTTTTGTTCATTTCTTTAGATGTTTTAGAAACTATAAAATGTCTTGATTGTGCTTACAAAGACAATATCATCACTATTGTAATCTAATTCTTTGTATAAATCGAATTAGGACGTTTTATGCATTAAAAATAAACTTCGAGTCACATTCAATCTGTTTGGCCGTTTGACCTTGAGATTGAGACATAGCTTGGAACACATTTTAGTCTTTTGTTATGGTTCTGCGCGTTCTGTTTCTTTCATCTTTGTATGTCATATGATAACTTTTGTAATGACATTGCGTTCCTTTATAGTACTTAGAGGTGGCAACATAGACTGGTGAGGGGGGTTGGGTAAAGGGTCAAAAGCTGGTTCGGTTCAAAACATGTCATCTATTAGCACGTGGCGAATAGGACTGGGTTGATTTTCGTTGATCTACAAGGTACAAACACTTTTTTGTTCAACTTTAAAAATGTTTTAAGAATAATTGATTGATTTACGATTACATTTTTTTTGTTGCAATATTTCTCTAATTTTTTTTTTTTTGGAGTCAAATGACTTAGGAGGTTGTATACATTATAAATAAACTCGTTTGCCCGGTCTTCTTTTTTTCTATTCGACGTGTTGGAGATAAAAATGCAAAAATAATAATAATAATAATAATAATAATAATAATAATAATAATAATAATAATAATAATAATAATCCATTCATAGTTCGGTTGTGTCTTTATTTGAACCAGCCACTAGCTGGATTATGTTATTTTCTCAATTTATATATTTTATTTCGTCTTAAATCTTAATATCTTCTGAACTTTGTATGTGCAGTTAAGGAGACTATGGTCTGAAGGACAACATATTCCAGGGATCCCCGCCGATGAAGTTCCAGATTTAAACTGCTGTCTGTTGTATCAACAGATGCAAGTGATCAACTGTTGTATTTCAAGGAAAAACCGTCGTGCAATTGTCACAGAATCACTAGATTCCGTCTTAAAACAAGCGAATACTAATGACGACATGACATCTTCAAATGGAGAAACGGCTCTGATGTATGCTAGAGTTAGCTCCGGAGAGCTTGTGCTTAGATTAGGAGCTGCTACGCCATGTGAGAACTTAACAATGTTGGAAACTGGTGAACCTGTGTATGCCCCCGTTATGCAGGTTTGATTAATACTTAAAAATATAGGGCTGCAAACGAACCGAGCGAACACAAACAAGGCCTTGTTCGTGTTCGTTTGCTAAAGAAATTATGTGTTCATGAACAGTTCACGAACACTTACCGAATGAGATTTTTTTTTTCGTGTTCGTTTGTTAAGAAAACACGCGTGTTCGTGTTCGTTTGTATTCGTTTGTTAATTTTGTTCATGAACGCACACGAACATAAACGAACTTTAATGAACACAAATAATTGTTCATGAACGAAAACAAATACAAACGGACATATATTAATTTTGGAATAAGATCGAATTCACGTATATTAAGAAATTAAGTAGAACACCCAGCATATCAACTAACTATACAGACATACTTAGTACATAACATAATATTGGTAAAACATAATAAAGTAGTGTCTCAAAAAAACTAAGCTCTCGTCTTAAACTTGAAGTCTTCATTTATTTAAAATTGAAGTCTTATATACTTCACATAAATTATTTATTTATTTTAGTAAAATAAATAAAAATCAAAGAATATAAAATAAAATTATAAAAATTAAAAACTCCATTAAACTATGGAACACAAACGAACATGTTACCGAATGTTCACGAACATAAATGAACGAACGCGGCCTCTGTTCATGTTCGTTCGTTGAACTAAACGAACTAAATTTTTTGTTCGTGTTCGTTCATTTATTAAACGAACGAACACAAACGAATTTCCCGCCGAACGGTTCATGAATTGTTCGCTGAAAGTTCAGTTCGTTTGAAGCCCTACTTAAATATATTTGATTTGGTATCATCAAGATGCTTCCTTTTTTTTCCTATATAAAGGTATCCTCATTGTGAGTTTACTTACAGGAAGAGCCTTTGCTCACAGAAGATCTTGTTAAGGAGACGGAGGAATTTATATTACGTACAGGGAGGTCAGTTTGTTTAAAGTTTAAAAAGCTCAGATTTTATTTTATAAGATCGATATTACTTTTTATATCGAATCTCCACAATCATGCTACGTCATTATAAATAAATTGTTTTTTTTAATGTGGTCAGTGTTGGAGCCGGGTGCTCTCAACTTCTCTCAGACATGCAGGCTTTCAAGGTGAGTTACAATCCAGAAAGCGCAGCTGTGTAATACATATAAATTAAAAGAGATATTATCAATCTTCTAGCTAACTTTCATGCTTTCGGTCATTGTGTTTTAGGCTGCAAATCCGGGGTGCATATTAGAAGATTTTGTTAGGTGGCATTCACCTCCTGATTGGATGGAGCCCACAACGGATGACGTAAGCAAAGACTCTTCCGATGGTGATAATGAGTCTTCTAGAGGACACCTAAGTATGCGTATGCAGAAAGAAGGTACATATATACAAGTAGCAACTTTATTGCTGTTTGATATGTCGGAGTCTGAATCTATTAAGTTTAGCCTGGACATAAAACTTGGTAACTTTTGTTAATTTGTTGAGTCGTACGTCAAAAGTGGAGAATAAAGCTCAATACTGACCCAATTTTAAGTAGAGAATCATACTACTTTAAATATGACACATAAGACGGCTTGGTTTTAAAAAGCGCGAAGCGCACAAAAGTGACGAGGTCTAAAACCGAGGCGCAAAGCGCAAAAGCGGTGGGCTTTTCATACGCGAGGCGCAAGACGAATATATATATTTTTATATATGTTGTAGGTTTTTAGCATCATTTACCCAAAATATAGATACAAATAAGGTTTATATATGATTTAACTTGAATGTACGTATAACAATTTTTAGCACAAAACACCCTGTGTACGAAAAAGCGCGGCGCTTTTTGCGCTTTTCATACGATGCTCGCCTAGCGTTACATAAGGCGCACAGATTTGCGCTTAAGCGTGCCTCGAGCGCGCTTTTTAAAACCAAGTACGGCGGTTATGTAACTGCATGATCATCTCTTCTACTACATCTGTTCAGCACTACATACAAGTGCTTATTGCAGTTTTGACCTAAAATTGTTTTTGTATTGAAAACGTCCCTATATATATATGTATGTATACATGTATTAAATTCAACAAATTTATATGAAAACACATCCCATTTCTGTTGCCCAACCATTTATACACACATATTCATTCCGTTACTTTGTTTATTCTATTACCTTGTCTGTTCCTGTTTCATCGAACCAAACAGTTTGTGATATCTCGTTTCCATGTTGGTGTTTAGGAAATTTGTGGAGAGAGATTTGGGAAACCGCGAAACCGGTGCCTGCTGTCAAACAGTCTCCACTATACGACGAGGATTTGTCTGTGTAAGCGAGACATTTCCATTATTTGTAACAAACAATCGTAATTGTTTTTTACGCTCTCCATCTGATAAAAGGTTTATGGTTATATTTATATATGTAGGGAACACATTCTGCAAGGGTTAGAGGATTTCGCGCCTTCTGATTTCTTTGAGCAACTTTATATTTGTCTTGTAACGCATCTATCGTTTTACCTTTTTCATTAATATTCATACTATCACATCAATATCGAATAATGCAAATTATTCGATTTTCAGCTGTGTTTAGGATGCGTGGTTGCGGAGACAAAAACCTCAACGAATGATTATCTGTACAAGCTGTTTCTCGAATGCAAAGACTACATCGTCGCGACTTGTCAAGGAAAAAATTGGTTTGAAAAAGTCGACGATATATGTCAGGTATCTAAATATTTCAGAGGGGTGTGTGTGTGCGCGCGCGCGTGTGTGACTATTTATTATCAATTTACATTTATTTTGTGGCGGTAGGTATACGACAATGTGGTGATGATGGTATTGAACCCAGACGAGTTCATTAGGCTTACAAAGCATGACGATACAGCTACAACAGGTGAACAAAAGGGTCGGTTCAGAAGGCTAAGCTTAGTGTTTGGTAACAAGGATAAGAGCCATGGGAAAACGCCACCAAAAGACCCGAAAAGCGAAGAAAACCCATTACGCCAGTCCTTAACTTCAATGTTTTCGAAAAAGCCACCGAAAGCCGGGAATGCATCACCAGCCGAGAAACCAGTTAGTTCGATTCAAAATGATTGGATAGACGTATAATCATTTATATAAAATCTGCATTTAATTGTAAATTTATCTTGAAATAATGAGCTAAATTTAATTTTGTTTCCCATATTGAAAAGGAATCACTGTAAATTACTGTTAAAAGACTGTTACATGAATGAAAACTTGGGAGTTTGTTGAATCAATCGTCGTTTTGATCATTAGCGTTTTGATCTTTATTTGCATCGTCAGCTTGGAGATCCTTCATGATCATTCCTGGGACGACGAAGTTGGCAATCCAGTAAAGAAAGATGAACGCGACACTGTCAATCAGGTACATTCGTAAGAATTCTTCGTATATTGCAACTTAAAAAAGAACAGAAAAACATCAACCTGACCCGACCCTGACCCGTTCAACTTTAAATGCACATGGCGAAAAATAGAACTAGAGGGTATTGAGGAAACCTTGTGGGAATCAAGACTGAGATATCTCCAGCGGCGGCAGGTGAACTGACAGCAAGAACCACCAGGCGAGAAGAAGAGACGACCATGGGTTTAGTCCTCACATGGTTAGGAAAGTGTCTTTGTAAGACTCCGGCTGGTGGTTGCGCGCGTCTAGAGGACCAATTGGAGAGGGTGGATAGTGATGGTGTATGGTGGTGGTAATGGTGGATGGACCTCATTTTTTAAAATTCTGTTTATTCCACACAATGCATATGCTATGTGTGGATAATGTTTTTGAGGTTTAGGTTCTCTTTTGGAATTCACTCTCTAGCATGTGCCTATCCACCTCAAATTATGACAAAAATGCCTATAAAGCTAATTGACTTTTTTAACTGAGTTAAAATAATAGACTAAAATGACACCAAAATGAAAGTATCGGGGTTCCAATGATATTTTTTTCTGTCTAACGAATCATTTTGAGCCAAACCTTAGGGATCATTTTGACAGTTTACTCTATAAAAAGTTAAAAACCATGAATTTAGTTTGCTAACCAATGGGGCCGAAAATCACGAGAACCAAGTATATAATAATTTAGTCATCATTCATCAAGTAGAGTGAGCATGTTGCTTTAATAAATTGAAGTATTAGCCATATAACTTAATAAATTATTAATCATAAACAATTAGAATACAAATAACATTTTATGTTTTCTTACAACAATGTACCATCTTACATGGTTTTGATTCTTTAATTAATAACCAATACATAGAATTCAACATGCCAATGCCATGCACATTATAGTTATACTTATATTATCCATGCACTCAAGGCAATCCACCACCAAAACCACCACCTGAACCACCACCAAACCCACCACCAGACCCACCACCAAGCCCACCTCCACCACCAAACCCTCCACCACCACCCGCTCCTCCACCGATCCCGGACCCACCACCAAAACCACTACCAGCTCCTCCTCCAAACCCTGACCCACCTCCCAAACCACCACCACCACCAGCACCACCACCTCCACCAAACCCTCCACCACCTCCTAATCCACCACCAGCACCACCGCCTAAGCCGCCACCACCACCGAATCCACCACCACCTCCACCTCCAAGCCCACCATTGTAAAAGTTCTTTTCGTCTCGAAACGACGAGGTGGAAGTCAGTTTCCTAGCAGTTGAAGTGCAAACAAAAGCACAAAGAAGAATGAGAAGAAATAACTTAGCCATATTTGATGAATAATATGATGAATGGTTGTTTGGTTTATATAGGGAAAAGTTGGCATGGACATGCATGCAATAAACACTTGTACGTTACAAGTAAACAACCAATGAAAAATCAGAGTTTTATATATAATAATAATAAATGCAACTGTATGAATAATGAAAATGTGAGGGAAATAAATGCATGGTAAGGTGGTTTTGCAATTGCATTCCTCTAACTGTCTCTTTGACAAAATCCACGAGTTTATCAACACTCCACCCACCCGGACAACTGGAGTAGGCCACACATACACATAAAGTGTGGTAATGTGTAGAATGTATATCAAATCATTATATTAAACGAGTCGAGTTTGAGCTTTTTTTTAACTAATCAAGGTTAAGTTGTTTCAAGTTCTATCTATGAAGAGATCGTTGGGTTTAGGGCTGACAATGAGTAACCTGTATAAAATACGATTAGACCTGTTAACTGAATAGTACACTATGCCATTTTTTACTTTTTTTTTTTTAAATAATTATTAAAATTAAAAGGCAAAGATCCATCATTTCTCTTTTTTAGTACATAAAACGTATAAATGTGTTATAAACATGTGATATAAAGTAGTTAAACGAATCGTTTTCATGTTTAGAACTTTTGTTGTTCGCGTTGTCAGAGACAAGTTAAACCTGCTAAGACACGATTTGCCAGCCATAGTTGGGTTAATTTGGCTCACTTATTATTTAGTTATTTGATTTATATATAATTACAATCATCTTTGATTTATAATAATAATAATAATAATAATAATAATAATAATAATAATAATAATAACTTTTATATATTATATAACATATATGATTTGGTATATTCTTATAAGATATTTATAGAATAATAGATATTATATAAAGTTTTATTTAGCTCGTTGTAAGCCTAATCGAGCTATATAAGTAAAGCTCGAGCTTATTTAACCTCGGTTAAATCTAAGCTATTAGCAAGTTAGTTTTGACTTTTGAGTAACCTAAGATGCACTCCATTTGTGTATATGAGGCCCCAATTAATTAGTTTCGGTATTAATTTGGTTCAAACATTCACCCTGAACGGAAAAACTTTGATTTGTCATAGGAGATAAGATGGTAGCTAACGAGGTTCCAAAAGCAACATTCGGTGAATGATTAATGTCATCATGACCAGTACATGTACTAGGATTGATTAACTACTTAGATATACTTGACTAGTTATAAAACAACAAAGTATCATCGACAAGCTTTTACTAGGATTGATTTATTTCTTATTCCCCGAAATAAAAATAGATGGTTCTCCTAAAAATGTAGTAATTTTCTGGGAAAAGATAAATGTTATTTTAAAGAGTGAGTTTACAAATTCTAATTTTTCTAGCTTATATTTATGAGTTGGGGATGGGGGTAGGGATGACAATAGGTCGGGTTCGGGTCAAGCATCAGTAATCCCAAATCTATACCCGGTTGTAAATCATGTCCCAAACAACCCGGTCCAATACCCGTCGGGTATCGGGTATACCCGCTATTTTGTTAAAAGATACCTATTAGGATTACAATTAGAAAATACCCTCGGGTATACTCGTTATTTATCAAAACGTACGATAAGTTACGTATATAAATACCAGGATTCGGTTCCTTTGAGAACTAGTTTGAGTTGTGAGAACTATGAGAACTCCGACGTAAAATGTGAATTTAATTTTTTTTACACACTGATGTAAAAACGGCTAACTCCGCTGTAAAATTTTTTTTTATTTACGATGTAAAAAAACGACCACACTTATGTAACCATATAAGTAAATTAATATTTTATTTAATATTCTATTATGATTTAATTTACAACCACAAATTCATTATTGAATAAAATAAGTGTGTGGTTATAAAGTAAGTTCCTTAGTTCTCTCAACTCAACCTAGTTCTCATTTTACCCTTTCCCTAATGAATATATAAGGAAAGAAAATATTCTAGATAAATTGTATCGGATATTTTAGCGGGTAATTGGGTATGTGTATATCGGGTAATCGGTTCGGGTATCGCTGTATGCCAAACCCGTACTTGAACCCAATAAAAAAAAAAAGAAATTTAAACCTGGACCCGTACTTATCGGGTTTTGGGTATACCCATCTTTAATAGTTCGGGTTTCAGACATACCCATTAGGTTTAGATTTTTTTGACATCTCTAGATGGGGGCTTCTTTTTATAATAATGTTGGTCCATGTGATTATAATAAAAGTTATTCGTAAAATGTCAAAGTGGGGTCTCTGCCCTTTAAATACTAGAAAACGGTTTTTAGATAGTATTAATAAAGAAGGTGTTATTAGTACGTGTATTTCACATGATATCAAATGATCATGGTCAATCTAATTTTATGAAATAAAACATGATGTGATGTATCTTTGATGAGGCATATTTTCCATATAAAGATATCTTTTTTTTTTTTAATGAAAATCAATTTATAGCTAAATATAAATCATCATCATCATCATACTCAGTTAATCCCATCTATAGCAAAAATAAGGTAGGGTCTGAGGAGGTAAGATGTAGACAGCCTTACCTCTACCCCTAAGAATAGAGAGACTGCTTCCAGTGAGACCCCCGACTCGATTTGGTTTGGTATTAAGCCTTGGACATAAGGTACAAAACACTTAGCAATCGGGACAAACCCGATCGGTGCATGTACCCCTTTGTCTTTTGGCTATCCACGCCACCACATGATGTATGATTAACCGTCCGTCGTTTTTAACGTTATTTTCACGAAATTAGTAAAATAACGTTAAAACTAGTGCAACTTTACTTTTGCCCCCAAGGGCCACACATATATACATTATATGCGCACACCGTAAGTGGGGCGTCTAAAACAAGCTATGGGCTTTAGCTAAATATAAAGAGCCAGTCAAACAGTACACCAAAACAGAAACAACAAACTCCAAGAAATTACACCAAACTACTAACATTACAGTCAGCCCAATCGGCCCAAAACAAGCTATGGGCTTTAGCTCGGTGAGTAACCCAAAGAAAAGCCTCTTTCTTGATGGTGTCCACTGTAACTTGCACCTTGATAAACTTATCTTCGAACGCCGTTGCATTCCTTGCCAACTATAAACGCCAAACCGTCAACATAGCCACCGTATAGACCAACTTCTTCCATCTCTTAGAGCCCGGGGCATCCTCCAAATATTTAACCCAATCCTGCAAAGAGAAACTCCCGGCCGGCCATGGGATTTATAACCAAACCACTATTTGCCACCAAATAGCTAGAGACCAAATGCAGTTAAGGAAAACATGGGAATACCCCCCCCCCCCCCCCCCCCCCCCCCTCCTAACAATCTATGTTGAAATTAGTGGTCTAGGAACCGCCTGAATATGTCACATATGCAAGTGGTAATGTGTGTGGGAATTGGTGGACCTGAACTTAAAATCTGATACATATTTACTTTTAGGTATGAGTAAATGGTAGTGGGTACCGAAACCAAACCGAATTTACCGTACCGAACCTTTTTTGGTACCCCCTTTTTTCGTTTTCCGGGATTAGTACTTTCGGCTCAGTATGATACCGTTCCAAACAATTTTGATACCGGTATCCAAATTTTGCGATTTTTGGGATCAGTATTTTCAATACCAGTATGGTACCAAGATTATCCTACTTACTTGCAGTCACATTTGGATGAAATTGGGCAAAATAGTTCCGAGACTATGTGATTGATTAGTGCAGTAATTTATGGTCTTCAAATTGAATTTTCTAATTGTTTTTAACAAGTAGGCTCTAACCCTCGCGTTACGACGGTAGCCTTGGCTTTTGTTATTTTCATGGCATAACATAACTTAAGTGTAAATTATTTCCTTTTATAAATAGCAAGGTAAAGCTAATTGGTATAATAATAACAATGACTCAAACTTAGTGCAATATTCAATTCGCATACATCCACATAAAGAGAATTATAAAGTTTTTATAAGTCTGTGCTTTGTGGTGGGTTATTCACCTTAAACTTATTATTAAGTAAAATACTATTTAAAATAAATTAAATAATGATAATAGGTATCTTAAGAATTATAAATGTCGTATAATTATAAGTAGTACAATATTGCCAAATTTAATTTCCACGTTTACAATTGGATTTAATATAAGTTTAATTTGTAACTTTGTAGTTTATTTTATTAAAACAATGAAACTTAAGGGGCTTTTATGTAAATTGTTTCAGAAATTATTTTGGTTTCTCTTTTCTTTCTATCACTCAGTTCAAACCCAAGAAATCTGACCAACTGATATGAGTTTCCAAATCAATTGAATGCGTATTTGATGTTTCCAAATTCATTAGGTGTATTGAAGTTAAGTTGCATAATTGTGATCGTTCAAATTGAAAGTATGTCGATTAGATCTTCTTTATTGCACAGAAATTCCGTTCATCGTTAGATCCGGTTATCGTCTTTAAAAAATCATAATTGCGTCAATCTATTTCTTTCGTTCGTTGTCTCTGTTTCACTTTATAATCATCGGCACTCGGCAGTCCTTCGCTTTATCGATTTACGATTCGAAGTTTATTTTCAAGATGATTTTCAACAGTCCTTCGCCGTATATGTTTTCCGAAATTTGATGTTTCAAGTTTTGCAACAATAGTTCCATGGTACTTTGGGAATAATTTTTAATGAATTTTTGATGCTTGTGATTTGGGAATTCCACTTCGATTCGGAGTTTCGGACAGTCCTTCGCCGAGATCGATTGAAGAATTCGCAAAGGAAATAGCTATTGCCATGATGTTTGTGTTAAAGAGAAAATGGTTGAAGATGGAAAGTGAGAAATTTGTGAAGAAGGAAATGGAAACCTGTGACTTTGAGAAATCGTGTGAAGACGAATTGGAAACCGCCGTTAACTTATTTTTTTTTATAACGGAAATAGTAAATTCCGTTAAGTTACTTTTTGTATGTATATATAATTACGTTGGTATTTGTGTATTACATGGACCGAATAAATATAATTTTCAATACTAAAAAGTGTATTTTGTTAAGTTAATTACTATCAAACCCAATTTGTATTTTGATTAATATTCTGATATGTATTTTGTTTGTAACGGCCGCATAACTCAACTTTAATTTTGAATTATATTATGGTTTGTTGTCACCTATATAACTCATTAGTCATTAAGAAATAAAAGGAATCCACATTTCATAAATCTTATTATTTGTATTTGTATCCTTGAAACATGATCTTAAGTTTTTAATTTCCAAACACATGCAGAAGTGTTTTATGAAACATTTACATTCAAAATAAAACTAAATATGGGTATAATTTTATAAGGGAAAGATCATGTACAAAGTGTTTTTTGGTAAGAACGGTGAGAATCAAAGGAGGGTATTTTTTTTTTAATTTTTTTTTCGAATTTTTTTTCCCATATTGTTAAACATGTATTATAGTATTGAAAACTAAAAAAAAAATGGTGTAGAGTAATTACATAATTACTCTAGTGTAAACTAGTGTATTTACTTTAATGACGTAATTACACTAAAAAAAAATTTTTAATTTTTTTTTTGTATTATTCATCTAGAAAGTATGTTTAAGCACATGGAAAAAAAATTCTAAAAAAAAATAAATTTTTTTTACTTCCTTTGATTCTCACAGTTCTTACCGAAAAAAACTTTGTATTTGATCTTTACTCTAAATTTATAATAACATCAAAAGTTTTTTTTTTTTTTTTTTTGAACGGCAAATTTCTACTCCTTGTGAGACTTGAACCCACGACCTCTCCCTTAGGTGTTCCTAAAAGCTTAGCTTCTACCATTGGCCACCAACCCCAATGGCATAATAACATCAAAAGTTAACTCGGTAAACAAAATGCTCATAAACAGTTAACATTAGATAAATTGTTCGATCCATCTAAAAATCCCACAGGAGATTTTCTTGAAAAAACATTGATTAAAATCCGTTACATAACGCTAAGTGAGTACACACAAGTGATATTTAAACATCAACTAACACTTGAAAGAATATTGTGGCTTAAATCACCAATACTCAAAAATCACCCAACTTTGACGTAAGGTACGCTAACGCTACTCATCGTATGTCGATTATATGATATAGGTGTAGTTTAATCATTCAATCCGCTATCAATATCATTTAAATGCATATAATCAATTTGAGTCCTATGCAAATTCAACTACCTGGTCATTCATCCCTTTATACACATTTAATGATATTATAGGAGCTACAAAATCATTATTATGCCTATCCGGCCTGGTCGTATTTTTAGGTGGAACAATTGGGTCCCGAAAAAAGTTGATATTGTGGCGTTGAGGGCGGATTTGGATCGGTTGCCGACTTACACAGCTTTGGAAAGAAGGAATGTTCCGGTGCTGTCGAACCTGTGACCATTTTGTGGTGAATTCGAAGAAACGGTTGAACATATATTTGTATCATGTGGTTTTGCTCAAACTCTTTGGCAACTTGTAGGCCAATGGTGTAAGTTACAATCTTTCTATGCATTCGGATTTCGTGATATTCTGGAAATGTATAAATATGTGGGAGTACTAGAGAAATGGAAAAAGGCCTTTCATGCGGTATGTTTAATGGCACTATGGTCAATTTGGAAGACAAGAAATGAGGTGGTTTTTGAGAACAAAGAATGCTTGGTGAGTCGGACGTTGGGAGAGATAAAGAGTATGTCGTTCCTTTGGGTTAAAGCAAGATCGAGACATCCGGAATTGGAATGGGAAGTTTGGAGAAGTGTTAGTCTTCATCAGCTTCGGTGGTAAAGATTAGTTGTTTATGTTTTTTTTTTCCTTTCTTGTTTGTGTATTGATATTGGTGGATGAAAGCTAGTTACTTGCTGACCGTTTTGGTGATTAATAAAACAGTGTTTTATTGGCCGTTCAAAAAAATGTCGTCCAGCACTATCAACCTTCATATTAATGCATATATTTCCAAATTCCATCCTTTGTGAGATTCATAAACCTAACTATACAACAACTAGAATTTTACCTGCCCCGCGTTGCGGGGCGCAACTCAAATATATGCCATCTAATCAGTGGCGAAGCTTGGTTTCGGAATCGGTGGAGGCCGGACTCAATTTTTTTTCGATCGGTAGTGGCAAATCGGTGGGGGCCGAACTCAACCCGGACTCAATTTACCTATGAAAATTGCAAATTTATACCACTGCGCCAGAAAACAGGGGGGCTAGGGCCACCCCTGGCCCTTCTTATCCTTCGCCCCTGCATCTAATAATGACGTATTATATTCGACCAACTTATTTTAAAAAAGGTTTAAGTCTAAACGTAAGACAATTTGAATTTTTTCCGACGCATACGTAAGACAAAAAGAAACTCGAATTTGTTCCGTGTGATAATAACGTATTACATTCAACCGACTCATTTAAAAAACGTAAGCCAATTTGAATTTCTACCGACGCAAACGTATATAAAGACTTCCCCGCGTTGCGAGGCGCAACTCGAATTTATGCGTCTAATAATAACGTATTATACTCAACTGAATAAGCCCCGGGGTTGCGGCGAGAATTCAGTCTACCCCGGTTCGATTTATTACAGTATCCGCATTCGATATAAAAACACACGTACGTATATAAAGACTTCCCCGCATTGCGGGGCACAACTCGAAATTATGCTATCTAATAATAACGTATTATACTCAACCGACTAACTCTAGCGTGTTGTGGCGAGAACTCAGTCTACCCCGGTTAGATTTATTACAGTATCCGCATTCACAAAGCCTACAATATAGACAAAAATACATATATGTAAAGACAAAATACACATAAAGACAAAAAAAAAAAAAAAAAAAAAAAAAGAGGAAAATGGCACTGTCTATTATGACAAATGGCATGTTTTGTAAATAACTTTAAAATGGATGGCAATTTGTATACTAGCCAAAGCATCGATTCAAAATGTAAGATAGGATAATTAGAGTAAAGTGCACGGATGGTCCCTGTGGTTTGCCCAAATTTCACGTATGCCCCCATATATTTTCAATAGTCCCTAACGTTGACATTTTATAACATTTTGGTCCCTACCAGCTAAGGTCGTTAAATTTTATCAGTTAAGTCATGTAAAATGACCAAACTACCCACAGGGACCATCCGAGTAGTTTAATCTTTTATATATATTTCTTAGACCACCTTCTCCAACCACCACCGCCACCTCCTCCTCCTCCTCAAACAACCAACACCACCTCCTCCTCCAACCACCACCACCACCGCCTCCTTCGATACTTTACATAAACTATAGTACCTTTTGCTTCATCAATCGATGACACCCTCTCTTCTATCCTTCTCCATCTCCCATCAAACAATGTCACTACCCTCACCAAAACCAATAAATTAAATCAACCCATTTCATTAATTGATGACACACAGACTTCGTTAACCATGGATAAACGAATCGCTGCCTTCACAGTCTTCACGGTTTCGTTATTCACCGTATCTACTGCTTCCATCGATGTCTCCAAGCCTTCGAAGTAAACAGACTTCATTAGGTCGATTGAACCCAAACCAGACCCGGAAACTACCAGAGAGAGACGAAGAGAGGGCAGAGGTTTAGAGAGAGAAACGAAGAGAGGGCAGAGGTTTAGAGAGAGAGACGAAGAGATTGAACCCAAACTAGACCCGGAATCTGAAAACACTCAAATCACCGCTGTCACCGTTGTCACCGACGAGTTAGTCGGGAGAGGTTTAGAGAAAGAGACGAAGAGAGGGCTACCAGAGAGAGAGACGAAGATTTGTTATCCTGCAATTGAAAGTCATGAATGGAGATTTGTAATCCTGCAATTGATGTGGGTGGTTTTTTTTATGGTGGTGGTGGTAATCTGATGTGAGAAGAGGAGATATAAAGGGAATATGGTGGTGGTGGGTTTTTTTTATTTTTTTTAAAGAGTGGTAATTTAGTAATTTCACATTGATTTAACTGAAAAACTTAACCTCCATCCAAGTTAGGGACCATCAATGAAACAAAATACAAACCACAGATCCCATACGTGTAATTTCAAAACGTTAAGGAGCAGAGTTTAAATTTGAGCAAACCACAAGAACCATCAGTGCACTTTACTCGGATAATTACTTTCAGCCACCCTTACGAAGCTCATAGACTTTAGTAAAGATCAACATTATTTAACTATTAATATGCATTCCCCCTTTTCACAAATAATACTCTTTGGTTATTTACCAGTGATATTTTGTATATTGTTATAAATCTAACATGCATCATGCATGTTTTATAAGGGGGACGGCGCGGTACTAGAATTGGTCACGGATAACCCACTATCAGCACGGTAACACCGTCGTCACCCATGCTGGTAGTGGTCCCGTGAACCAAAATCGGGTTCCAGTTACCGTGCTGGTTAACGGTAGGGGTGTAAATGACACGTAGCGGCTCGAGAGCTACACGGGATCGTCTCGGTAAAAAGCCCGAAAGAGCCGAGCCTTAACGAGCCCAAGCCTGAAATATGGCTCGTTTAGTTTTCGAGCCCGAGCTCGAGCCCTAGATACGAAGCTCGATTGGGCTCGCGAGCCTAAACGAGCCCAAGCATAATCATAAGTTTTTTATATATCTCTTATAATTTATAGCTCACATCTCCAAAGCCCAAGTCCTTATTTCGTACGCCCATTTAATAACACTCGCGAGCCGAGCTTTTTCGATCTCGAGCCGAGCTTTGAGCTCGTTTGAGATTGTTCTCAAATCACCTCGAGCCGAGTCGAGCTCGAGCTTCATAAAACCATAACGCGCCGAGCCCGAGCCCAATCAGGCTCGGGCTCGGCTCGTTTACACCCCTAGTTAACGGATTTGGGCACAAACTTTCACACAATTTTATTATTTTTTATCCTTTACTTCAATAATTCTATAATATAAATGTACAAACTGAATGAACAGTACATTGATGGCATAATTGTAATTTTTACATATTTTTAGGTCTTTTATTAACACACAAACCAAATACATCATTCACACTTCTGAATATTAGAAAGAGAGAGAGACGCAAGTATAGAGAGAGAGAGAGAGAGCGCTAGAGAGAGAAATCATAGGAGAAAGAGAGGAGCTCGAGAAGAAGAAAAGGGAACCGGTGATGATGTGATGGTTCACGATGGTTTGAGACTGTGGTGGATGATGGTTTCAGGGGATGGCTTTGTTGGGGCTGGTTCAATGGGTTTCAGCGCTAAGGACGACGGTGAGATAGGGGGTTTTGGCTCGGTGGTGGGGGTTTTGCAGAGGGTTGTTGAAGACGGGGTGGTTCGGTGGTGGTGGTTCGATGGTGATGATGATGAAGATGACGGTGGGAGTCGGTGGATCTGGACGGTATGTTTATTATTATTAATGATTATTTTGGTTCAGTTGAGCTTATTATTAGTTTATTGTGGTTATGATTTTTGTTTTTGATCTGTTTATATGAACATTAATAATTAATAAACCATTTGATGATCGGATAATATTGTAGAGAGAGAGGAACATATCGGTTAGAGAGATGGAATTAGAGAGACAACCGGAAAAGGAAAGATAGGCCAGAGAGAGAGAGAGGGAGAGGAGAAGACATGGCGGCGGTAACAGTTGGGGCTCCGATAAGGGTTGCAGTGATGACGAATGATTGTGACGGTGATGGCTTGTTAAGATAAAAAAGCAACGAGAGGAAGAAGATGAAGATGAAATTGTTGGTTAACAAACGGACGTGATTTGGGATGGGTTCTGTAAATAATAATGTTGAGGAAGGAAGAAGATGGATTTGGGTTCATTGAATCTAGACATCATTTAGGATGAGAGAGAATAACATAAACAACGAAGACGACGACAATAGTAATAGTAATAATAATAAAAAATAAAATAATAATAATAGAGTGTTAAATAATTAATTGTTAGGTAAAGAATCAGTGAAGTTGAAAATGTTTCAGTGAAGTACCCCTTTCTCCCTAAATAAATGTCTCTCTCACATAAAACAAATCAAAGTATATTTGCCCCGTATTCCAGTCATACATCATATGATTCATAAAATAGCTAGCCAATATTTGTTTTAGTTCATTCTCTTCAATAAAACATCATTTTATCATAAATTTATCATCATTGATCAATTCGCCAATAACACCCACACCCAATTTCTAAATTAGTTCCCATACCCTTTATCTATGAATTCTAATAATTTCTATACTTAAATATGATGTTTCTACACCTATGGATGCCACAAAACTAGTTGTTCTAACTAGTTGTTCTGAATTTGGGCTATTAGTTATATTCACACCAGAAACAACCCCCCCTCACCCCCAACCCATTTTTTTTACTCTATAACCCATTTTAATAGTTATAGAATTCAAAATCACCCTTTGGACATCATTGATTTGAACTCCACATCAACCTACACATATGTTCCTAAACAGTTGTCTAGAGAATATAATTTCTTCACTTGACATACTTACAACCCGTAGATTCTTCGTTCATCTCGTTTACTCATCAATCACCATACATATTACATACATTCACTCACAATCCTTTTGCCACCTTATGTTATACTTATTATAATTTGAACTTAATATAACACTGTTAGGCCATCGGAATATCACTAACTCATTTTATCACGCCTAATCACATTATGCCACCTCAACTTGTCATATTTTGTCACATTCACTACAACACACCATCACTAACAGTGGCGAAGCTTGACCCGAAGGTTTGGGGGGTCGGAAGTCACTAGTTTCGGGGGGTTGAAAACCAGTTTCGGGGGGTCGAAACCCTATATTTACAAAATTTTCTATACGAATACTATATAATCGAAACTTCTGCACGAAAATTCGGGGGGGCCGGCCGCCCCCTCCCGCCCCAACAAAGCCTCGCCACTGATCACTAAATCATTAATTCCCCACCAATTACCAAAAAAAAAAAAAAACAATCACAACATTACATTACATTACATCTCATCCCCAAACAAACCACCACCCTACACACATTCTTTCACGATAGTAATATACATCATGATAGTGATGGTTTACACCATGATAATGGAGGGCGGAGTGGTGTTTCACACCACCACTAAACATTACATTGCTTTATCATGAACCACCCCCTTAACCATTAAACCAAACCATTTTTGGCTGGTCCGGCTAAACCATCGAACCAGGCAAGTTCAGTGTAGTTTTATCTAAAAGGCGGTTTCCGTTTCAACCAATAAGGGTGCAAAGAATACATATCCTCCATACTTTATTTACTGCATCATCTCTCTCCTCCGTATCAACGTCCATCATATATATTCCACTAATTTTATATTTTTCTTAATACAACTATACAAGTGGAGGTGTACATAAGCCTATTTATCAAAATATACAAACCAATGTAAGATTATTAAAAAAATAGAAACCAGTATAAATTAAATTTAAAATGTTGAATTTTTTTTAAAGTATTAAATTAAGTTTCAACAGTCATGTTCTAATGACTTTCATTTTCAGCTGTCACAGATGACAAACCGTTGTTGCTATATTTTTTAGTTATGAATTTGCTTCCAATAGATGACGAGGAGGATTATGTACCATGTTATGACTTGTTTGATTCAGAGAATGATCTAAATGGTTTGTATTATGATAATTGCTACCAATTTGGTTACCCTCTTTGTCAAATTGGTACCAAATGGAGTTTGGTAGCTCCATACCGTCCACCATAAGCTTTGTTAAAACTCACCGAACCAAAATGTGATTATGTGAACACCCTTTTACCATCTAACAATATTACTTATTATAACCTACCATATATAACTAATTACTCATCAATACATGATAATAAGGCCCATTACAATGAATTAGATATTGCATCATCAAATATAACTCATAACACCCTGTTATAGTCGGTATAACTATAACCTAATATTTATTTTAAATATACATGTTCTTTAAGTTAAAATATTAAATGGTTCTAGGCTCATTTATTTAGCCTCACAAGCACACCATTCATGAAACACACAGAGACTGTTTAATAATGGAAGAAGTAAAATCAAAGGCTGTCATGCAAAGGATTTTGTACCATGAATGTGTCACCACATGGCTCATGGCATTTAACTCTCTTTTTCCATTTAGTAAAGATTACATTTATTTCATCTCACAATAGTTCGATTCATATTAGTCCTATTTCAAATGTATTGAATATTTACTCCAGAGTAGCTCGCCTCTTGTGTAGGATGCAACATCTGTCAAGTGGTAGGTGGCGAGAAATTTTCCGGGTGGAAGCCCAAGAGCCCCTCATGCGCAGCTACAACTAGCTTGTGGGCCGGCCTTTCTCGGTCAGCGTGGACCCGGTTAAGACAGCATAGTCTGACCACTGGGATTGGCTAGGGGCCCCCTTTGGGGGATGTGAGGTTCTCTGCCACAAATAGAAATTCACCTTCAAAAAAAAAAAATTGAATATTTAAAATTTATAAACTTGGTTAAAAATAAATAAGGGTCGTCAATCTCCTAACATGTATTTAAATCACGTGCATGGCCCAGCGACATCTTGATGGTGGGATAAGACTTAGGGACTATAAGGTCCTGAGTTCGAATCTTACAATGGGGTTTTCTCATAATTATGAGTTTCCTCCTGAATTGGTGACTTGGTGGTGGAATATGATCGCGTGGTAACACTGGTGGCACTAGGGCTGTACACGAGCCGAGTCGAGCCGAGCCAGGCCCAGCTCAAGCTCAAGCTCGAACTTAAACCGAGCCAGCTCGGCTCGGCTCGTTTTTCTGGTCGAGCTGAAAAGTCGAGCTCGAGCTCGGCTCGTAAATGTTCGAGCCGAGCTCGAGCTGGCTTGAGCCAGCTCGTTATATTTTTTTTATTTTTTTTACAAATATTTATTAAATAAAAAAACAATAAAATTACACATAATCATGTATATTTTTTTTTCTTTTTCTAAGTTATGGTTTATTTATTATAAAAAGATGGGGTAGATAGGTAGTATGAGCGGGATTTTCAAATTTTGAATTTTAGAATTAGGTTTGGAGCCAAAATATATTAGTTTCATCTATATATTAATTACACATACACAAGCCTGAGTCGAGCCATCGAGCCGAGCCACGAGCCGAGCCACGAGCTGAACACCCCTGGCTCGAGCTCGGCTCGATTACAAAACGAGCCAGCTCGGCTCGGCTCGAAAACAAAACGAGCCTCTTCGAGCCGAGCTTTTTTCGAGCTTTTTTCGAGCGAGTTTCGAGCGAGCCTCGAGTCGCGAGCTTTTTGTACACCCCTAGGTGGCACGATGATACACCAGTGGTCCGTGAGTGATTCCGATTAGCCGTTCAAAAAAAAAATCACGTACATGGCCTACCAATGATATTTCCTATTTTTTTTTGTTTATTAAGATCATAAATTATAAATAAATAATAAACTAGATATATATATTTAGTTTATTTAACCTTTTAAGTTACAAAAATGACATTTTTTACTTTTTAACTTTTTTTAACCCTTAAGCTTTTGACATATAACTCATTCTATCTCCAAACTTTACTATAATGTCAAAAGTAATTCTCTAACTTTGCAAATGTCACTTTGATCCTCCCAAGTTTGTAAAGTTTCAAGCTTATCATAAAACTACTTTTTTACGTTTTTATTTTTATGGATGTGTCGATATAGAATCGAGTTAACGTTTCTTGAAAACGAGCCAGGTCAAATACAATATCTTTTGATTCGGTAGTAAAAAATTCGAGTTACATACGTTTCAGATAAAATACACAAAAACCCCTTTAATTTTAGAAATTGATATTTATGCCCCTACACTTTCTAAAAACTTTATAAAATGTCATTTTCACCTCTTGAGTTCTAACTTTTCAAATTTACCCACCGTATTTTCGTTATTTACGTTAAAGGAAAAAAAATCTCACGTGGTTATTAGTGTGTATGTGTCGGTATAAATTCACCCACTGTAAGTTTATTTTTATGTACGTTTTCGGTCGGCCTCCGTTTTGTCGTATACGATGGTATAAATTCATGCTTCAACGTAAACAATATAAATTCAGTTTCTACATAAGGTTATTTTTCTGAAATGAGTCTAGTCAAACATTAAACGTTTTCATATCGGTTGGTCTACGCTTTTGACGTAAATTTTGTTCGGAAAAGGGTCCGATGGTCTAAAATGTTTCTGACGTAAACTGTGTTTAGAAACAAACGAGTCAGCTCAAATATAAAATGTTTTCATTCGATGGTCTAAAATCAAGTTATTGTACATTTTCGTACAATTAACGCATCACATAATGTGTTGCCACCGCAACGCGCGACCTATAACAACCAGTTTTGAGATGAAATTTCAATTTTTGATTTATAGTAATATGTGATATGTCTTATTTACTGAACTGTGACTATTTGGGCTTGTACTCGACGACCTACTTTGAAGCGAGTACTCGGCCTGATCGGGGGAGTCCTCGGGGGTCAAATCGGCCTATGCGTGAAGCACTTGATCAACTCGGCTATTCTCAGCGACCTACCTTGAAGCGAGTCCTCGAGAGTAATCGATCAAGTCAGCTTTTGCAACAGTGGACAAGGGTAAATTAAATATTGTGACAAGGACGTTTTACATAAACCAAAACATTTAATGCCTTATGCATGCATGCAATATCAAAACCCTCTATAAAATAAAACCATCTCACCTCTTTCCCAGAACATCACAAACAAAAATGTCATCTAAATTTCTCTATTTTCTCATCACTGCTGCTCTTCTTTCCCTCATCTCCGCCAGAGAGCTTCCGGAGGAAGCAAGTGCTTTAACCGGAAGCTTCGGTGTCGGAGCAGGAGCCAATATGGGCCGCGGCGGCCTACTTGGAGGAGCAATTCCGGGAATGAATACAGGAATATCTGGCGGCATTGGTGGGAACATCGGTACTGGTACCGGTCTTGGTGGACTTGGCGGTGGTGATGGTGGTGGTGGATTAGGTGGGCTAGGTCAAGGATTTGGTGGTGGTGGGGTGTATGGAGGTGGCGGGGCAAGCGGTGGTCAGGGGTTTGGAAGTGGTGGTGTGAGTGGTAGTGGCGGCGTTGGCGGAGATCAAGGTGGGATGGGGAGGAGTATTGGCATGGGTGGTGGGATTGGGACAGGGAACACTGGGTTGGGTAATGCAGGAATAGGTGGCGGAATTGGTGGCCGCCTCGGGTTTGGTAGCGGTGGTTATGGTGGCGGAGATATGGGTGGTCCGGCGGGGATTGGAGAGTTGCCTTGAGTTCATCCTATGTCTTGTGCATGCAGATGTTGTAATGGAAATTATCTAGCTAGGGGTTGTAATAAATTATTGTGTTAACATGCATGCAGTTTTATTAATTAGCAACTAATATAATTTAGCCAGCATTATTCTTCTGAACAAAGCCTGATGCATATTCTCTTTTTTTTCTTTTGAACCGCTAAAATTGCTAAACTTACACTGCTCGAATCCTTGACCTCAAGTGAAGCAACACACTAACTCCAATGGCTTTGCCAATTGAACCCAACCCCACCTACCCATGTGTTCCATCAAAACCTTTTTTTCTTTAATGGATTCGCTCAAGAGCTTCTTTGATCATACCCACTGGTTTGTACTTTGAACCTGTTGCATACTAATGCATAAACAGGAACTGAAATACAAGCACACCACACAAGTCAAACTTGTGTCCTGAAGAACTCGATAAAAGGTTTGAATTCGGTACCATAGGTTGCAGAAATCAAGTTGAAGTTTTCGGTTCCAAAAGGGAATTATATGATACAGGATCACAGTTACGATTTAAGTAAAAAAAAAAAAAGAACTGAATTCGAAACGTTGCCTTTGTTTTATTGCCGGATAGGAGGGAAGCTATATCCTGACTTCAATTCCTTTCTTTAATAGATGGTCTTTTACAGACTGAATTGGTACCTGCAAACCAACGAAAACGACTAGTTAGTACTTTGTATTAGCATTAACAATACAAAAAATTGTTTTTGATACATTGTTGATACTAATTATCATTTTGTATTTCGAATATTCTTTAAATTATTAATATGTGATATGATTATAAAATAATAGACAAAATGAAGTGTTTTTCATTTTTTTTAGAAGAGAGGGGATGATACCTCTTTTCTATGAAAAATGCCTGCAGCAAGAGCTGCGGAAGCATTTGTTTCAGAAAAAACTTCTGAAAAATCCTCGGCTTTTCCAGCACCACTACTCGCAATTACAGGAATGCTCACAGCATCAGAAATTAGCTTTACCAAATCGATATCAAATCCTTGTCCTTGACCTAAAAAGTCAAACATAGCAAAAACAGAAACAAAAAATATAAGTGAATGGTGAATGATATGTTTGTTTATTAATACGACTGATGATATAAGACTACGTTTTACCATCACAGTCGATACAGTTCAGCAGTATCTCCCCAGCTCCCAATTCTTCGACAGCTTTTGCCAGCTCATAAGCACCAATTGGACGACCCTCTCGTCCACCATTCACCTATTTAATTAAATAAATATTTCTCAAATAACATGTTTTCATTACAAGTACTAACTGAAACACTGTGAAAAGTAAACTGTTATTTTATGACATATCCAAAAACAAACATGCCAAAAGTGAATGAAGGTAAACTTACTGTACACTGATACCAGGCATACTCTTCACCATTTGGTCCTGAAATCAACAATTTGTAAGTTTGGGGTATGAAGTTCTTTTCAAAAGCTTACAGCCTGGTAATTATCATAAAATGGGAAAATAAACTCGCTTACCCAAGTTTCTTACTTTAACGGATTTGAATCCGACCTCATAAGGACTGGTCAAATATTGTCTACGAGGGTCAATGCTTACAACCACTGCCTGCAAAAGTATATAAACTAGACGTGCTTTAATATATGTATCAAAATGTTTTTTAATTTTTATGAGTGTAAGAAATGCATTAAAGAGAGAAAAAAGAAAAAAAATAACCTGATTCCCATAGACTCTGGATATTTGTTCTAAGCTGCTCTTTCCGGTTTTTATCTGTAGAAGATGGTAGGAAATAATATAAACGTAATAGGTATCTAAAACTCATTTCATCTTTTTGTCACTGAAAGCAATAAATATATGTTTTTTCCATTGTTTGAAACATACTTACAATTTTCTGCCATTGTATATATGTAGCCTTTTATAGCAGTTAAGACGATGATGTGGCACCAGTTTAGATGGCATGGAGCATGCCACATCACCATTTTACATGGTTTAAAAGGTTGCTTGCGTAAAACTGTAGAATCTGATAGTATGTTACATGCAAGGGAAAATAACATTTTCTTACACACGATGGCAAAAAGGTGAAAGTAAGTTGCATTTTGGTGTAATAAACCTGAAATTATGTAGTTCTTACTCCTGTTTTTAGATACTCTTCTGCAGCATAAACAGCATCACTTCCAATAGAAATCTTATCTGCACCAGATCTGAAATATTCCGAAGCTACTTCCAAACTAGAATAGTACCTATAAGATATAAAAGTAGTTTTAAAGTATCAAGTATCTCACAAAAACATAAACAAAAAATGCAGCAAAAAAGATTACCTGCCATTTGCATCAGTGAAATCTCGAATACCACCACCAACTGTTAGTGGTACAAAAACATTCTCTGATGTGTACCTCAAGATCTGTCAAACAAACAAGATTATCAAAGTATAAGACGTTAGTTAAAATTATACACGGCAACTTCAACCTATTTACTCATGAATGGGTCGATTTGGGTTGTGCTTTATCTCAAATGAGTCAAACACTTCACATCAAAAGACTCAACTAAATGAGGAACAGGTCTGCCGAACTCTATATATAGCGTACAACCTCCAAAACCATTTTATCCAAAAAAATTATGTTATTAATGTAACAATATTTTTGTAAGCATTAATAGCGGACTAAATAATTGAACATACCTGCAACATTGGCAAATCACCCAGGGGGAAATCACGAAACCCTGTAATATTTAAAAAGCTAACCTGCAATTAATATATGTTTATTAAAACCCAAACATAGTTTGAAAAATAAATAAAAACAAAAACATGTTAAAGAAAGTACCTCATCAGCTCCATCTATGTAATACTGTCCGGCAAGTTCAACTGGCTTACCCAGGTTCCTCACCTATTAAAGATTAACATTATTAATTAATTATATTTATTTCTGAAACTTTGTAAAATTTTGAAGAGCTAAGAAAATATATTCAAAAAATAATAAATTGTTTAAAATACCTCATTCTCTTTTGTCTGTTCTCTCACGTCATACTGGTCTCCTTTGGTAACAACAAGATCACCATTATCATTCGTTCTCACATCAAGGCAAGCAATTACCTGCAATTAGTTAATGTCAGATAGTACAATAATTTAATTAGAGCATATTATTAAGTATAAACTAAGCATCTAATGGGTAAAATCATCAGATACGCGATTCCAGAATTCCAGTGAGTGATTGTAATAAGTAAACCCTATAACTCACCCTCTTTGCAAGCGTTGTAGCCTTCCCTTCCAATGGCTTCTGTCTTCACATTACGGTAGCAGGTTGTTAAAAATAAATAGAAGGCATATATAATCATATAAAATTAAAAACTTAAAAGTTGTAAGGCTACCTTAGTTAAGGAAGAATTTGGTAACAAGAACTTCCGCAGTATTGAGAGACCAACATCTGATCATTTTCAAAATGGTTTAGCTTAAGTACAAGCATTAAATAAGGAGTCAACTTACCCTGTAAAGGGAGAAGATTCTGAGCTTCTAATGTTTTAACATTATTTTTAAAGGTGGCCAAACTGGCGAGTCAAAAAAAGATTCAAGTTGAAAAAAATTACTTTTGTTCATGTCGAAGTGAGTTGGGTTGGGTTGACATGGAACACTCACTTGTCCATCTTTTTCAAAAATAAAATAAAAACACGACCCATTTGGCACGAATGGACACACCGAATTGCGCTAGGACACTTTTTGTCCATTTTTTAAAGAAAAAACTATAAAGAATTAACGTACAAAAATAAGATTATTACAACGGTAATCTCAATCTTTCAAATAATAAAATTTAAAATTATGCATGTTAAAAAAAAAGGCTTTGGACCACTTTAAACATGTTCGACCCCTTTGAACAGATCCCCTTCTAGCTAATTCTTTTGATCTGATCCATTTGACCTGTTTGAGACCAGTAACACATTCCAAATCAACCTATTCATAAGTAAATGGGTCCACGTCTAATTCTTCTCTATTAGGATTGTTGACCATAAATTTGTAATCACCTATTATCATTTCCAACAAGTAAAAGATAAAAACAAGAAATAGGAAACTTGCCACCACTTTTCTCCGGGTGAAATTGAACTGCATGTACATTTCCCCTTCTGATAGATGATATGAAATCAATACCATAATTGCAAGTAGATGAAATCCACTCTTCATTTTCTTCTGACTATAGATAAGTAAAAAAACCAAGGTCAACAAATTAGTTAATCCGTAATAAAAGGAAGATTTAGAAGATAAAAATGAAATATAAACTTACCGGAACAGCACGGTAAGAATGAACAAAATATACATGGGAATTTGCAACATCATCCAAAATAACTGAATCTTTTTTAACTTTCAAGGAATTCCAACCAATATGAGGCACTCTGCAACCATTAGAGGAATCAAAACGTCCAACCACCCCAGGAATCAAACCAAGACCTTTCACTGAAAATGATATGATATTATATTAATTCAGTTAAAATAAATGAAAACAATTAGGACAACACTCCGTTCACTACTATATCATAATCACCATAATCACATACAGGGTTTATGTTAGTTCAACCCATTGTATTTTTCCAATTTTATCACTCATGTGCCCAAACTTTTTTTCATTGTGAAACAGCTCCTTGACTTATATAGTCCTGTTCGGACATAGATATTTTTATAAACAACTGGTCAAACCAGTTACTATTGTTGACGTCACATCCAGTTTTGAACAAAAAAAAATTGTAAACACGGTTATGGATACAGCATTATATCAATATCGTGTTCCATTTGCATAAAAAAAAAAACAGTTCTTATGTAAAAGGAAAAATTAGTGAAATCCGTCAAGAAACAGAGTAACAGACCAAGTAAACATCAGTAACTAAAATAAACTAATAAATAAACAGGTTAAATATAAAACTTATATACCCACCAGGACCGTTTTCTTCACTTGATTCAAAGAGTAGTTGCAGACCAAGACAAATGCCTAAAAATGGGCGATCTTTCTCTATATATGTGTGAAGTGCTTCAGCCATTCTAAAACAATCAAATGAAAAAAAAATTGATATAATACACTCCATTGCAAATGTAAAAGTGGACATAAAAATACAACATCCTAAATTTAAAAATTACCCATTTCGATTTAACACGTCCATCATTGCAGCAAATGCTCCAACCCCAGGAACTATAAGGCGCTTTGCGTTCAAAATGTCCTCTGGTGTTTGAACCTGGATAAAGGAAACCAGTACTGATGAAAAGATATACATACACTGATGATACACATATGTGTGTGAGTGTGTGTTCACTACAAACAAAAGAATTACAAAACCGTATCGTAAAAATGTAAACTGCTTTTTGTACCACATTTCAGTCCCCGGTGCACTGGTAATAGCCCTCAGTCATTTAAATTGGCAAATCAATTACTAACTATTTACGTATTTAATGTAAATGTTTCATCAAATTGCATATCCCAAAGCAAGATCTAGAAAAAAAATATAAAATTTTGTATTTATTTGTCTCAGTATGCAACAGAAACAACACTAGATAGGTTAAACTTCATTTGAACTGCTACATTTTCAGGAACTTCCAAGTTGAAACAATAAAAGGTAATAAAACTGATTATAAGCATATTGCCTAACACTTTCGTAAAAACGGGTCAAAATTTGTCATATTTGGCCGTGAACAGCAGTAAGGTCAAACAGATCAAATTAAAAGTTTGGCTGGAAAGACGGTAAATCAAATGGTTTAAAAGTATTCCAAAGCGCACAATCATACATTACAACTTATCAACAATACTTTATGAACATAAGATCATTATTAATAGACAGTTTAGCAATCATATTATAAATAAGAGAAATGCAACACTTACAAGGTTTTCTATAATATTCGATATACAAACTATTTACAATCTTACATATAGCTGATGTTAATCAGAAACAGCACTGCATATAATATTATATAATATAATATAACTTACATCTTTGATATCGAGCCCTAGATAACGAATTGCATTTCTAATACTCTGAACATTACCGGCACCATAATCAAGCAGAGTTACAGCTGCATATCACAGTAACCAACAATTCAAATTAATATCTGAAGAAATTAACAAATTATTATTATTATTATTATTATTATTATTATTATTATTATTAAAACTAAAAATAGTTAAGAGATGACCAGAATCTCCGCCTCCAGTAGCGGAGGCACGGACGGAGAACTTTGCCGGAGATTTGAAGCTAATGCTGTGGTTGTGGTTGTGGTTGTTGTGTAGCTTCAGTGGAGACCTCCGTGAACGTACGGTCGTAAACTGCGGTGAATTGAGTGTCGCCGCCTCCATTTATAATGTTGCAAACAAACGCCAATAAAGAGGAACCTTAAAAATGGAGACAAGACCACCGGGGTAGTGAGGTAATAGCATTCCCATCCCCTCTAGGATTAGCATACGGCACTGAATACTGAACCGATACTGATTTCGAAATTCCGTATCGAACAGAGGGTGTTTGGTATCAGTACTCACATTTAGAGGTTTTCGGTTTCGGTATCGGTATGGTATCGGTACTATAAGGTAAAATACCGGTACCGTACCGTATGTTTTCGGTGTCGGTATCGGTATTGGGTTTTAGAAGTTTTCAAGATCGGTATCGGTTGGTACCGATACCGTCCCGAGCTCATCCCTAATCCCCTCTACCATTTTATATACTTTAATATCACAAAAAAATCATACTTTTAAAATTTATCTCTCATTTTAAAAAACCTTCCGCATCCCCTCCACTATATTTACCTTTATCTTACTCTCAAACACTTATTTTATTATATTTCTCGTTAAAATACACTCACAATAATTTGATAGGGGTGAATAGTAGCTTTATATATATAAAAAGTTAAAAGATGAATTTTTCAAAATATAAAGATGAAGTATAAAATGGTGAATAGGATGTAGGGTGTTTTTAGTAAGTTTTTTTAAATTTTAGAGATAGAGGAAGTTTGATAGAGGGGATATGAATGCTCTAAAACATGCTTATTTTAGGGGGACGGGGCATCATCAGGTTTGGTTACTGATACTCTACTACCAACACGGTAATACCACCGCTGATAGTGCTAATAGAGGTCATGTGGACCTTTTTTCTAGTTATATCTAACAGTACGGTAAGCACTGAACTTTTCTCTCTTTATGTCAAATCACACTTTCTCTCTCATTGATATCACAATTCTCTCTTTCTCTCTCTCTCTCTCATTGATATATTATTATTATTATTATTATTATTATTATTATGTGTAAAAATAATTGATTGTTGGGTAAAGAATCAGTTAAGTGATGCCTCTAAAAAACTGTTTCAGTGAAGTGAATCAGTAAAGTGATGTGGCAGTGCAGGATTGGTAAAAATCAGTGAAGCGAAAAATTTTTCAGTGGGATGCCCTTTCCCCCTTAGGTTAACCAGTTTTTTTTATACCTGCACTCCTTATGCAAAATGATAATGTGTAGACTATAATTGGCTAGGCTTTTCTCCGAACTCAATTTACATTGAAATGTATGGTAATTCAAATTTATACTGAATCAAAATGTGTTATATTTGACCTGATTTGTTTTCAAACAAAATATACGCCAAAACATAATCCAACTCAAAACGTACATAAAAAAACATCTTAGATTTGGTCTGGCTCATTTTTAAACAAAAATTGCGTTAAAGCGTAGATAATATATCAACATGTCAATAAAAATAAAAAACGTAAGAAAATTAGTTTTAGGGTAACCTCAAAACTTTAAAAACTTGTGGGTAGAATGATTTATATGTTAAATGTAACATCCATGTTTTTTTTTAATAGCAAGGTCGACTACTCTACCACCACCAGTCTGTTGGCTTTCCCATATGCGCGGAAACCCGACCTCCACTCGCCTGAAGGCACGACAATGGAACAATCGGTAAAACCACGCCTCCCATCCAAGTCAAACCGACACCACCCGTATTCGCTCTTCACCCGAATGTCACTCCACCACAAGGGTGGGGGCAAAAAATGTAACATCCATGTCATTTCCATATTCGTTATTTCAATCATCTAATGAATCTAGTTGTATTAACGGCGTGCATTGTGCGATGTACAATAAGTTTGGATGTTATATTTAAAACACCAGAATACCAATTTTTATATTGAAATTCAACAATTGTATGTTACGTAACAGCTTCTACATTCGAATTTGCAACATATATAACTTCTAACTATAAAGGGACAACTAACCAAAAACTTAAAACATCTATAAACAATCCTAGCTATTATAACCGCCAATTTTAATGTCATCTTCCTTAAGTATAAATAGTCCATATTCAGAATAATTACATAGGTTGGTGATGATATATGCTCCACCCGCATTATTGCATCTTAAGCGCGGATGTCACATATGTTCCACTCAGATTATTATCATCCGAATATGTGTGTTCTTTAACTACTAATGCTTGATGAAGCAAATAGAATTAAAAGGCGCAACCATCACATATGTTCCACTAGGATTATAGTCGTTAATCTCTAAACATGCAAAACAAAAGAACAACTAAAAGAGTCGGACTAAAAAACACCAAAGCCATGGAAGAACAAATAATTAAATACTACCAAAACACACTTAGACTATTTGGTGTGCCCCCCTATTCCCCCAATTCCCCCAACTGCCACATCAGCGTCATGTCATTTCCCCCATTTTCTCCCCCAAACTTTGGAAATGGTTTCCCCCAACTCCCCCATTCCCCTTCCTTTTTTTATTCTTTTTTCTTTTTATTTAATTATATAATTTATATTTCATAATTATTTTTTTATTAAAATAAAATAAAAAAAACGTAAAAAAAAAACCGTAAATAATAAAAAAAAACCGAAATTTCATAAAATTAAAAAAAATACAAACTAAAGTCACAAAATAATAAAAATTACAAAGTAAAGTTCATTAAAAAAAACTAAAAAAAACTACTCGTCATTGTCGTCGACACGAAAATTATTCCAAATGTGATCAACGAGATCCGAAACAAGGTTTCCATTCATAGTAGCATCGCGTAACGCCCACGTGTTTGATTCTTGTTGTCCCTCGTCAACTGGCTCGAGCACTTCTTCAATCTCATTCGGATCGTAAACGCATATCGCACGACCTTCGTCTTCAATTATCATGTTATGAAGTATCAAACACGCGTACATAATGTATCTCAATCTTTGTGGATGGAATGCACGTGCTGGTCGTTCTATTATATGCCACTTCGCCTTGATCACACCATATAATCGTTCGACGTCTTTCCTTGCTGCTTCTTGACACTTCGCAAACTTTTTCCTTTTGTCATCTGAAGAATTCAATATTGTCTTCACAATAGACGCCCAGCTTGGGTATATGCCGTCACATAAATAATACTCATGCTTATATTTTACGCCATTGAGCCAAAAAGAATCATCAGGACCGGTGCCTCTAATCATGGGGTCAAAAATATGAGATCTTGCAAGAACATTTAAGTCGTTACACGAACCTGCAACGCCAAAAAAAGCATGCCAAATCCAAAGATCTTGTGAGCAAGCGGTTTCAAGAATAAGTGATGGTTCTCCTACGTCACCCCGAGTAAATTGACCTTTCCATGCGGTGGGGCAATTACGCCATGGCCAATGCGTACAATCAAGACTTCCTAGCATGTCAGGAAAGCCGTGTTTCTCTACATGGTGCGCGTAGAGCTTTTCGATGTCGCTTTTTCTTGGCGTACGCATATAAACCTTGCTATATAACTTCACAACATCTTCGCAAAACTGGTACAAACATTCCCGACTCATTCTATCAGACATCCTTAAATACTCATCCCATGAATCACTCGCAGTGCCGTATGCTAATTGACAAATTGCAGACGTGCATTTTTGTAGGGTCGTAAAACCCCGTTTCCCTCTACCATCGTATCGTAGTGTAAAAAATTCATCGTAATTAGCTAAATCATCGGCAATTCGTTCGAACAATCTTCTACTCATTCGGAAACGACGTTTAAACTGTTCGTCAGTGTAAACACAGTTTTCGTCAAAATAATCGGCCACCAAACGTTCATGTGCACCTTTAAAAAAAAAATAAAACATATTAACAAAAAATATAAAACATATTAACAAAAAAAATAAAACATATTAACAAAAAAAATAAAACATATTAACAAAAAAAATAAAACATTTTAACAAAAAAATAAAACATTTTAACAAAAAAAAATAAAAACATACCCTCACGATCTCTATCAAGCGCCGCGCTCCGTGTCAATGGTACCGAAGACGCTTCACTATCGCTTTCGTCTTCCAACTCGGCTATAATTTTTGTCGTTTCCATCATTGCGCCAACGTAAAAGTTTATCACATTTTGTTCCTCCTCCTCCGACGAACTCATGGTAACAAATTGGATTTTTATAAATTTTGTGGAGATGGAAGAATTATAGTTGTGTGTATGGTTGTGTTTGTAAAAAGGTAGGAGATGGAAGGTTTATTTTTTTGTATGGTTGGAAGAATTATATATAGGTAAAAGGTTTATTTTATTTTATTTTTTTTTTAATTTTCAAACGGCTATATGCAAGGGGGCCCACACCAACGTTAAAAAAAAATCACCCAATCAGAGGGCTCGGTTCAAACGGGATGATTTCCCCGTTTTCCCCCAAAAATTTTCGGGGGGGGGGGGGGGGGGGCGGTGTTCCCGATCGGGGAGGAGGCCACATCACCACCCCGACCCATCTCCCTGAATGCACACCATTTAGTCTTACCTTAAGCAATGTGTTGCGAAGCTTCATCATTGACTTGCGTTCTTGATAAACGACAACCTGATTTATTGTCATTGCAGCATATGAAGCACATCATCACTTTTCTGTTCTTGAACAACAACCTGATTTATTGTCGCAGTACCGTTTTTGTTTTTCTTTGATGGCTCCAAAAGAGACTCGGAAAAACTTCATCATCGTCCAGAAAGACTAGAAATAATAGTAACAGGCTCAGACTAATGGTTGCAATTGGAATGTTGTTTTTCTCAAAAACATAACACCAACAAACTTTTATTGGGTTGTCCATGAACTATTGTAAACAAACTTGTTGATCGCTCGGAAACCCAATAAAACGCGACCAAAATCGATCATCATCGCCCAATAAGGCCCAAAAATCTACTAAACATCAGCATTTCAATTGTTTTAACAACATGGGGACATATTAAAGAATAGTTGTTTTTTTAAAGTTACGGGGTTAAAAACTTTCAACATTGCCCATAAAAATAGGAAATAACTCATGTTAGCGGAAAACATATTAATAAAGAAAAGCATGTGTTAAAAAGCCTCATGCATAAAAATACCTCATTGTTCACTCCAACTGCTCTATCAAATGTCCACCGGTGTAAAGCCATATCAATCGTTAATCCAAAACAACCAAGAACACAAACATATAACAATATGCAATAATGTGTAAGCCATAAATTTTCATACATAGTCGTCAAATAAAAAATTGATTTCCCAACATTAGCAGGGAATATTTGGAATCAGAACTGGCCAATTCACCAGAAACACTTAGTGCACCCGCCTAGCAGCCTCTTAGTGCCACCAAAATAAAATTAATCCTACAAACGATCCTCGTTACTATCCACTGTGTATATTGACATACAATAACACAGAAACTCAAATATAGCGAAGGCCACCAAAACTATCGGCTCAAGATTGTGAAATGGTAAACCAACAAAATTGAAAACAAAATAAGCGAAAGATAGCAAACAAGGAATGATGCGTGGTTGAAAAGCCTCAAGTTCAAATGCTTAAGTTTGAGTTTTTGATGTGCATTCCCAATTCATCGAAATCATAATCATTCAACCCATCTTCCTCACCTTTTATTCCCAATAGCTTTCACCATCATCAACTAAGAACCATTTTCACCGACCACATACGTTTCGTGGTTCGACACCCTTGGTACCACTAACTACATAGTTTAAGGTAATTAAGACTTTATAAATACTATTTTTAACTGGATTGCGACTTATAATTAGGGAACTAACGTGAAACAGGCTTAGAGTCTGAAAGACAACAACACCCGGTCGACAGGGCAGGTTGCACGAAATGAGGTGCCATCCATGAACCTTGCCACACTAAAGTAACATCCACATCAAGTATATATACAAATTTCCAGACTCATCATAGACTCAACTAAAACATACCATAATCTGATTATTACAAAACATCACAACTAAAAACAACGAATGTTAAACGAATGTGTTCAACAACTAAAGCAGTTAATTACCAAGACAATACCAAAAAAATCAATCAAAAACTGGCAGAGATACCCAAAACAGGACTCCACAACAACAACGAAACTAAACAACCCAATTATAACCAACAAATAAAGATAAAAACTACCTGCATGCAAGAGCAACTGAAACAACTGAATTAAGAACATCATAACCCAGCAAGGGGCAACAAAAACCGATTAACCATGGCCCTGCCTTCCACCGACCTCACCATAACCGAGTAGCAGACGCGTGTGTTGATTGTCGTGGAGCAGTGGAGGAGACGAGGCTGTTTTGGGCTGCTGAAGGGTGGAGGCTGGATGCTGGATGCTTGGATGTGTAAAGGTTGTTTTGTAGTAAACCCTAGGTTTTACATTTATAAAAACGAAAAACAAAAATAAAAAGAGTAAAAATATGTGGAAGCGGGAATTGAACTCGGGTTCCAAAGGTTAGAATAGGTGGGTGTTACCAATAGAGCACTTAACATATTTGATTATGGGTTCCTTCATAATTTATTTATAGGTTCCTATAGAATTTTTTATATACATTAACACTAAAAATTTCAAACCGAGTGGGTGCCTAGGAACCTGATGTTTGTGCATAGATCCGCCCATGCTTAAGTTGATGAAAACCCTATCAAACAATAAAAAAATTTGTCACTAGTACATATTTGAGCTTCATCTTATGCCTAGAACTCTCGAGTTAACAAATACTTAAGGTTATATACTTCAAACGATAAAATCCCACATATAATTTATTTCAATATATGACATAACTACAAATACACACTGAAATAGTTACCGGATCAACAAACACTATCACTAAGAACGGAAACATAGATCTTATTTGATATAAGCACAAAACGAACACATAAATATGTGGATAGTGTGTGTACTTTTCTTCCTGTCTTAGACATTAACAAGTTGTTCCACATTCATTGGAGTTGTAGCATTTTGTGATCCATTATAGAGAAAGCGAGCAAAAATACTATATGTGTATTCTGTTGGATGGAATGCGTCCCAAAAAAGATGGTCTTTTCGGCTGGAGCAGTAGGGTGTAAATCGCAAGCAAAGGTCTGGTAATAGCACACCACCCCTACAACATTGTGTCTTTATCTCTATAATTCCTGAAACAATACTAATATTGTTAGACTTCTATAAACTTTTATTAAAACTTAATAAACTATAAAATAAGCAGGTTATTACTTTGATAACTCATCATTTTACACATTGTTGGATGAATTTTAGATATGTATGTAGTTGTAAAGACGAAGGAAAGGTAGCTAAGTAATAAGTACCATAAGTTTCAGGATGTTGGATAAGACCACTCATAACATTGTAAGTATCAAAATAAGAATAGTGCATATCGGGATATTCTAACTTCAGATCATTTAGTAAAATCTCCAGACCATCATTGTACTTTGTCGACCCATAATTTGCTTCCATGTTGCACTCACTAGTGTTGCTAAGTTTTCTTTGTGCTGGACAACAACCAATCACTCCAACTCCACTCACTATAAATTTGCGTGCTCCCAACCAATACATTTGCTGTAATCAAACAAAATTTTATATTCTATCAATATAATGTTTCTAACCAAGCAATAAAGAGAAAATTAACACATGTTGCAAGACTAAAAATATCTTGGGTCCTTAAAATGTTCCTGAAAAACTTGTAACCAAGATGATTTGAAAAGTCGATGATACAATTTCGTTAGTTCATTAAAGATATGTATTGAAAAGTCAATAGTTACCTTCAAAAGTCCTTTGAGTGTGTAGACCATGCGATCAACGTATTGTTGCACCGTGTATTGACCTGGGAGTTTGGAGTCTTTATTGAAGTAGCTGAAGAGGTCATTGCTTCCAATGACTATTAGAAATAACGACTTGGCTAAGTGGGTTTGGGTTCTATCTGAGCCCAATTGTTGAACCAGTTGGTCATAGACCATAGAATAGTAGTCCACCTGTTTTGGCAATGAAATTGTACTATTCTGCAAATAAAAATAAAATAATATCAGATATTTATAAACCATTCAAAGGTTAAGGGGTAGGATTCACATTAGATTTACCACATGGGGTAGGATCTGGGTAATTTGATAACTCGTCAAAATTAAGAGAACCGGGAGAACTACGACTTTAAGTGCGATTTTTTTACCCAAGCATGTAAAAATTGTTAACTAACAAATGTGTTAAAAATGAAAACAAAAATTACAGTGTCCTTATACCGATGTAACAAAAAGTGACATAAATTGAATTTACGTTGTATTTCGACGTAACTTCATCCACGTCACTTTTTGTTACACCGGTATAAGGACGCTGTACTTTTTTTTTTTCATTTTTTATATATTTATTTGTTAGCCATATTTGAATGTAGAGGTGTTCAAAGTCGGATTATCCGATTATCGGATTATCCGATTATCGGATTATCCGATTATCGGATTATCCGATTATCGGATTATCCGATTATCGGATATCCAAAAATCGGATAAACCAAAATTTCGGATAATCAATATTGAGATCCGAATCCGGATCCGAAATTCCTGATATCCGATGAAATTTCGGATATCCGATTTTTGGATATCCAAAATTTTGGATTCGGATTTGGATAATCCGAAACTTTAAAAAAAATCGCTTCCTTGTATGCTAAAAGTCTAAAATTGAACTTGCTTAAAATAAACATTCAATATATATTATATTTTTTTTAATATTTCGGATTCGAAAAAGAGGTACTATGTTACTTTAAGATTAGTGTTAACATGGAATGGATTAAATATATAGTATATATGTAAATAGTATTATACATATATAGGGTGGGGTTAGCATACAAAAGGTGTGTTTTGTGAGAAGTGTAAGAAAGAAATGTGTCCATTGGATCATGTTATTGGATGGATGAGATTAAAGGAGTGGCATAATTGTAATTTGTGTTATAAAATTAACAACTAAATTAATGGTACAAGGGCATAATTGTAAAAACACACCATATATTTAAAAAAACCAACTGGAAGGAACGATCATCTTATTCAATACACAGAGGATTCTTCGGAAATACTTATTGTGTTAACCGCTAAATTATGGAAACCAAATCAGAGAAAATGGTGGATGAAGATAAACGATTTCGCCTAAAATATAAACGTAAGCATTCGATTACAGTCCATTGTGTTTTTCCCCAAAAAAATTTAGTATTTTTTTTCTTACTTTGTAACTGCAATGGTAGGGAAACGATCACGATCATCATCATCGGAAAATGCAAGGGAGGCTGCAGCGAGAAGGATGGTTGCAACGTCGGCACGATTTGGTTCATGTGTGTTTTATTTTGCTTGATTTCTTTCTTTCTGGATTTTTTTTCCTGCTACTGATTCAACCGATAATAAGTGTATTTAGTGATGATCATTATGTGTTTAAATGGTTCTATTAAAAAAATAACACTAAACGTGTATATAACACTAAACGTGAATGTTTACAAATAGGTTGGTATTATGAAACACACTACCATCTGATAATGTGTTTTAAGAACTTGATTATGTGGATTATGAAAACACACAAATGATGTGTTTTTTTGGGGATATTGTGAATATTTGCAAATAGGTTAGTATTATGAAAACACAATACCATCTAATAATGTGTTTTAAGAACTTGATTAGGGGGATTACGAAAACACACAAAAGTTGACTAATTATGTACAAAAAAAATTTGACTAGTTAATAAATAAAAAGTAATATAACATTTTCTTGTTATTGTTTGTAAAAAAACAGTTAGGAGAAGTGGACGAATAGCAAAAAACAATTACTCGAAAAAGTTTACAAACACACAATCAACCCCACTTATATTGGATGTTTCGGATGACGAACAAGCCGCATATGCAGGAACTAAAAAATTAACAGGTGAAATAAAAAAATGTGTTTATCTTATCCATTGTGAAGATAGTTAACTTTAAATCGCTTGAATTTGATACAGGAAATGATGACCCAGACGATGACTTTGTAGGCATAACTAAGAAGATAACTATGCCAATCGTGAATGAGGACCCAGACAACGACTTTGTAGACCCGCCTCCAAAGGTAGCGAAAAAGGTGGAAATGATAAAGTTGCCCTTGTTGATAAGGGTGGTAGTTTATCAAAAAGCATGGTAGCCCGATTACCGTTGGCAAAAACCGAGGTGCATACAAAAACACAAAAACAAAGGACGCCATCAACTACTTTAGTCACATTACCTGCTGGATCGTATGTAGAATACACCGGGGCTAAGATTATGCTACGTACCCCACCAACCCACCTACATAAGTTAATAAAATCGTTGGATGGTTCGCAGAATAAAGCTGTTGAAAGTATTGGTTTTAGTTCACTCTTGGGATTTATGCTAGATTCAATACCTTCAAAGATGGGGTACTGGTTAGTTTAGAACTACAACTTAGATAACTGTGTTTTGAACTTGGGAAGTCACCAGATTCATATAACACATATCGACTAAAACATAGTTCCTGTAACGATAACCGCTTAATATTTTATTTGAATTTAAAACACATCTCGACTAAAAACTTGGTTGTTAACTGCTAAATCCTTTATTTGAATTTAAAACACAAAACAATGATTAAAATACACATACGTAAAATCTCATGCATAAAATAGGAATGATTAATACACAATACTATGATAATTAATAAAGAGGACTGTATGCATAAAATATCATGTAAGAATGAAAATAGATAACAAAACACATAACACATGTGATAAAAGTGACCTTCGATATTGTCAGCCATAGTATTATTCATGTTGATCGCCGATGAAGATAAAACACAGTGCTAATGTCCGGTTATCTTCGAATAAAACAAACTCAATGAACACAACTAATTAGCAGAATTATAGAAAGATATTATGTATTTGTGGATGAAATCTTGAAAAATAATATCCATATGATCGAACCAAAAATAAAAAAATAAGTTTGAAAAATCAGTTATAAAAAAACAAACGAAAATTTTGAATAACACAATCCCTATAATCACTCCACCATTAATAAAAGAATTAAGTTTAATGATTTAATTATTCGGTTAAAATTACATTTGTATCCTTCTTGCTAGTGCCACATGTCACTATGAGAGTCTTTCTTACCCTTCTCACAAAATATAGTTTTTGTATAGGAACCCTTATCTTATACATATAGTATAGATATTTTTTAGCATTTCGGATTCGGATAATCCGATTATCCAAAAAAATTTAAAAATAGGATCCAAATCTGAAAATCGGATAATTCAAAATTTCTGATAATACGGATACGGATTTTTGGATATTTCGAATTCGAATCCGGATTCAGATTTTTTTGAACACCCCTATTTCCATGCTTAGGTAAAAAAAATCGCACTTTAGGTCGCAGTTTTCACAGTACTCTCACCTCGGGTGAGTTCTTAATAAGCACCCAACCATGTGTGTGTGTAGCGGGGTTCAATGGATAACCTAAAAAAGTGAGACATGTTAAATATATCATAAATTTTTCAATTTAATATGTCAAAAATTAATTTGTTTCAAAAAAAAAAAAATCAAAGCTTTTGGCTTTAAAACTGTGCAAAAGCCATTAAAAATATTAATTGTAAAAATAAATCTTTTACCTTTTTAAACTAATTTTATGTATTCTTTAGCTTTTTAGGTTTTATTTTTTTTATTAAATATGCTTCTACATGTATTTATTTATAAAAGCTCTGACTTTTAAAAAAATAATAATTTTTAACATGTTAAATTGATTTTTATTATATATTTAACATGTTAAATGCATTGTTCTCTAGTTTCACACTTTTTGAAGCTCCCTATTAAACCCAACTATATATATTACAATGCCTGAGGTGTGCCCATATGATGTGAATGATAACATAAACACTAACTTTTTTGAAATATAAAAATTTATTGGAATACCATACTTAAACCATTGAGAATAAAATTCTCATTTTTATGGTGTGATTTCTAAGAAATATAAATGCATGGCCTTTTAAGAACTGTGAGGGATATTTGGTTTAAAAGTAAAAAATATATTTTACATGATTGTACCATATGTTTAAAACATTGTAACTATTTAACGCTAAAAATTATGTAAAATTACTTTTTGACCTCCTTATCTATATCTATTTTATATAACAAATGGAAATTTTTTAGAACACATGTCACTATATGATGCATTTCTACTCTTATTTTCTTACATTTTTATAGTATATAAATCTTTATTTTCTCATTTGTCACTTTTATTTATATATATGTTTAATATAATAAATGAAAATATTAAGGACAATTGTTAATTTTTGAGTTACAAATTCTCACTTCTCTTCTATTAAATATTAACACTAAATCATAGTTTCCCACTGTCACTTATATATTTAAGATTTGTTTCTTAACTATTTTCTGTATTTTTCTAGCTTACGAATATTTCATTATTCAATATAAGGGTTTCTAAACTTGTATATAACTAGATTATCTCTCGGGGGTTCCCGGGATAGACAAAATATGTGTACAACAAAAAGAATATGTTGTTTTTTTGGATTTTTTTATAGCATCAACACTCGATAACTCATAAAACCTACTTACAATTTTACGTGCACACTTTTTTATTTTTCTATTTAAAATTGTATATGAAACGTATATTTTAGATATATATATATATATATACACACATGTTATTGATGAAACTTGTATGTGTATCAATATTTAAATGCTTTCAAATCGTCTTTTTTAACAATGCACAATCCAATAGCTATGCATATTACGTACTTAATTAGCAATGGCCTGTCATCAATTTTGTTACTATAAAATAAAATAAATTAGATTTTTACCAAGCTAACAACATATGTGAATATATATGTAGTTAACAAGTTCTTATATGTAATAGTAGGTTCGAAAACATATATCCTATCTTAACATAATTGTGACTTGCCTAAACATGACTAATGAATTATCTCAACACATACATTGTGTTTTTTTTTTTTTTGCATGAATCAACACCCACTAAAAAAGTCATTTTTTCCGCTTTTTGTATAACACTATGGTACTCGTTGGAAAGATAATAAAATGCTCGTCAATTTGCTGTAATTATTTAAAAAAATATTATATATATATATATATATATACAAGTTATTAATGTTTAAAAATTATGGGAGAAAGTGCACGTGACATACTCATTTTTATTTATTATATATATAGATACAGATAAATTTTTTTGATAGTAATAAAGATATAAATAGACATATTGCATGAGATAGGCTCTTACATCTAGTGCCTCAGGTCCGGTGAAGACACCAGAACCTCCTGATGCAAAACTAACTCCGGTAACCGTCGCATTAGTGGTATTCAAGTTCTTCGAATCGGACACCAGAGACATATACGGTGGTGGCGATGGTAGTCCAACCTTTTCCGCTGCAATTTTTAATTAACATGTCAAAATTCCAAACACAAATATTAACACGTGTTTGTAGCAAGACATGCATCGAGAAAGGCGAAATCAAATAAAGTAGATAAGCACGCTAAAGCTTATGCAGAGAACCAATATGTCCTTGTCCCCTTGGCCTTTGATACCTTTGGCTTCCTAGCGCCAGAAGCTATTCGTTTCTTGACCAGGGTCCAACAGGTTATTCACAGCAATAATTCATCTCCAGGGGCATGGGTTTGTATTTGATAGATTAAAATTCGTAATTCAAAAAGGGTGGCGGCGCAACTTGTTACATGTCTACCTTCTATTCTGATGTAACTTGACATGTTTTTAGAAATGAAATATTAACTTAAAAAAATACTTAATTGATTCGGTATCGCATGTATGTAATACGTACCTAGTAAGTCCGCTACATTTTTTCCATTACAAAAGCGCCCAGTAGGTCCGGCGGGGAAATCAATACCGTATTGAGGATAGTTAGCTCTGGCGAGAGTTCGAATGTAATTATTGTTTCCGACATCTACTAATGAGTCTCCAAATACGTAAAGACCCGGTACTGATTCACACATACCCCTAGAGCTGAAGAGGAAAACACGTAGAAGCAAAGACGTAATAAGGTTGAGAGGAGCCATGACTAGTGTACGTGTGTGTGTTAATGGATGGTTTGTAAGTGGCGGAGGTGATGCGGTTTATATAGTAGTAATGGTCCATGTACTTGTTTGTTTGTTTTTTTTTTTGTTTTTTTATAACAATAAAAACGTGACGTATAATATTATATAGTAACAATTCTAAATTTTAAATGTGAAGAGTAGCATTATAATTGGTACATGTTTAACATGGTGTTGGCACTTCTTTTTGTTTTTTATTTCAATTTACTCCCACCCATTCCAATATGAAGTGTTAAATATATTATATTCTTGAGTTAATTTCCGTTTTCATCCTTGGGATTTATCTATTATTCTATATATATTTAACGTTCAGCTCATTTGAACAGTACTATATATTATATATTAAACAGAGCGCGCTAAAATGCGCCACCATCCTACGCTAAAATGTGCCGCCCATTTTGGTCTCCATCATACGCCTGCTTCTCTCTAACCCATTCACTCTCCAGGCACACTCCATCTTGGCTCTTCCTCTACCTAGAAGCAACCGCTGTGACGTCAACATCGTTCAACGCTGTAGATGTCGGCCATGGCCGCCGGATGGTCCAGATCCACCACATGCCGCCACCGAATCTCCGCATCCGCGTATCCACCCCCAGTACGTTATCTCCTTTATCACATTTATTTAAATTGTTTTTTGGGGATTCCCTTCAAAGCTCTAAAAAAACCACGTGGTGGTGGGGCATGGAGGAGGAGCGTTTTAGGCCAAAAACCGACTGTGTTGTTGGTTTCATCACAGAGGAAGGTAGGTTTTTTTTCTCTCATGCGTATTTGTAATTTGTTTACATCGGTTAACCAAACCTCTAAAAATAGATTGGTCCTTTGTGCGGTTATGCGAAATGGGTCTGAGGATGGGTATAGGGCTCGGTTGTGGGTTTGATGGTATGACTGACGCTGGATTGATTGGAGATGGGGGTAGGGTTAGCAGAGTGGTTTGTGTCAGGTATGGTGGGTTGCGTCGGCTTAAACGTTTATGATAATAAAAGAGTATAATTGACAGGCCAGCTTAGTTTTTGGGTTAGGCTGTGTCTTAAAACTTGCAACAGCTTTTGAAATGGATGACAACTTTGCAGAAATTTTTGGGCAGTAAAAGAAATTTGACAACAAAATAATTAATCATGACATTAGTTTTGAAGGTTTTGAGATTAAGGTTGTGTCAAGCTAATATTACATAACCGTGTGTGAATATTAAATAAGGATTTCCTTTTAATTTGTGCCTAATAGCATTTTAGAAAGGTTTTTATAGGTGACTCTTTTTCTAATAACGATTTCAGGTTTTTTTTCCTTCTTAAATTAGTAACTTCTCCCGTATGTGACAAAGTAAGCACATTTGAACTTAAAGGATAATTAGAATGTTAGAGACATACATACAATATGAAGTTACAGAACCTAATAACTTAAGGGATTATTGGAATTGCAGAAACATAATATACGCATTTACACAATCCATGCCATACAAAGGAATAGCTCTGTTCCATTATGTTTCGTCTATGTACGTGGTGCATAGTGGTTGACATGAGTGGTCAAAGAATTTGTAGTTCTTCAGTTTTGAACTTAATCCATAATGTAGTAGCCAGCTCTTTTTTTTATTACCTTATTTATCCTTATGGCTACTGGATACGATGTAATCAGGATTTAACAACTTTTCCTGTCAATCCGTATTTTTAAGTAGGTGAAGGAGGATAACAGGAAGGCTGAAACGGATTTGCACGAGTTGAAAGCTTCACCATACACAGGTAACACATTCATCTAATAACTTTTCGTACATAGAGCTTTAGAATGGGAAGATTCATTCAAAACAAATAACTGTATTGTTATTCCCTTAGCGTTATAGGAATGCATATGTCAACTTGCCTTATAGTTGATATGTGGCTTACCTCCTAGGTTGTTGTTTATACATATTGTTGCAGCAACAATATTGGAAAAAAATCTACACCTTTATTTTTGCGTTTTCCTTTTCATTTCGCTTTAACCTGCACGTTACATAAATATTTTTCGCTACCTTCCCGCGCATCGCTCGGTTGATAGCATACACCTACTTCTCTCTAACCCATTCACTCTCCAGCCACACTCTATCTCGGCTCTTCCTCTGCCTAGAATCAATAGATGTGACGTCAACATCGTTCAACGCCGTAGATGACGGCCATGGCCACCGGATGGTCCAAATCCACCACATGCCACCGCCATCTCCGTGTACCATTTCCCCTTTAAATAAATCTGGTTTCACCATTGTTTTGTAGTGGGTGTCGGCCATGGTTTCTTGCAGGCGATGTTGGTAATAGTTGTACAAATCTGACTATCTGAGATGAGATGTTTGTGATGTCGCAGGTAATGGTGATTGTGCTATATAATCACCCCCCTCTTTTTGTGATTTGCTGATTTGGTTCTTAATCTGGACATTAATTTATTACTTACATCTTAGTATTTTTGTCCAAAGTTATTAGTAATTTTTATGTGGACTTTGTGTACAGTGGCGGATCCAGGAATTTTTTCCAGGGGGTTCACTTTTTCAATACTTCAATTTGTATGACCGAACATATAAAATTCCGGGTCGGTTTGGCGGTTCGGGTCGGGTAAAGTTCATTACATAAGAAGCGAAGCCAAAATGAATAACTACATGTTTTTACTCTCACCCTTGTTTTAATAAAGCATCTTGTCATTGTAGCTAATTGTTAACAAGATAGAGTGACTAACCTCAGCTAGTCGATAAACCAATGTGAATTTCACAAATATCCCCTAAACCTGGCTCATTTCTTCTTGACCCTTCCACTTCGAGAACTATAAGTAAAACAACAAAAGTATTAGAGCAAGTCCATGCTAAGAACTATTTTGCATTCAGTTGACTTGGTTATCATATTTTTCATTCAGCATATTAAAAGTCAGCATCACTAAATATGAAGTTTCAACAGATTGATCAATTAATCATAGTTAAAACTTTAAAGCCTACTCAAACTCAACAAGAACATTCATAGTTTGATAGTTTAAAGTCTATTCAAAGAATCAAACAAAAACAATTCAAAAATTAATTTTACAAAGCCTATTAAGAAATTTCAAACACTGAAACACAACAAATTAAAAGAACAAATTAAACTTTATAAGGCTTATCTGTTACTGAATCTAATTGTCCAAGTGACAACAAAGAGTACAAACAGTTAAAAGTAGAAACTTAAGTTGAGGCAATAAATATGAATCAAATATATACTAATATGCTCATGTAAATGAAGCACTAAATATGAATCAAATGGTACCACAGTTCTTAATATAAGATAAATTCTTGAAAAATGAAGTCTTTATAGGAAGAATAAAAAGCAACAGGAAAAAGATTACCAAACAAAAATATGCAGAACAATGAATTACATAAAAAAAAGAACTACGAAAACAAAAACCCCATTCCACTTTAAGAACTATAAGTAAACAAATTAGAATATATAAGGCTTATTACCTGCTGACTGCTGAGAGATTCAGAAGTTGTGAAGAACTGATCAGTTGGAAGTCGGAAAAGGAAAGATGGCGAGGAGGAGGGAGGTGACGAGGGGTGGAGGAGTCAGGAGAGGAGGAGGGAGGCGACGAGGGGCTGTGATTGAACTTGAAGTGAGGAGGAGAAGTGGGGACATGAGTGAGGAAGGAGGAGAGGTTCAAGGGTTATGAAGTTGATATATTGATTTTAAACCCTAAGTTTGTTAAAAAAAAGGGTAATAAAAATATGTACGGGACGGTATTCGAACCTGGGATCTGAAGTTAGAAAGGGAGGGATTAACCATTGGAGCACTAGATTGAATTGGTTAAGGGTTCCTTTCAAAAATATTTAGGGGTTCCTACAGATTTTTCTATATATAATAACACTAAAAATTTTAAACCAAACGGGTTCCCGGGAACCCCCTCGGGAACCATAGATCCGCCCCTGTTTGTGTACATGGTGTTACTTGGTTCAATTTGGTTGCTATTTGTTGTGTGGGATCAATTGTGGAGTGACGATGAAAATTGTGATGTACATCTTTTCTTTGTTTTGATGAAAAGGAACTAGGATGATGGTTCTGTTATAAACATGATACAACTTTAACTATAAGTAAAGAAAAGCCATGACCCAGCCCAGTTTGCTACCTTGAAGTCGTACACATGAATGAAAAGTTGGTTTTCATCAAAACACCCTTGATTGAAATAATGTTAATACATTAGGCAAAACTATATCAAAATAAATTCATCAACTATGTTTCTTTCTAGATTTGAGTCGTTAATGTTTTTGATCTATGTTACAATGATGTTATGGTTGTGACGGTCAAAATTTGATGATTTCATTCATTAAAAAGGTTTTGGCGATGGTTTATGTTTGTTATTCAAGCTTTTAACATTTAATTCGTACATCCGTTTCAGGCGAACGCTATTGCATAACTTTGTCAGTCTTGATGCTTGGCTGTGATGAATTCGATGCCTTTTCGGATAATAAATTATGATAGCATGCCACGAACGGTGGATGGTAAGTTTTTGACCCACAACCCGCTTTGCGGCCATATTTTTTTACCTGTTCTAACCACACAAGTACAACCTTCAGTTTTACATTTATGACGCTTCCATCACGGCGATATACAAAGGTGTGATGTTAATAAATACAATTCATCAACTTTCAATCTAAGCATTTTTAACTCTTAATTCAGGTCTCTCCTTTCAACTCTCAGTTCAGGGCCTACATTCAACATATGAAGAGGTAAATAAACCAACTTTATGTTCCTGACTTAATTTGATTAATTAGAGATTGGATTTTTATTATTATATTTTTATTTCCTTTAGAATTTGTTTACGAAGAAGTCGACACTCGACTATGGATGACGATGGTGGTGGAAATAATGGTGTAGCTAATGAATGGTTTAATCGCCTCCGTCTCTACATTTGCTCCACTTAGAAATTATTTACTCACATGAATTTTTACATTGCATTCATCAATTATAAATATCAATTTTTACATTGCAAATATCAGTTACAAATTATTATTCATATGATGTTAAGATACAGGGTCATCTTCACTAAATTTGAGTTTATAGATATAGTCCAAATGGATTTGGGACTTGGCTCTTTGTTTCACTTAGCAATAATTTCTCAATGAAGTTGCAGTCAAAGGCTCAGACACCAGACGCGAAATAAACCGTAACATCCAGCCTTAGGAAAGCATTCCCACTCACCAGCAGCAATGCCCACTTGAGCATGGACCAACAAGCTTCGCAGTTTAGACCGCCCTAAATGTTATATGCTTTTGTTTAAGGAACGTTTTGGTGGGGTTTTGCTTCATAAAGTTGTTTACTTTATGTGAAAGAGCGGGCTTGCGGTTTGTTAGTGATATAATTACAAGGCGCGCAACGCGCGCCCCGTCAAAAACCCTAGTACTATATTAAAGAACCAACTCATTTGAACAGTAATTTAATATTATTATATTATATACTATTAATATAAATATTATTGGTTTTAAGATTAATAACAAAACTTGTCCTGGTTAGATGGTAGCATTGTTATTGTGTGTGTGGCGTTACCCGGGTACGATTCTTCTTCAGCTGCTTATTTTTGTATTTTTTTTTTTGACTCACCTTCTTATTACACCAGTCCACACATATCTTGCTTAATCCTCGGCGACTAGGTTTCTTCGACAGCCGTCTTTCCCCAGGTAATTGTCTTCTTCATTTACTGCAATGGGGTTTTTTTAGGGTTGTTCCCTAGGGTTATGATGTTAGGGGTTGTAAAGTGATGCTGAATTTGCATAGAAAGCAGCAGTAGCAGGAGTTGGGAAAGAGTTGTCGAACATGTTCATTAATTATAGAATTATGTTATGTTTTGGTAATCTGTATTCGTCATTCCCGGGAGGGTTGTCGTAGCCCTGTTATAAGAGGAAAACAAACTGATGTATTCATATTGTAATTTTATAACCAGACAACAAAGCTGTTAATTTGGGGTTGATTTTAAGGGGATTGGGTGTGCTTTGGAGGGTTGTACGGTGCAACTTAGGGATGGGTTGCGGGACTATGTGTCTATGTTTGGTTCGTCTTTCCTAGCTTTGTTGTTAGCATTAAGATTTGGAGATAAGGAATGGCTTTCAACCAATTATTTATAATATGCTTTTGCATCGGCCATTGTTTTTGTGCGTGCATTAGTTGTCATCTTGCTGTATTAGTCGTCATGTTTTTATGCGTGTATTAGTCTTCATGTTGTGTTGATGTCGCCGACTGTTTCGGCGACTAAGCTGTTGAGGTGATAGATTGTTTATATGACAGTTCGAATGGTTCGATGTTTTATTCATAGTGAAATAATATGGCAGCCAGTCGGCTGTTTCATTCAAAGTCTCATACGTTCCAGGCAGTCGCTTAATTATGTCGATGCTTAGATATTACAGTCGCGGCGTTTTATCCGAACGTGTAGACTGTACATTGACAACCTTGCAGACCTGGGTCAGATTAACTTTGCTTTTATTATCTTTGTACCAGAAGCGCATTAAGTGCGCATCAACGCACAGAACGCTTGACTTTTGCTCACCTTATCTAAAAAAAAATTACATATGCAAACAGATTCCCTATTTTCTGTTTTAGAATGTGATTTTAAGTTTTTTACACTTGATTTGTTGATAATAACATAACAAATTATTACCGGTAATAGTTAGTTGTGTATTTTCAAATCCTTAGAAATTGGAAAATGAATACATATGTGTGTGTGTAGAACAGTGAACAACTTAGACAGATTCTCACCTGATTGACAGCTTCACCAAATGCAACAAAGGCTAATTCTCTACCAGGTGCAAGTAAAAGACCAACTCTAATTGCGGATATATTTTTTTGCTTGATAATCACCTAATTTATAGAACTTAATATTAAGTACTTGGACATTGTTCATAATCAAGTAGTTTTTTGTTCTTATTTTAGTACAGATGTTTGATGACGACTTTGTTCGTTTGGCGTTGGTCGTGTACGTCTACTGTGATGGCATACCTCTATTCTCCCTTTGCTAACCTTTGCATTCATTTGCTAACTGTAATTCTTTAAAGAATTGTTCGTCGCGGGTTACAGCAGGTAGCTGGCGACGAGGGCGAGGATTTTGCTGTCTCCCGTTGTGTGTTAGGTGATTATAATTGCCATTTACTTCTCACCCCACTCCAGAGACGGAGAGTGAGACCGAGGGTGGCATTCCCGTCCGGCGCAATGACATGACGGGCATTACGCGCGACGGCTATATATGACGCAGTAACCCGTTCGTCCCCGCCGCGGCAATGCGCGGCGAGTATAAACCTAGTTTTAATTAGTTTATAAAAATAAAAACGTGATAAAGATTAGGCTACATATATTTCTATGTTCCCGTGGGGTTGATAAATGTAGAATTATATAATTAATAAAAAAATGTCCTCACTTGTAGCCTAGTGGCAGGAATGCTTGAGTTCTCTAGTGGAGACCCAATATCGATCCCCATTTGTGTCACTTTTGATAGATTATGGCAATGAAGGATTTTAGATAGACCTTGTGAGGTTGTCAGTTCAATAACCGAGCTCAACTGGGTTTTCGTCCCACTGTGTGTTACACCGGAGAGTTCTACTCCTTGTGGCAGCACAATGATTGTCAAGTGGCAATCGGCGGTATGGTTTCCCAAGGAACGCCCAAGCCAAATTTTGAAGTCTGCATCGGCCCGATTAAGACAACATAGTTTGAGTTGGGCGTTCCTTGGGAAACCATGACTTTCTATGTGGGAAGTGCGGTGGCAAAAAAACAAAGAAAGTCATTGTTCCAAAAAAATATGTATAATTAATAAAAAAGTTATGTTTAAGAAAACATATGCATTACATCGTTGAAAAAATCGGTGTACGATACTAAAAGAATAAAATATAATGTAATTTGCAAATATATATAGTCATCAAGTTATGTATTTAAAAAGGAAATTTAACGTGACAGTTATAAATTTTGTTAAGTTAATTTTTAAAACATTTTTTTTAAATAAGAATTAACTTTAATTTTTGAATAACACCTATTTTTTATCATTTAATATACTAGGTTATAACTTCGTGTATTACAATGGTTGGATAATAAATACAAATTACACTGGTTGAGTAATGTTATAAAATATTCAATTTATAAAAATGTTTTATGAGCAAACTTAAGGTTTTTTTAGAAATAAAAAAAGTTTTATAAAAAGAGTTATAAAAATCATTTTTTTATGAAAGAGAAACAAATAGTTATAGAAAGAATTAAATAAGTAATAGGAAAGAGAAGCAGAAAAATAAAATCGAGGATGCATCAAAGAGTGATACGTGTCACCAAATATTGTAACAAAGTAAAAAATATACGTTTTATAAAAAAAATACAAAGTAAACAATTCATAAAAAAAATTGTAACATAGTAAAAAAAATAAAGAACAATTTAAAAAAAATTATGAACGATTAATAATATACCTGTGTAATGTATAGGCCATTGAATTGACTCGTATTTTTTATTTAAACCGCTTCATTTACAGGTTAGTTGATCCATGCGCAATGTGGTTCCACCAGTAAGTTGTTAGATATTAAGTCAAAATCAAGTCAAATAATAAGTCAAACTTGGTCAAGAAAGTTTGAGGGGCCATTTGTGACAAGGTGCAAAAGTTTATTTCAGTTTATAATAGTTTTGGTTAATAAGTGAACGTCTGATGGAGATGGAGGACTAATCCTGTCAAGTTCAAAGGTCTCAACAGACTTTAACGGTTCAATTAGGGATTAGGGCTTATAAATAGATCTCATCAATTCGTTTGTATTAGAGTCTTTTCTTTGTAATTCTCTTTTGTATTTCGTTTCCATTATCAATAATAATTCGAAGCTTTCGACAATTGTGTTCTTGATTCAATTTCATAGGTGTTTTACAACAATTGGTATCAGAGCCTCGTTGCTCTAATTCTGTGAAATTGGTTGTGTTATCCGTGTAATAAGATCAAGAATGGTGACGACGAAGTTCGAGTTGGAGAAGTTTGATGGGAGAAATGATTTTAGTCTGTGGAGGATGAAGATGAGAGCCCTGTTAGTGCATAACGGTGTTGTTGATGCATTGAGGGGTGAAGATCATATTCCTGGTGATCTCACAGATAAGGAGAAGAAGGAGATGTTAGAAAAGGCTCACAGTTCGATCATATTGAGTCTGGGTGACAGGGTGTTGAGGGAGGTGTCGAAAGAAACGTCTGCAACAGGTATATGGGCAAAACTTGAGACCTTGTACATGACCAAGTCATTGGCCAACAGGTTGTATCTCAAGAAGAAGTTGTATACGTTTCAGATGAGCCCTGGTAAGACACTGGATGAACATACAGATGAGTTTAATAAACTTATCTTGGATCTTGAAAATATTGAGGTTGAATTGGATGGGGAAGATCAGGCCATCATATTTCTCACATCATTGCCATCATCGTATGAGCATTTTGTGGATACTCTTATGTATGGAAGGGAGACATTGTCTATGGATGAAGTCTTGGCTGCCCTGAATTCAAAAGAGTTGAAAAGAAGAACAGATGTGGTAGAAGATGGTGGAGATGCATTGTTTGTGAGAGGGAAGGCTGATCAGAAGAATTCAAGGTTCAAGGGTGAATCAAGATTCAAGAGGAGGTGTTATGTTTGTAACTCAGAAGATCATTTGAAGAGAGATAGTCCTGAATTGAAGAAAAGAAAGGGTGAACAGAGGTATGATAATCACAGGCAACAAGAAGGTGATTCATCAGATGAATGTGATGTTCTTGTGGTGACCAGTGAAGAATTCTGTTCAGAGAAGTGGATCTTGGATTCAGGTGGGTCTTTTGGGATGACATATGATCAGGGGTATTTCAGGGATCTGAAATATGGTTATCTTGGTAAAGTCAAGATGGGTGATGGCAAAACTTGTGAGATTCAAGGGGTTGGGACAGTTGTATTCATGATGGACAATGGTGATATTGTTGAAGTTCATGATGTAAGGTATGTTCCTGATTTGAATAGAAGTTTGTTGTCATTGGGTTGTTTAGAAAAGATAGGTTACCATGTGTTGTTGAGAGATGGTAAGGTCTTGATCATGTTTGATCAAGTGGTTGTCATGACTGGAACTAGACAGGAGAGTAATGTTTATGTTCTGGATGGTCATGTGATGATGCCTAGTGAGAAAGAGTTCATGGATCACACAGATGAACAGGGATTGATTGGGAAGAATAGTCATGGGGTTGTTCATGATGGTAGTTTAGAGAGATACAAGACTGTGGTGGAGTTGAGTCACAGGTTAAAGGTCTCTAGTGAGGGTCAATCAATGGTAGTTCATGGTGAAAGGTGTGATGAGATAGTGAACTGGTGTCTAGGTGGAGTTTTGGAAGTGCTTGGTTGTTCTAGACAGGTGGAGTTGATGAAATCAAGGACAGGTGTTGATATGTTCTTGGGATATTCTGATGTGTTAAAGTTGTTCAGGATATGTGGTCTAGAAGGTATGAAGCCAAGGTACAAGACTAGCAGGTGTGTGCTAGGGATTAAAGGAGTTTTGACTGAGGTGGAGGCTGCACAAGGTGGTGATGTTCAGGTTGAGGTGGAGTTGCCTGGTAAGAGTGCAGGAAATGTTACTCAGTTGTGGTTTGGTGAAAGGCAGTCCTGTGTTGAAAAGGACTGGTCAGTAGTTAATGCAGCTAATCTTTTGACTAGTATTGAGCCTGATATTGAAGCAGTAGAGATCAAGGGTAATGCTTGGTTGGTGCTTAGAGGTTCTAAAGATCAGTGGATACTTGTTGAAGATGTGAAGAAGGGTTGCAGGGGCAGAATGGTTATATTCTGTGATGTTACTGGGTCAATAGGAGTAAAAAGCTGGAAATGGGTCAAGTCCATTGAAGTTTGTCAGATTTTTGAATGTTGCTCAAGGTTGGAAAGAGTTGTTCAGCATGGGTCAGGTCTGGGTGATATTGATTCAGGGGAAGCTGATAAGTTCAAGAAGGGCAGTTTGGTCCTTGAAAAGTCTGCTGAGAAAATTAGCTGTTTGATGTTGTTTTGTAGCAGTTGTTTGAAAACTGCTGATGGGAAACAGAGGTTTGAAACAGCTGATAAAGAGCAGAGGTTTGAAAGTACTGATGAAAAACAGGTGTTAGAACTACTGATGGTTCAGTTGATCAGTAGTTTGGAGGACAAGGGTTTAGGATCAGTAGTTTGGTAAACAGCTGATTGTTTTGTTGATCAGTTTTTTGGATGATTGTCAAGATGGCTGGATTGATTGTTGACTTAAAGGTGGAGATTGTTAGATATTAAGTCAAAATCAAGTCAAATAATAAGTCAAACTTGGTCAAGAAAGTTTGAGGGGCCATTTGTGACAAGGTGCAAAAGTTTATTTCAGTTTATAATAGTTTTGGTTAATAAGTGAACGTCTGATGGAGATGGAGGACTAATCCTGTTGTAACACCCCAACCGATGGCGGAAACATCGGGGTGCCACGTATTGATGATTGTTTTCAGTAGCACATGGTATAATATAAATTTTAAATAATTTATTCAAACATAATATCCAAAATGTGAAATGATGTCTAAGAATTCAAATACATAATATCAAATAACAACTTCAATAACTTCAAATAAACTTCAAGTAAAATCCTCATGCTAACTCAAGCCTCAGCTTCATTGTTACCTGAAACATGTTAATTTTGAAAGTATTTTGGGTCAACATAAGTTGGTGAGAATTACATAGGTTTTTGATAATAAAATGAATAAAATGTTGTGCAATTCATGTGTCATGTTAATCTAGCCCATATGTGAGAACATACTAGAAATAAATCGAGTGCATAATCAACCCTGTTGACTGTTATAAAATGATACATACCATACACTTATGGTCCAATTGAATATGTTATGCGATAACAAACACCCACGTAACCTTTGTAGGAGGCACGTATCCGGGTGGGATTGTCAGTCCAATAGATCTATCAATGTATACCGTCGGCTGATCAATGTTAATGATTATGCTAGAATGGTGCTTACTCTAATCATGCTCAAGACATAATGCAACATAGAAAACACATAGACACATTGATGATTGAATTGCAATGATAATGTTATAACATGTTTCACCCCAAAAATGGTGATAAATAAAAGGGGCTATGTAAAACTCACCTTAGCAAATGTTAAACTTGTTGAAAAGATGAAATATTAGTGTTGCCCAAAGTGATTCCAAATATCACCCTATAATAAGGTAATATATAATAAGTCTAAGTCTAATTAACTTATAAGTGTATCCTAGGGTTTCGATTTGGGGATAATCAATTGTTGAAATTAAATTAAAATGTTAATTAATAAAGGAAAATTTGATAATTAATAAAAGAAAGTCTTTTTATAAAATTTGAATTTTGAATGTACACATTAAAGTGTTTGAAGCATAAAAATAATTTTTATAAAATTATTTCATTTAAAATAGATTTTTAAATCTATTTATAACAAATAGCCAACAATTAACTTTAATATTCAAAAATACTAAAATTAAAGAATTTCTATTTTAAAAATCATATTTCTGCTCTAAATAATTAAAAATAATTTGTATAAAATTTTGGTGCAAAAATGATGAAAATTGGATTTATTATGATTTAATTATGATTAAATCTAACAAAAATTGATTAAAAATATAAAATAATTGATTTTACTGAATTAAAAATTATTTCAGTAAAGTTTAACTTTATAAAAAGTCAGGATAATTTTCGGAGAATTTAATAAAATTGTTTTGATATATAAATGGATTTTTATAAATATAATAGTATAAAAATGATTTAATTATTATAAATACTAAATAAATGAATTTCTGAAAAATGAAAATTGTAAATAAAACTTTTATCTCAGATTAAACAAATATAATTTTTTTAGAATTTATAAAATAGTTTTGATATTTTAAAATGAATTTAAAAGATTAAAAGGTTTAATATATATATATATATAAAATAGTTTTGTTTTAAAAAAAATAAAAAGAAGCAAAAGGGGCAGTAGCCGGGACTCGAACCCGGGTACCCTCTGTGGTGAACCAAGGTCACAACAACTTGGCCTAGGCCGGTGGTTGTGATATTTTCTGTTTAAAATTAATTAAGTACACATGCCAGTTTTCAGTTTATCCCCAATTAACGCGAATGAACCCTAGAATTTGCAATTGGGCAAATCACACATCAATAGCCTGATTAACCATAGGGCTATTGATGTGTGATGGCCGATGAGTAAAACCCACACAAATAATCAAACTCACAGTGATGAATTGAGTATGATTGCCGAGTCAAAGTAAAAGTCAAACGACGAACAAGATTATAAAAATTAGAGTGTTTCAGAGAGAATTGGAGGTTGAGAGAGAGTTGTGAGCGAGTATACAAGGTTCGCAGAGGGTCTATTTATATTGTGGATCAAAGGGTTGGGTTAATTGGAAAGTTGACCCCGTTTTTAATTCATACGCGTAGGGTTTTAAAAATTGGTCAACGATTAGGGTTAATTGACGTGTAATTGAGTCACAATGGGCCGAAAATCATACGAATTTACCAATTATAGATCAATTATCAGTTGTGCAAGAGCTTGAATCACACGCTAAACCCACAGTTGACTTTCCTTGTCAACTGTGAAGGTTTTTAAATCGCGTATATAATTAATGAAGATCCGGGTTTATAACAAAGGAATGGCTAGCCCAGTTGGTTGTGCTTGTGTGTTTGTTTAACCCGGTCTTGGCGCGGGTTCGATTCCCGGCCAAGACTTTTAATTTTTTTGATATAATTACACTACCACACACATATATAATATTATATATATAGTATTAGGGTTCCACAAATGCGACAAAAATAATAAATGCGATGAATGAGATGAAACTTGACGTTTTTATTAATGACGAACGTGTACGTACAAGTTTTTTTAATGCGTAAAGTTACACCTGTCAAGTTCAAAGGTCTCAACAGACTTTAACGGTTCAATTAGGGATTAGGGCTTATAAATAGATCTCATCAATTCGTTTGTATTAGAGTCTTTTCTTTGTAATTCTCTTTTGTATTTCGTTTCCATTATCAATAATAATTCGAAGCTTTCGACAATTGTGTTATTGATTCAATTTCATAGGTGTTTTACAACAAGTGGTGAAAAGTGTAACATTACGCAATTAATACTTGTACGTTACACCATCGACATTAATAAAAACGACAAGTTTTCATTTTATATTCGCATTTATTATTTTTGTCGCGATTATGGAACCCTAATACTATATATAATATTATATATATGTGTGTAGTTGTTTAATTATATCAAAAAAATAAAAAGCCTTGGCCGGGAATCGAACCCGCGCCAAAGGCCGGGCCAAACACACACATATGCACAACCAACTGGGCTGGACCTTCTATTTGGAAATAACCCAGACACATTATAATTTTATACACACATTAAAACCTTCACAGTTGACAAGGAAAGTCAACTGTGGGTTACCTTATTGATCAATCCATCGAATTAACGTGTAATTGATCTCTATTTGGTAAATTGAGTTGATTACCGGCCTATTGCAACACGATTTCACATCGATTACACGTCAATCGTTGACTAATCATTCAAATTATACGCGTATGTAATCAATCGAAGGTCAAACCTTCCAATTAACCTTAACCCTAATCCTCAGTATAAATAGATGGTCTGCGAACCTTGTATACTCGCTCACAACACTCTCTCAACCTCCAATTCTCTCTATTATACTCTGATTATTATTATCGAGTTCGTGTTTGACTTTAGCTTTGACCCGACTAATATAATCAAATCATCACTGTGAGTTATTCTTCTTGTGTGGGTTTCTTTAATCGGCAATCAAGCAACAATAGCCCTAACATTAATCGGGCTAATGTTGTCTAAATCATCTGATTGCAAATTCTAGGGTTCATACGTATTATTTTGGGGATAAACTTGATTTCGCGTCGTGTATTTAATTAATTTGAAACCAGAAACATCACAACCACCGGCCTAGGCCAAGTGGTTGTGACCATGGTCCTCCACAGTGGTCACCCGGGTTCGAGTCCCGGCACTGACCTTTCTTTTGTTCTTTTCTTTTCTTTTTTAACAAACATATATATATATATATATATATATATATATATATATATATATTAAATCCTTTTAATCTTCTAAATTCATTTTAAAATATCAAAACTATTTGATAAATTCTAAAAAAATTATATTTGTTTAATCTGTAATAAAAGTTTTATTTACAATTTTTATTTTTCAGAAATTCATTTATTTAATATTTATAATAATTAAATCATTTTTATACTATTATATTTATAAAAATCCATTTATATATCAAAACAGTTTTATTAAATTCCCCAAAAATTATCCTAACTTTTTATAAAGTTAAACTTTACTGAAATAATTTTTAATTCAGTAAAATCATTTATTTTATATTTTTAATCAATTTTTGTTAGATTTAATCATAATTAATTCATAGTAAATCTAATTTTCATCATTTTTGCACCAAAATTTTATACAAATTATTTTTAATCATTTAGAACAGAAATATGATTTTTAAAATAAGAATTCTTTAATTTTAGTATTTTTGAATATTAAAGTTAATAATTGGCTATTTATAAATAAATAGATTTAAAAATCTATTTTAAATGAAATAATTTTATAAAAATTATTTTATTGCTTCAAACACTTTAATGTGCACATTCAAAATTCAAATTTTATAAAAAGACTATCTTTCATTAATTATCCAATTTTCCTTTATTAATTAAACATTTTAATTTTAATTCAACAATTGATTATCCCCAAATCAAAACCCTAGGATACACTTATTAGTTAATTAGACTTAGACTTATTACATATTACCTTATTATAGGGTGATATTTGGAATCATTTTGGGCAACACAATTATTACATCTTTTCAACAAGTTTAACATTTGCTAAGGTGAGTTTACATAGCCCCTTTTACTCTATTTTCACTATTTTTGGGGTGAAACATGTTTATAACATCATCATTGCAATTCAATCATCAATGTGTCTATGTGTTTTCTATGTTGCATTATGTCTTGAGCATGATTAGAGTAAGCACCATTCTAGCATAATCATTAACATTGATCAGCCGACGGTATACATTGATAGATCTATTGGACTGACAATCCCACCCGGATACGTGCCTCCTACAAAGGTTACGTGGGTGTTTGTTATCGCATAACATATTCATTTGGACCATAAGTGTATGGTATGTATCATTTTATAACAGTCAGCAGGGTTGATTATGCACTCGATTTATTTCTAATATGTTCTCACATATGGGCTAGATTAACATGACACATGAATTGCACAACATTTTATTCATTTTATTATCAAAAACCTATGTAATTCTCACCAACTTATGTTGACCCAAAATACTTTCAAAATTAACATGTTTCAGGTAACAATGAAGCTGAGGCTTGAGTTAGCATGAGGATTTTTCTTGAAGTTTATTTGAAGTTATTGAAGTTGCTATTTGATATTATGTATTTGAATTCTTAGACATTATTTCACATTTTGGATATTATGTTTGAATAAATTATTTAAAATTTATATTATACCATGTGCTACTGAAAACAATCATCAATACGTGGCACCCCGATGTTTCCGCCATCGGTTGGGGTGTTACAAAAAGTGGGTCATGACTCGCCTCCAAAAGGTGTCTTTTGGTTGTTGATTTCCAACGTGTTTGTCCTCGAAAATATGTAAAAACGACTTTGCCAAGGCCACCTCTTCTTCTTGAGACCAATGACAACTTTTCTTCGGCGCCGTGTTTGTCGGTTTAATTTTATGTCTTTGACGACGTGGTGGGGCTTGCACTTGTATTTCCTCCTCTTCTTATTTTTCTTCTTCCTCTTACTCTACCTCTTCTTCTTCTTCATCGTCATCTTCATCCGAATCTTCATCGATCCAAACTGGGTTACAATACGGAGTATTTTGGTACGGTTCACGATACCTAAAACGGTTGAGTGGGACCATCATTGGCTCATCAATCAGGTCGGGAGGTATGTGGAACACTCCGGATGCGACTTGGGTTGGCATGTTGGGTTGGGAGTAGTGTAGTGGATATTGATTTGGAATCGAGTTATTAAACGGTTGAGTAAAAAATTGTTGGGTTTGATAAATAAGGTTTTGAAAACCTTGGTTTTGAAAGGGTGGGGTGGGCATATATTGGGTTTGAAACGCTTGGTGTGTAGGTTGTGGGGTTTGTAATTCGTCTTGACGAAACCTAGTCGGTTCGCCTAAATTAGGCGAAACCTTTGCTCTAAACTCTCGCTTCGTAGCCGCAATTTTTTTGCTCGATCCTTCTATTTTTTTTGAAGCTTGAATGTATTTTGATTGGGGTTTAGGTTGTTTGATTGTTGGGGGTATTGTTTGATTGTTGGTGGCATTGATTTTGGTTGAAAATGAATAATATATATAGTATTTGGAATTTTTTTAACCCCCAAACGGTCACATGACTGTTGCCAACGGTCACATTAGCCTCTTTTTTCTCTGCGATGGCTGTCACGAAATCCTTGCCTCGCGCCCGTGATGTTTTGTTGGGGGCGGTGGTCGTGATGGTCACGACCATCACAGACCTCTCCACCCACCCTTATGCAAATCAACAAACTTTGAACTACGTTGGTGTGGAGTGCGTTCGGTTTCAGCCAAACTTTGAAAGCGAGCAAAAACACCACACCATAACGAACGAGCTCTCTTAGTAGGAGTCATCTCATGGACGTTAACCCAGGCCGTAGCCAATGCTATCTCCTCCTCCTCAGTCCATCTAGATCGTGCCATTTGAATGATGGTATTATATTTTTGTAAAATAAAATGGATGGTATTATAGTTTTTTTTAACTTCGACACCCCACCCTTAGATTGTTGTTAAAAAAAAGTAAGTGGATAAATTTTTTTTACCAGCGACATAATTTGTAAACATGCGTATGTTGTGTATACACACAGACTATGGATCAACACACGAAATTGTATCAAGTGTATGAGATGGATTTGGACCTTTGAAAGACAAATTGTTATCAATGACTATGAAAAAACGGTAGAAATTAAGTAATTAGCAGGAAAATTAAGGAAAAAGGAAAAAAAAAAAACCTCTTTCGATCTAGTCTTACCATTATTTTTAAACCTACATAACTTACATATTCTATTTTTTTTAAATATAGCATTAAAGTGAGATTTTTTATCTTTGATTTGAATATAGTATTGAGATACTTTCAAACACTGAGTTTGATTGAAAAGTTAAATGTGATGACTGATGTGCATAAATCTTGCGTGATTATGTATACATGGATGTGTGATAATTATGTGTATAAAGCTGGGTGATTATCTACATAGGTTGCATTTTTTTCGTGCGTTTTTTAATGCCATATATCAAAAGAGTTAAGATGGTTGTAACTTTAAAATAGGTTTAGGTCAAATTCGGTTGTACTCAAATTGAGTTTTGTTAGAAACGGATCTTTTAAAAAAAATGTCATTTTGATTTCGGTCAAAAAGCGTTCTAGCTCAAATGAAATCGAGTTGGAGTAGGTTCAAGAAAAAAAAATCTAGATTTCTTCACCTGCTATATATTTTACGAAGGCTATTCCACCGTTCGATGATAGTGTCGACGACGACCAATAGGTGGTATGACATATAATAATTGTTGGTGTTGTCATTTCAGTTAGACATGGTAAATTTTGTATTTTATTTTACAAATGTGACTCATTTTGAGTCATTATATAATTGGTCAGTAGACTAATTATATAACTTAACCGACTAAAATCCAACTCATAAATCAATATAATTCTTAAACTAGTAGGGTGCCCGCGCGTTGCGGCGGAAACCATAACACTCCAATTAGTGATTTTAAGGGTGTGTACAAGCTGTTGTTCGGTTCACTTCCATATCGAGTCATAACCAAAACCAAAATTTTGATTAAGATATTTCAAAAACTGATTGATTTTAGTTCTTTATTTGTTCCAGTTTAGATAATCAATTATGAACATCGGTCCAACTGGTTTTCAATAGTTAACCGAAAAATTTTCTTGAGCTGGAAATGTAGACTTGAGTTGAAGTACTCAAGAAGAAGAACCCATTATTATTAATTAATTTATTCGTCTATTATTGTCCACTCCTTTTATATGAATACTTCTTAATATCCTTGTTCGAAATTCATTATAAACATAAGCTTTCTTCTCAGATCATAGAACCCGGTGACCGTATAGTTTAGATTAGGTTAGCCATAAGTAGTAATTTCAGAATTCAAATCGTTATCTCATAATTAAAAGCACGGATTTCTCGATTTCCATATAGTATTATTAGGTTTATAAAACTTTAACTTTTATAAAGATTATAACAAAACATGTAGTATTATAAAGTAATTTTTTATATGTGTTCTATTTAGTGTGTTTAAAATAATTGTAGAATTGAATGTCATGGGGTCTCATAAACATCTCATGACTCTTGATTACCTTTTAATTAAATATGGTGTTTAAAAGACAATTTTATCCTCAAAAGGTAGTTATTATATGCATTGTGTGTTGTATCATAAGAAATCAAACTTGTACCTCTTAAATTTTAAGAAGTCCCTCAAAAATGCTTTATAATATAGTATAGATATAGATATAGATAGATAACAAGAGATTAAGGTCTATGCAAGTTAAGATCTAACATGGTTTATTTTAAATCTTGGGCCAATTAAACTTTTGCTCGTTATGAATTACTAGTTTTTATCCCGGGAGCGTCCCGGGTTGAAATATCTAATATGACATAATAAAATATATTATTATTATTATCATTATTATTTTAAACAAATCTCTACCATAAGTTATCATATTCAAATATAAAAAAAACGAATATCTACACCGGTGTATAAATCTAGTGTCATTACAAATGAATTCGGAAGTTTGTAATCGATCATTCTAAAAAGAACTAACATGAAATAAGAAAAAAAAAAGTTAATTATTGAAATATCGAACACATTAGTCTAAGGGTTATGTGATGCGTTAAAAAATTCATGGGTATATGATCGGGGTATATAGTTCGGGCATTTGGGTATGTTGTTTCGGGTAATCGGGTTGGGTATCACCTAATCCCAGACCTGACCCAAACCCACAATTTTTTTAAACTAATCCCAAACCCGACACAATACCTATCGGGTTACAAAAAATAGTCATTTTTTTCTCCGTTTTTTATATAGCACTATGATACACGTTGGAAAGATAATAAAACGCTCGTTAATTTGGTGTAATTTTTTTCTTTAAAAAATCTCGTATATAAAAGATATTAACGTTTAAAAGTTATGGGGGGATACATGAGAGTAAAAATAATAAAGTTTTAATATTTAAATTTAGTAGATTATGTATTTAATAGATTAGGTTAAATCATATTTTTTCTTTTTTTTAATTGGTTTACACTTGCCACATCACATCCAATGTGACATCTTTCAAAGGAGAGATTGCATAAGAGTATGACATGTATGATTAATCCCTTTGCAATATATATATATAGATATAGATATAGATATAGATGAGCTAAATTGTTTATATCAAATGTTGGGCCAATTAAAGTTTAGCTTATCTTCAATAACTTACAAACTTGACAAACCACGTTTTATTTTTAAGATTGGTACGTATAAGATATTATATAAAGTTGACGTCTAAACAATAAAATATCAAAGCATGGACATCATGAAAGGTGCACCAATGAGAGCCCCATTTTATTCCCATCAATCCATTTGACCATTTGCAACAACATTTATATTTTTAAACACATTTTTGCTGTATATAAAAAATCAATCAGATATATTCATAGAAAATAACGTGTTTCAAATGGTCGAATCTCAATAAGTACATTCAGCTACCATAAGACGATCACAATTAGTTTAATGAGTGAGGCTAAACAGAGGCACATCTTCATAGAGGTGGGAGGGGGCGTCCGACCCCTCGAAATTTTTGCTCAGAAGTTCCGATTATATAGTGTATCCGTATAGATTTTTTTTTGGTATATACGGTTTCGACCCTCCGTAACCGGTGACTTCCGATCCCTTGAGATTTTCGCTCAAGCTTCACCGCTGAGACTAAATGTATCCCTCATGCATGCCTAACGTATCCATGTGTTGAAGATAGATTGATGATGTGACGGATGTAATACAACCCTTAGTATAGTTACTACAAGTGACTGAACATGAACGTATACACTATACAATGATTGAAAATCACTAATCATATTTAATCCTGTCCTGTCATGTTAGATTTAATGAAGATAAGTTTGCTTAGGCCTTAAATAACATATTAAAGTTAAGAATTGGAAATAACAACTAACATGTAGGTCAACAATCAACTATGCTTTATAATCATCTACAATTAAATAGAGTCAAGTTCAAGTTAACACATATGTGTGCTATGGTTTTAGAATCAGTTGCCACCAGTCTGTTACTTCTAGTTTGGGCACTTATATCAAAATCCTGTAGAGTAAATATTTATTTTGCAAATACAAAAAAGACACACTTTCGCAACGTTCATTTCATTGATTGTAATGGAATTGGAATTCGCACGGGAATTAAAATTTGATTTGGAAATTTGTTGTGTTTGTTTGATAGAATGAAATGAAATCCGGATAGAATTGAAATGTAGATCCACATCCTTATGTTGTTGTTCAATTACAATTCCTTCTTTTGTTGAAGTGTAAATTGTGTTATATAAACGTCACCTTACACCTATAGCTCACAATCACGATGAACAAGTAAAGGTTAGATTATCCATTCTCTTTTAAAGTTTTATCTCAAATTCCTTACTTTGAGTCTCGAGTTCTCAATTAAATATAGTTGCAGTTTGGGCACATTTTGGTCCGTTGTGAAGCTTTCGTTAAGCATAACACAAACACTGGGCGGATCTAGAGAAGGAGCAGGGGTAACGTCCGTTACCCCTCAACTTTTTTGGTGTAGTGTATTTTTAGTGTATTTTTAATTTTTTACGTGTTTTGTATTGCGTTACCCGTGAAAATTATGTAACGTAACCCCTGAAATCTTGGTCTATATCTGCCACTGCAAACAAATAAATTATTAAATAGTTAATAAAACACACACATATCATAATTTGTTTAAAAAGTATACTAGTTAAAATCTCAATTTCTTTGTCTAGTTAACTAAATTCCTGGCATAGCTACAACTGCAGTTTTAAGATTCACATTCAGTTAAACTTGTGATAACTAAACTAATCTATTACATGATATGTGCATTTGAATGCATGTTTGTTAATCTCCACCTACCCCATCTTCAATCATTTATGTATTTTTAAGACTATCTAATACATCAATCCATCCATAGTGGTGGAGTGACTTTTGTTTCACCTATGTGATCAAAGGTTCAATTCCCACTTTCATCATTTATGGTTTGGTATCCGGGTGAAGATCGAATACGGGTGGCGGCGGTTCGAATCTGACGGGCAGCGAGGTTTTACCGAGTTCTATAACACTGTCGTGCCTTCGGGCGGGTGGGGCTCGGGTTTCCGCACATCGGGAGAAGGCGGGGGCTGCTGGAGGTCGAGTAGTCGATTCTTGGGCACGGCGCCCCGCAAGGGTGGTTGCCACACAGTTGTTCGCCGATAAAAAAAAAGTCTAATACATCAGTTAATTAGTTCAAGACTAAATCTAGTTATCACTTGCAATAAATTTACTATTTAAATCATGTTTATATTCTGAAAATTTTATAAAAAAAATAGTTATGATAACTTGATGGAGAACAAATACAACCCAACAATATTAGATTGCTATATGTTTTAGCATGTTACCAACCGGATTTAAATTTTTTTTTGAAGGGCAACTTTCAATAAAAAACCGCGACTATCTCCAAGATAGAGAAAGACGCAACAAGCAAACAAGCACTTACATTACATCAAAATTGAACCGATTCCAATCCTTCCACCCCACCCTATCATTTTTGCCTCTACTATTAAACCACAAGAAGCTAAGCGATTTAACGTCCGAAATAACTTGAGTAATGGATGGACTTTTTGCGTTAAATATCTTTTCGTTCCTTGATTTCCAAATTCGCCAACACGTAATGCTCAAAATGCCCATGATAATATCTTTCTTTTGTGTTGAATAACTCACTTGATCAACCACTACCGTAACATCTTGAAAAGAGAACAAAATAATCGGGGGAATTCGACACCAACGGGCAATCCCATTCCAAATCCCATGAGCGAAACAGCAAGCAGAGAACAAATGATCAATCGTCTCCTCTACTTCATCACACATCACACACTTAACATCACCGACTCCAATATTTCTTTTAAGAAGCGCCGTCTTCGTAGGGAGGCGATCTAACAAAGTACGCCACATAAATATGTTGCACTTAGCCGGGATCCAGCGACACCATTTAAAATTCATTGAATTAACCTGCTGGTTGCCATCATTACACCACTGTTTTGTATCTTTAACTGTCAAATCCTGCAGCAGCCGACTGTTCCATGTCCACGAGTCTGCATCAGAAGTTAACATCGTCCCCGATATCATCCGATTACACAATATGAGCTGTTGGACTTCCTGAACAGAATTGGGATACTGTTTCCAGTCCCAAGTCATCACCCCTGCAAAATCATTCCGACCCACTCGATCCGAAACAACGCACCACTTTCTTTTTTCTAGCCGAAACAGGTCAGGAAACAGAACCCTTAACGGCATCTGATCTGCCCACGGATCAATCCAGAACCTGATTTCCAACCCATTCCCAACCTTGCCTTGGATCAAGTTATTAAAACCCAACCCATTAACCATCAGCTTACTGCCACTCTTCACAATACTCGACCAAGCACCCCTTATATTCGTGTTAACAGGAAGATATTGAAAACGTCGTATAGACCCATGAATAGCGTCAACCACCCTACGCCACATAGCCGTAGGCTCCATTTTATATGATTTGGTTTCGTGTATGTCACGAATTGAAGTCAACGCTTTGTTTAATACCTCAAGCCATAATCACACCAACGTTGTTTTCTCGCATGCTTTAAGCCATTTCTTGTTTTTGACATGATTAACGTTAGCATCTATAATAAAAACATAATCATTGAACACATCAAAAGCAATTAGTTATCATCAAATAATTTATCAAAATCAAGAACTTTTGATCCGGCCACTGAGGCTTTGGCCCAGTGGTGTGGGAGTGAGGGTATACAAGGTGAGGTCAGGAGTTCGAATCCATCCACATGTGATAAGCGAGAATATTAGGTGAGGATGTAATTAGCCGTCAAAAAAAAAACTTTTGATCCAAACCAAATTTTTACACTTTGCTAGCCACATTGATCAACTACCTGATTTTCTAATATGATTTACTAATATTAACAAATCAATAGAAAATCATAAAAAAAAACGTCATTTCCATCAACTAAACTAAAAACATGTCAAGTGTCCATCTTCTTCGCCAAGTGGTGCACATCTTCTCTTCTTATGTGTCATGAGGCGCATGACTTCCGTCTTACATGCCAAAAGTAAAAGACGAATGACCTCCTTTCTTTTTACGTCAAGTGACCCAATCACAATCTGACACATGTACAATGTACACCGCGATCAAGTACACCTATGATTTACATTCGGAAGCCTTTTTCACCATAAAAATATGGACACGAGAACGAGTCGACATGAATTGACCCGTTACGAGTTAACTCACTACCCTCTAAAACGTCACTAAATAAAATCCGCTACGAAATCTTCAATCTCTCTTCAATTTGATCACTTCTAATCATGATCCAATCTTCTTCATCAATCCAATTAGGCAAACACAAAGGACTATCTTTAACTAACCACATTATCCTCTCCACCGGAGACTCGCCGGAAAACTCAACAACCTGTGTCGTCTCCGGCGAACTCTCCGGCACCTCAAAACATCCCCAAAAATCCTGATTCAACACACTAGTCGGCGAATTCTTCGCAAATTCGTCGCTTTTAACCACAAACGGATGTCGAATAAGCTCTTTAACCGTATACCTTTCTCTAGCATCTCTTCTCAAACAACAATCCAAAAAATCCTTACCTTCCGGCGACAACCACCTTGGAAACTCCGGCACCTCACCGGAATACCCAATTCGATACAAAGCCGAAATCGGGTCATCCAATTCGGGCCATGGGTTAAACCCGGTTGCCATTTCAATCACCACACATCCTAAAGCCCACACATCAGCTTCATACCCTTGTTCTTCACCTCTAACCACCTCAGGCGCCATAAAAACCGGTGTACCGGAAAATGCTCTGTTTCCTCTGTTTTTTAAAAATTTAGCACAACCAAAATCTCCAATTTTAACGCAATTTTCAGCCACCATAATATTCTGAGACTTAATATCACAATGAACAATATCATTCAAATGAAGATAATCCAATCCCATAAGAATTTGACGAGTGTACGATCGGATCAAGGGTTCATCAAGAACTTTGCTCTGTTTCTTGATCATGTCGGAAATTGATCCATTGGGAGCGTACTCCATGTGTAAATTGTACATGGGTATGTTTGTTTTGTAGCTAATGTCATAACCCTTGTAGGAAATTATGTATGGAGAGTTTAATTGGGAAAGAATGTGTTGTTCGTTTTGTAAGAAAACAGAGGAGGAGAGGGTGGTGGACTTGACGGCGAAGTGGTCGCCGGTGACGGTGGTGGTGGCGAGGTAGACGGTGGCGGTGGAGCCCCGGCCGATGACGGGACCCCTGGTCCACTCCATTTGTTGATATAGAGATTGAAGTGTGGTTTTGTTTCAGTTCAGTTGGGAAGTGTGCTTGTTTGTGTTTATATATACAAGTTACTTTATTTATTTGTGTTTTTTTTTTAAATTTTTAAAATATTTGTTTTGTTGTTAATAAATAAAAATAATAATATATTTTGGCTTAATTATCACGAGTAAATTACGTAGGCCGCTATTGTTTTTTTTTTTTTTTTTTTGTATCATAAAAGTTATATGGGTAGACGGTAGTTTTTCTTTTTGAAATTTATGGCATACAAACCATCATTTAATCGTTTGATTTAACAACTCAATCATTTTACCATAAGGCTGAATGGTATGGTTTCGGGATGAACTCGGTGTGCTGATTTGTCTTCTTCCCTCTTAAGGGAACACCGCCCCCCTCCATGAAAAATCGGTGACTTCGGTGATAATTGCCCTACCTCCCCGATTGATAATAATAATATTATATAAAATAATAAAAAAATGGAAGAGGAAGAAGGGGGAACGCTGTTTCCTTAGTTTAGGGGAGGGGGGAAAACGTGACGCTGATATAGAATTTGGGGGGAGTTAGGGAAGGTATACACCACACCATATAGCCTAAATAAAAGTATTATCGTCTCACCTAGACAACCAACATTAAATAATTTGGATTAACTTGATTTTTAAACTTAAGATGCTAGTTTAAATCTTTTAAGTTTGCTTGACATGTATCTGGTATCTATTATAATCTGTCTACTTACAAAGGGTATTGTAATATATCGTTTTCACAATTAAAGAGAATATCTTCATTTGTCTTACGAAGGAGAAAAATAATTTTTCGTATGCTTTTAGACTATGTGTTGTAAGGAGACCCTAGCAGGCAATTGTGTTTATTTTGTGTAATTATACTACAATTGTAAATAAACCTATACACATGATTATACTACCAAGTAGTGGCCAACATGCATCTTTACAGTTTTTTCAGTTTTGGTAATTTCAGGCTTTTTTTTTTTTTTTTTTTTTTTTTCACTAGTCTTGCAATCATCACTATTATTACTAAAAAAAGTTACAATACAATACTATAATAAATATCACATGTTAACTTATCTTGCAATTTAAAATTCTATCTTTTTGATATAGAAAATGTAGAGGACAGCGAGCCACGTCTCCATCGCTATATCACAATCATATAAACATATATATTGTGTGTATTTGAATGAGTAAGGAGGAGCTCCAGTAGACGATGGATGGGCGGTGATTACTTGGCTTCAAATAAAGCCAATCACGTGAGGACACGTGACAGCGACGGAACTCTTCTTTCTGGCTCCATTTCTTGCTTTGCACGCATTTCAACTGTCCATAGCCATAAATTATAACCTCATCTCATCCACTTTTGCTGTAAAAATTTTGTGTCACGTGCTTTGCTTGATTTATAAGATCATGAAATATACTTCCATAATTGTTAAATTAATATGTATATATACCATCCACCTGTGGAGTGATATGGAGGCTCAGTGATAGAAGACCCATGACTGAAAGGTCATGGGTTCGATTCTTGAGAGCGCCGGATTTTACTGATTATTTCATTGTCGTGTTTTCGGGCGGATGGATAGTCAGGTTTACCCCGGAACTGGTGAACTTGGTGAAACCAGAAACTCCCTTACACTTCTAGCTATTCCAGGGTTGAAGGAGTCTTGAATTTTGCCAAGTAGAAACTTCGAATGGAGCTCTTAGTGAATTTTGTTGGCCATTCAAAAAAAATATATGTATATATGGTTTATATAAAAATCGAGTATTAACCTACATTTAATTCGTAGTTAACCTCATACTAAACGTTAATTATTTTACCTCTTGTAATTTGATCAATCAATAACCATAGTTGATTCAATTAATTGTTGTGCCTTCAGGTGGGTGGATGGTCGTGTTTTTCTTGAAACTGATGGCTAGTGGGCTAGGGGCTCCGTCCGTCCGGGTTAGGCCGGCTAGGGCTCCACTTGACCATTGGGAGTCGCGTACGGAGTACCCGGCTTCTACTTAGTTGTACGTTTAAAAAAATAACCATAGCTGGTAGAATGATCAATTATATTGTTACTTTCCAGGTTTCGCCTCTTACAATACACAAGCTTCTAGATTTCATACCTTTTTTAAGGCTAACTTTATTAAAACAAACAAACAAATTAACCAACTCTGGAAAACGGAGCGGCGGAACAAACATGACTACATAATTAAAAATTTACATCAATTTCCCCAAGTCGAAGACTTGCTTTTAGATCTACTCCTAACCACAAAAAAAACCCCAAAGACTTTACATCTCCAATAATATCTTCAATACCGAGCTGCTTATTGGACAACTTCAAACCATTTCATACTTATTTTCATACACAACATTAAGGGTTTTTTTTTTTTTTTTTTTTTTTTTTTTTTTTTTTTTTTTTTTCTAAGTTGGAGCTATAGGTTATGGTTTTAGATTTTCGTTTAACAAAAGTCTTATTTTATTTTATTTGAAAAGGCGTTCTATTCTTTCTTATCTCAAATGCTTATAACGCTATATATATTTATATTTTTAATAACCCGCAAAACATTAGTTTTTGTGTGTTTTAAAACCTTCTTGTAACGAGTGACGCAACAACAAAAGCAAAAGTTAAATTACACTAAAATATAGTTGAAATAATAAGGTAATCGTAATAGACAGGTGAATAGAAAGTGAAAGTGACACAAACTTCACTTAACAGGCTACTAATTTGAATTTTATATAGATCACTAGATTATACCCCGGGAGCGTCCCGGGTTAAGAAATTTAATATGATACATCAATTTTACATAAGAAATAGACTGATGTATAACTCTAATATTAATATCTAACCTAAAACAAATTAACAATGTACAACTCCAATGCTAACACCTAACCTAAAAGAATGTAGAACTTTAATGTAACTCTAATATTAACATTTATCCTAAAGACTAAACAAATATACAACTCTAACATACTAATATTGATACGTAACTTAAAAAAACGTATAACTCTATTAACATATTCAGCTCTGGTTGAATTTTTTTTTTTCATATTTACTGATTTGAACATAATTAGTGACTTGCCTATACATGATTAATGATTTACCTGAACACTTTGTGTTTTTTTTCTTGTATGAACAAAACCCCACAAAAATTTTCTCCGTTTTGTATATAGCACTATGGTACTCGTTGGAAAGATAATAAAACGCTCGTTAATTTGGTGTAATTTTTTTCTTTAAAAAATCTCGTATATTAAAGATATTAACGTTTAAAAATTATGGGAGGAAAGATGAGGGTGAAAAATCCAATTTTGTTTTTAAATTATTTTTTTCCTAAAATATCTCAATGCCACATGGGATGACACATGGCACACTCAAGGAAGAGAATGCATCTATGAGTGCCATGTCATTAAAATGGCTTTGGTTTATTATATGTATAGATAGATAGATATGTTGCTTTTCACATATATCGTTATTTCCAAACTTAATCTCATACCCATAAAAAAACATAACAGTAAAACACAATAAAGTTTACTGATTTATAACATGTAAAGGAAATAAGTTACTAAATACTAGTAGCGTGCCCGTGCAATGCAGCGGGGAACACAACTACTTTTATGGGTATGCATTATTTGGTTTAATTCAGTTATTAGCCTCAACCAAAACCAAAGTCAACGGTTAAATAATCTTATTAGCTGATTGGTTAATTGGTTCGGTTTATTTGATTAGATTGCCGTTTTTCAGTCCGGTTAAGTTAATTTTGTTAATAACCAAAACTAGACTTTGACAAAAGTATAAGTCTACTAAAGCATGGGCTTAATGCCCCATCTTTTTTAGGCCCCATTCTATGATGTTAAAAAAAATTAACGTATGAAAAAATTATGGCCGTTTAAAAATCGTGAGGGTAATTTCCTTAAAACAAGGAAAACATGTAACTATTATTTTTCGTCTAATTCGGTTCGTTTTCGTTTCAGTTATTACTTAAATCTATCATATCATTTTTTATATAAAAAACTATACCAATACTATACTCAAATTAAAAAGAATAAAATACTCGTTTATATGGTGTAATAATATTAAGAAAATATTCACGCACGAAAAAAGTTACGGACGTTTAAAAATCATGAGGAGTTGGTTAAATTAAGGGTGTAAAAGTCTAATTACTATTTAAAAAACCAAAATTGAGTAAAGATGGAGGGACATGTATTATAATAAAGTTTAAGAGATCATTGGGAAATGTATTATAATAAAGTTTAGATGATTTAAATTCGTTTTCGTTTTTTTTCCTTTGTTTTCGTTTCGGTTATTGCTTAACCCTAACATATAATATTTTAAAAATTAAAAAACTATAAGAATACTGTACTCAAATTAAAGAGAATAAAATTCTGTTTTATACGGTGTAATAATATTAAGAAAATATTATCGTCTTAAAAAAGTTATGAACGTTTAAAAATCATGGGGGTAGTTGATTAAAATAAATGTGCAAAAATGTAATTGCTATTTAAATAAACAGAAATTGAGTAAAGTTGATGAGGCAAATATATAAGTATTGTATAAAACTATAATATAGTATAGATAGATAAGGGGGGAAACTGTAACTAATAAGTGGTATATCTGCAAGTTATGTTTGAAAAGACATAAATACCCTTAAAAAGTAGTTACTACATGCATTATGTGTTGTACTTTAGGCATTTATAATTGTATTACTTAAAAATTAAGAAGTACTTGTGAAATGCTTTATAAGATAGTATAGATAGACTTGAAAGTTTATACGGAAAACAAACAAATTTATCGTATCTATATATCTTATTATTTGATTATTTGAGAAAGCTACCTCGAGCTTGTACTCGGCTCAAAATAAATTTTACATGAGTCAAATAAGCTCGAGCTGAATTTGATGAGGCTTTAACGAGCTAATATGCGAGCAAGGTGTTCACAATAATCATTTTTATAATACACAACAAAACATCGTACAAACCTATGAATACCAATTTATCGATTGTGTAGGAGTTTTTGAACGTTTAAAAACCTAGCCGAATAAGTTTAAAGTTTTACAAGTGTAATGTTAGATGGTAGTTAGATGTAGAAAAATATCGTACGAAACAAAAAAAAATAATGTTTGACGAATGTTGACCATTCAGTAAATTAAACCAAAGGTGGAGTTGGTTGTGGTGGTGGTGGTGGTGGTGGTGCTAGTAATGGTGGTGGTTACTGTGATGAATGATGGTGTAGGTTAGGAATCTTATCCCCTCGATCATCTTTATAAAATAAAATGGAATGTTTAACCGGCAAGCAAATGCCAATCATCTAGAAAAGTAAAGGCACACCACACCCACATCATCATTAACCCTTTACACTCTTCCAACCTTTTTATTTATTGTCTCTAGGCTCGACTCGGACCCACTTTCTAATGGTCCATAGCCGCTTCATACTAGACATGTACAAATATGACTAGATTTTGAGCCTTGGTGTGGTCAAAAAAGGGTGGAGTTTGTCTTATTTTGAAAAATAATTAGTAGTACATAAGTTAGAATAATGCAAAAATGCAAATGAGAGCTAGAACAATGGAATAACAGAGAATTTGTATTATTAAAAAGCGTATGTAATACAATATGAGGAGTTACAATATATACTAAACAAAGGAGTATTTACAGGAGCCAATCAAGCTCTTTACAATTGTCATCTTTGACTAAGTAATAGAGGTAATAAAACTGTGATTTGATAGGAGAAAGTTATGGGATCCATATTATTTGGAAGAGGTATTTTCGGTATCCTTAATACTTACGTCCAATGTCATAGATCGATCACCAGAGATGTAAGATAAAATTGCTAAAAATTTGATCCATGGTTGATCTCTTGACCGAGGCTTAAGTTTTATAAATTAAGAATATGTTCACTCTGATACATTTTTCAAAAATCTCTTGTCAGTTGTTAATGTCGTCGACACCTATAGGACACATGTGGTGTTATAGGTGTCATATTAAGCTCAAAACTTTTATTTTCAGCCATTATATGTGTCATATAAGCTCACTTATATGACACGTATAGAACTTATATGCCACACAACACTATATGTATCATATATAGGGTCTCAATTTACTAAAATTGGGTGTTAGCTTTAACACATCCGTTTATAAAATAATTCAATAAGAAAGGTGGAAAGTATCTTCTTTGTGAAGTACTTTTGTAGATTCAACCAAGTAAAAGAAGAGACGGTTAACATGAGATAATGTCGTTCAAAAGAAAAAAGAAACTAAATGAGACAATAACCACATATACGGAAAGAAACAAAAGTTCTCTCTTTCTTGTAATAGAAGATATCTTACGGTTTAAGCAAATTCAACACCCACATTTGTTAGTCAAGTAACACTCTACTAAATTTTTTCTTCTCTCCCCATCTATGAGCTGATTGAGCGCTCTTTCTCTTTGACACAGAAAAGAACCTTTCTGCTTACCCCGCGTCCTTGCGCGCATATCATCATAGCCTAGAAAAAAAGTGCAAGGACATATTTTGAGTTCTTGCAACGAATAGAAAAGCCTATGAGAGGGTACCATTGAAAAAAATAAAGACTCAATATCCGTCCCAAATGTGTCAAGTTTCAAGTTTACTCACCTACAGGGGATTCTTTGGGCATGGGCGAGAACGATGACAACCCAAGGCCGGAGGCCCGAACTCCAGAAAGGCACATAATTTTAATTTTTTAAATTATTTGGTGTGGAAAACAATAACAAGAACCAAGATATATTAATTAGCCAATGACTTACATTTCAAAATGGAAAATTTGGGTTTGAGTCTCATTTCTACAATTTAATTTTTATATAACTGGTGATGGATCTTGAATTTTTAAATAGAGAGGGGAGGGGGAGCAAGTTTAAAGAAAGATAAAATATGGGGTGAGAATGGGGGCAAGTTTAATGAAAAAAAGTGTGGGGTGGGGATGGAGGCTCAGTAGATATAAAATTTTCAGTAAAATTTACACTGTGAAGCGAAAAAAATAGGAGAGGAGGTAGGGGTCAGCCCGACCTAGCCCAAAAAAGATCCGTCTATATAACAATTGCCATGTAGTAACTATGAAAACGTACTTTTATTTGGTTTATATTTTTACTAGGTTAGAGTCCCGTGTGTACACACGGTGCATCCCCAAGCCAAATGACAAAATAAAAACTAAGACAACAAAAAGTCTAAATTATAATTCCAATTCTTGTTCAAGTTTCAATTCGGTTTAAAATTTTCAATTCCAGTCGGAAATTTACAAACAATAAAAAATCATTTTGGTTAACACTTCAAAGTTGCCTAAACTCATGCAGTCATGCTTCCGGTGCCAACTTTAGCAAGATGGCTTTTGCTTTCAAATTCTTCGTGAATGTCCTGTTCATTCAAAATAGGAAAATGATAAATCTGCTATAAGCATGAAAACAACAAAGACAATTGATTGGATAGTTTATACAAGTAAAATATGACCATATATTAAATTTGACATTGTTTGTCTTGTCTTTTTATATATTAAATTTTGTCATGTATATTGTTTAAATTGGCAAATATCTAATATATATTTTGTTTTATAAAATTTAACCACAAATAGTTTATTGTATTTACTTTTAATATATAAAAGGCACTAATTTTTGGTAATTGAAAGTTAGAAACTTGAATTTCATATGGCCCCTCTTTTTTACTGGTTTCAGACGCAAAATGTTTTGAGATTTCTCAGTTACAACCATGCCTCCCGATTTCAGGTTAGATAGCCACTCCTACTATCATCTATTTAGGTATCCTCCCTTCATCTCTTTGCTTTAACTCTTGTACACTAACATTTTTTAAGGTGCCCCTTTAAGTAGGGTTCCTTCCAAATCATTAATTTGTCCTAATTAAGAACCCTAGAATTCCACTCATCCTCATCTAGGTTATGATACATCAATTGAGATAAAACGAATGATACCTAGATGTTTGGTGGAGTTAGATGAACCGATTAAGCCTTAATGCAGGAATGTTATCTTCGGATTAAGAAAGATTTAAGCTTGTTCTTGAGTTGAAGACATTAGTGTGTGTTTTTGGGTGTGGTGGTCGACATATCCATCTGATATGTCGACTTCTCTCTTTTTCCACCTAAAGCCCATCCATTAACTTCTACAATATGGCATATCTAGTCATCCGAGTTGTGATTTTCAAATTATGTATTATAGGGTTTGGTTTTAAGGAATGTACCAGGATTTATTTGATTTTAACGTAGGTCTTAATTCATGCAAAAACTTTAATGTTAAAAGAAATATTACCCTTGCGGTGTTACATCAATATAGCTACAAAGTAAATAGAACACCAAATCATCATTTTCCCTATGTAATTGGGGTTGATCCGATCTCCAGCTCCCTCTAAATAGACAAATTGATTTTCCCTATGTAATTAGTTGATCCAATCTCCAGCTCCCTCCAAATAGACGAATTGAATAAACTAGTATGTGAAGATATAGCTATTTTCGATTGCGGACCAGTTGATTTTCCATATGAAACAAGACAAAAAAAATACAAGGTATGTAATTACGTACCAATACATGAATACCCGATTACATAACATTACTTAATCATGTAATATGTATTGTATTCATAAACAAGCATAACATTACATGTTGTATGACATTACGTGATTATGTACCATTACGTAATTACCCATGGCTAAGAAGCCTTCGTATCCTTCACTTGGTTTTAGCCTATTGTACCCTAACCGGCCCCCTATATATATGTGTGTGTGTGCGCGCGCTTGTGTACTTTTTTGTTTCTTATATTGTTTATTTTTTGTAAAGAAAGTTTAAAAACAAACAATTAACAAGCCTGCTCGATTAGGCTCAAACTTTTTAAGCCGAGCTTGAGCCGACCTGGCTCGTACAAGTTTAGCTCGAGCTCAACCTGGCTCGGCTTGACTTGACACGATTACAAACCTAGCTTGATTACGTGAACCGATCATGTACCTATTTATATGCATCAAAATATAACGTTTAATGCATTATATAATCTTAACACTAGTAAAGTGCAATCCCTAAACATTTCTAATATATTTTGGGCTTTCAAACACCCAAAACATCAACTTCATATGTCTATTCATTATCTTGTTCAAAAACATCCCTCTTAACCTACCTTGAAGAATGCAACAACCAACCATACATTGAAACCCAAACCACCCCAACTACAAGGATTTGAGAAAACTCAAAAAATAAAAACATAAAATGTTTAACCAAACTTTAACTTATAATAATTATTTTTATAGCGTTTGAAATGATTATTCTTTTAATTTATTTGATATTTTTTTAATTCAAGTTTCTTATAAAAAAAAGTTTTATTATTATATTTTGATGCAATAAGTCAAAGTGTAGCTAAGTTTGGATTCCATTCTCTCATCTTTTATAAATAAAATGGAATGTTTTGACTGCAAACAAATGGCAGTCATTTGAAAAGGAATTGCACACCTTACACACATCATCATTCACCCTTTACACTCTTCAAACCTTTTTCTTGTCTCTTGGGTTGGACCCACTTTAACATGGTCCATATGTACCATAACCACCTTGCACTGGACATGGACAAAAAGACCAGGATTTTGAGGTTTTGTTTAGTGTGGTTAATGAACAGTTAAACATATGTTTAGTAATGATTCTTTTGGTTTAAAAAATGTACATTCTTGATATATGGTTTGACCAAATTTAGATATTTGTATAGGATTTTTTTCAAGATTACTTGTAAAGTAGTGTTACAGTGTATCTTAATTCGTGAGTACTAAAAAGGAAAAGTAAACCATAGCCACTTGACCGTTTTCGAAAAACATATGGCTTGGGTTTTGGTATTTGGAAATCCGATAATCTTGATTTGATGAGCTAACACTAAGAATTAAAAAAGTAATAATTTGGTTCAAACTCGTAAAGACAAGAAAAGAAAGGAAAAAGTTTAAATTCCTCAAATAGTCGTATGCCAAACACAATTTGGGAACATTCGTTTTGCTTTTAAGACAAAATCAAACTAGGTCGACCGATTCTCATCCTTATAAGTTAGGTTACGTTGACTAATAGTTTTTAAACTTTAAATGATTTTGAACTTTCTTTTAAACCAATAGAACCCTTACCAATAAACTTACTGGACCCCACCAAATTTTCAATACCTTACTAACCAACGAAGTCATGTAACTTGCAACTTTCGCTTAGCATGTGGTTTTAAAAGGTTATAGTATAAAACCAATGAAAACAAGATTCAAATCACCTCTTCTGTAGGGGAATCAATTGCTCACTAAAATTGTAACCAAATCGATTTTTAGCAAAACACCTTAGAATGGAATTCGTCATCACCGACTTTAACGCCCTAAATACAAATTATAGCTTAAATCGACGTATTTACATGTAAATAAAATGACCTTGTGATTTTAAAACTTACCAGTCATGAGTCACATAAAATTGTAATTTGCAATTCAAAAGAGGATAACGGCGTAGCTTGTTGCCTGCTTACCCACCATCTAAAATGTAACTTGTTTTGATAAGTAATGAATTTGGCAGGATTATTATTGTAATGGTAAAGAAACGGTGTAAAGGCTTTTGAGGTGACATTCATTTGCTTTTTGTAGGCATAACCCCCAAAAGCGTTGGCATAATTCGACACTTAGAAAAATGTCATGATAAATGTTGGGTTTTCATGTTAATCTGAACCATAGTTTGTCCGACCAATGTGTACTACTTTTGTTCTATCCGAGACGTGTTAACGTGTTTTTAGTATAAAGATAAGGATATGATTGCCATATTTTATGAATGTTTTATAGGCAAAAGCAAAAAGCCGAAAAGGTGTATATGAACACTAGGAACACACACTTTATTAAACTCTTCTAATACTTATCAAACTAGCTTTAAAAAAATCAAAACTCTCATAAAATTAATAAACATTCGTCATTTATTGGTATAGCCATTAAAAAAATTAAACTGGTTTTATCCTTCATTTTTGTTTCTTTTATTTCAAACGTATCACAGACTGGTTACTGTTAACTTAAATATATGTGTGTGTTGATTACTGTAAAAATATAATTTGGAACAAAATCTAGAAAGTATTAGTACGACCCTCACCGATTCGAGAACCAAGCTTCGCCACTGAATATATGAATGTGACTCACACGATGACAATTTAGTATTCAATAAAAATAGAAAACGATGAAATGATATTATTATATATATTAATTTAGAACAGTCGACACAACAATGTGAACGGATGGCAAAGCGGTAATTTCGTGTATGAACGAAGGGCAAAACGATAGTTTTGCCCTGTACGTACTAGTATGCATCAAATTTCATTGAGCCTTGCAAACTCACACACGCCGCGTACAAAAACACGATTTTACATAGGCATTGAAGGATCTCTAAAATATTTATTACAATTACGTCGAAAACCTTACAGAGTTGCAGATATCTTGTTTGGATAAGAATATGGAATCATGGGAAATCATGTTATTCATAACAATTGATAGGAAGAATTTTTGAAGAATCCCCCAATCTACACCAGAATTGTTTTGTTATTAGGATAAACATGATCGAAATGTGGTGCAAAATCACTTGTAAAATAGCATCCTTAAAGTGATATAATTATACATCATGATTCATGACATAGGCGGATTATTAGGCTTAAGGCTAGGCATCCACAAGAAGAATCATGTGTCTTTAACAACGATAATGCACTTGTAGAATTTAGTGAAACAAAACATGATTGATTAGTAAGGATATGAGACAACAAAACAGTCGCATTAATCAAAGATCCACAAAACCAATCACAAATGAAATGAAACAAAAATACATCGTTAAGTGTTGAATAGTAAAGCGTATTTTTGGGGCGTTTTTAAGCTTACATGAATGTAGAAAAGTGTTCACGAGGACAAACTTCCTCGAACAGGTTCCATAGAGGAGGGGGGGGGGGGGGGGGGGGGGGGTTAGAGAGGTAGCGTACGAGCACGTGTTTGACTTTGAGAGGGGCAGTCTTTGGACATGGGTGACGTGGATTCGATTTTAAGAGTATCCACTAAGAGCCTGAGATGCTCTTATTGTATCATTATAAAAAAAAAACCATGAAAACTAAGACAAGCCAGCAACAAATTATCACTTGCTTAACTTTTATTAGTTCAATAACTTTATAATCGTATTTATTATCTTAAATATCTAAAAAAAATATTTAAAAAAACACGTCACTGGGCAATCTGGAGCAAAAATAACAATGTAAAGCACTAAAGCCATAGTTTGTATACAATTTAAACCTAAACCAAGCAACCACAACCTTAAATAGAAACCAGGCTTAAGGTTTTATTGCTGGCTTGCTGCTGCTCTTGAATCAAGCAAAAGTCTATCAAGGAATTATTACAAAACACAAAATTTTATGATGAAATAAAAGACCATTAACTCATGCGAACCCGCTCTGTTTACCTATTCAAAAGTGAACCTGAAATAATTTGATCTTACCTTACGCAAAATTGTCATAACGTGACAATTTCTAATAATGTTGTCATTTGTAACTCTGTTGAGCCTCCCAAACCAGCTTATCCATAAATTGGCATTTTCTGTTGAATCCCCATCCAGGGTTGCTCTGCATTGTAAATATATTGTTATATCTTTTAGTTTTACACTCAGGCCCCATTAGTAACTGAATAAAACCCATATTGACTCATTTATTAGAAAAATGATCAATTTGGGTTATATTTTATTAATTAAACAAATGTAAATAAAATTCGCTAGAAGGGAACAGGTTAAACGGTTATCATCCAAGTGTCCGTATCCTCCTAAATTGTTTTATTCTGAACTTTTTATATCATTATTTAATGTATAATTCTTGTGATCGTATTATAATAGCGAAAAGTAATTTGGAAAATAGTCCAATTTGATAATTATTATTAAAATGTCCCTACAAGGTAATTTAAATAAGTAAACGGTTTTTGCCCCATTTTGGTAATCAATTATTTTTTAAGATAATATAAGCCAATTCTAGAAACTTTATCGTCAAAGTTAAGGCACAAATAAGCATAATTACCAAGTTTGACCATTTTGCATAGTAAGTTGCTATTCTATGATATTTGCCCCTATTTATCATATCAAATGTCTACAAAGTTAAAAAAGAAAGTGTTGACGGGTCAACCCAACCCATTGTGGCCAGTTACCCAACCTGCCCATATGGCCACCTATAATATCAAGTAATCAAACTTAGTTCACAACGGTAAAATTCAGTGATTTCAGTCACAATATAGAAAAAAAGCCTGACCTGTAGAGAAAGAACAGCTCGATCAGTAAAACGTTTTACAGACTGAGGTGCACTTGCGGGCAATGTTTTTGCAACTCTTTCAAGTTCCTCCCCTTGTTTTTTAGCAGTTGACCTGTTTGGTCCACTATAGTGATCTACGAGTTCTTTCATCATAGGGACTTGCTTCATTGTCTCTTCTACAACATCCTGAAAAAAAGAGTGGATTACAAAGAAAACTACTAAACAAACAAAGACCTCAGTTTTTTTCCAATCTGTATTTTGAGTTAATATACACTTATACGGTAGTTTAGCCAACTGAAAACTGACCATAACCTTGGCTATAAAAAGGTGGGACTCACCAATGCGATAGGTAGGGTCCAGAAATCCGAGGCGCAAGGAGAAGGCCCACACATCTCATATGCCAGGTGCATGATATTTATATAACTATGTATATACCTATGATGTCAAAAGCACACAAGGTGCGCGCCTAGGCACTGAAGCGCAGCCCAGTGCACCTTGTGCGCCGCGACTTGAAAGGCAAGATTTTAGCCGCTCAGACGCAGCACCAGGAGATTTTCCGGTTAAAATCTGGCCAACAGTGGTTAAAAACCCTAAATAAGGCTGGAATCAACCTATATAAGCCTAGAATCAATCTAAAACAGCCAAAAACTAGCCCTAAGCCCCTAAACAAGCCTAAAACATGTATAAAACCCCTAAAATGGTATTTTATAGTCTAGACTATGCGCCTAGCTTAAAAAAGCCCTCGCTTTTTTGAACGCCTAGGCGTTGGGCTCCATACTTTGGGGCTTGAGTGTGCCTATGCCTCCTGTGCACAAAATCTGCCCATGTGCAACACGCACTCCTAATGCGCATGCCTCAAGCATCTTTGACCTGTGCCTCATGTATATCTGTGACCTCAAACTGTCTGAAGCAATCCCCTTTTTGCTTGAGTGTGCCTCAGGCCTAGATGGGCTTTTAAACCAAGACCATAACTACAACAGGCAAGTCAGGTGACAACTTCGATTTATTTGGTTATAAGAGGATCGATCTGGGTTAATTGTAGGACAAGTTGCACGAAATAGAATACTGTTTTACATTCTTACTCTTGATTTTAGCAGCCAACTTTAGCGGAGGCAGAAAATAGAAGCCAACTTACAATTTATTAGTATTGATGTTAACAACCAACCTCAGTTTGATGTGAAAAACTAATAAATAATAAACAATTTACAATTTTGAAAAATGATCATATTTAAAATATAATTATAATCAACCCAAACCAAATGCCACGTGGAATAGAATGTCATGTCAGGTAATTTTTTAAAAATCAGCAAAAGGTGAATTGTTACCAGTTGAACACGTCACTCGTTGCTAGTTACTACAATAGGTAATAAAATAAAACTCCGTTGCTAAAATCAGCAATTTGCAACTTGATTTCTATTTTACGCCTTCTTTGACGTTCGTTACTAAAATCGGAAAAAAGTGTCCAGTTATCTTTCTATCTCAATCTGGGTTTTAAAAAGGGCGCCTGAGGTGCGCCTAGGTGCGAGGAACAACAAGGCGCTGCCTAGGCCGCCTCCGGGATCTGCGCTTAAACAATTTCCCAAAAGCGCAAGAAAAGCGCATTTTTTCACTTTTTTCTGGTTTTTTTGGCCCTGAGGCGAGCGCCTCTCGTACACCATGTGTTTTTATGCATAAAAATGTTGTACCATGGTGTTTTTGGCTTGTACATATAGGTAAAATCATATAAAAACCTTATTTATTTATAGCTATATTTTGGGTAAATGAAGCTAAAACCTATGGGATATATACGATACATATAAAAAATTATATAATTAGTGTGCGCTTCGGGTACGAAAAGCCCACCGCTTTTGCGCTTGGGGCTTAGTGCTTTGCGCGTTGCGCTTAGACCTCGTCGCTTTTGTGCGCCTAGCGGTTTTTAAAACCAAGATCTCAATGCTGTTTAGTTTAACCCAACATTTATCTTAAATGGGTCAAATGTCATAACTCATAATAAGGGTTACTAAAAAGGGTAAAGTCAAAGTCACCCAAAAGTGTACCTATAATGCAAGACCTCCAAAATTTCTTTATTGGTATATTTACAATGTTATGTAATATGGTTTTTGTAATCATATTTAACACAATATTTAACTCTAAAATTTCTTTTAAATGAAAATAGAACGTCAAGAATCAACCCAGACCAAGTCCAATTTTACCCGATACTCAACCCGCCTGACCAGCCCAATACTACAACAGTACAGCCTCTAAGTTGAAATTCTGCAACGTTTGTCCAAAAGTGTACAAATGAAACCATAATTGAACACTAACCTAAACAAATATTAGAAGATTAAGGCTTGTTTTCAAGTAGTCAAAATTGACTTAGGATGTTGACTAAACACTAACCTGCCATTCTTTTTCAGTTTGAATATTTTCATAAGCCATTAAAAATGGCTTCATTTTCTCAAGTGCATCTTGAAGAGCTATGGGTGGTTTCTCATCAATGTCAGGGTTAGAATCAAACTCAGCCATCAAATATTCTGGTTCACACTCCAACTGCAGGCATAATCAAATACGCAAGTTAGTCTTTTGCATACAAAATGAGACAAAGTCATCTTTTAATGACTAGAACGTCCAAAAAAAAACTAGGACTAAAACGGGACAAGAAAAGTATGCTGGTATTTAAGAAAAAATAAACCCTTATTGCAAATCATATGAATATGATTTGTAGATCATATTTCACACACTAATAAAGGGCCTTAGGTCAACCCTCCCCGTTTCAACCTTACCAAAAAACATGTTTTGACCCAAACCCATTTTGACACGTCACACCTGCCCGACCAAGATCATAAAAAAGTCAATACCAAAAGATTGGTATCCATTGCATCAACATAAGCGTCTTCTTCAGGTGAAGGTAAAGCGTTTTCACCAGCTTCTTCAAATGCTTCAACCAAAAGGTCCATTTTTTCGTCCCCGAGATATTTTCTCATCTTCTCCTCATTAGCTTTATCAGCCTCAGTTTCTTTCTCATCTTCTTCATCATCGTTGTCATCACGATTTGACATCTGCCTACCCATACCTCTACCCCTGCCTCGCCCCCTCCCCCTATCACTAAAACGGCCTCGGTTCCCTCTGCCCCCACTGTCACCTCTTTCCGCCATTCTATATCCTCCTTGGGCCCAACCACCAACACCATCGCTATCCCTTGAAAGGACACTCTTTGCCTTGTTTACCGCCTCCTCTCTGCTCATCTTAGGGGACGGGGACCGAGGTTCTGCAGGCCGAGTTTCTTGGCCCAAAGGTTGTCTAGGTCTTATATGGCGGTTAACTTCTTTAACCTTCTCACTAGCTTCGTGTGGCATTGCTGATGTGGGCCGTCCACGACCCGCACCAGAGAGAACTGACAAAATGCTTGAAGGGAGGGTACTTTTTTCTTGGTTCCCAGATTGATCTTGAGTTGGTGCTTTTGGTGGTAAACCTAATTCTCCTTCCTTGCGAAAGAATATCGGTGTCCTAGGTTTTACATTTTCCTCAACCTGAGGAGGTGGTGGTACAGTGCCACCACCACGACCACGGCCTGCTACGGTACCACTACCGCCACTTGGCGGATCGGAAGAAGAAAATCGAGGAATATTTGGAGGAGGTGGGAGGGGTTTGCCTCGACCATGACCAAGTGGGGCCCGGAAAGATGTCTCATCATCAGCACTTGTTGTCTCACTCTCGCTAGTTCTAGAGTCTACGAAACTGAATTTAGGGAAATCAGAGCCCCGGCCCCGACCTCTACCTCCACCGCCACCGCCACCACTATTTCCAGCATGTGTAGAAAAATCAAATGGTGAGGACAAGAGAAGGGCTTTTCTACTGGTGTGTCCAATAGCAGGGTGTGAAAGTTTTCCCAAGCTCCGTCTCATGGTTGATTAGTTGCAGAATCTGGAACAATTTCAAGATACAGAATTAACACAAATGAAACTGAAAAAAAAATTGATAAATAGAAACATGGCTCATAAACCAAAATATCATGCTTCTCGAATTGTTAAAATCAAATAAATCAAAGTCACAGGTTAGTAGAAAATTTATCACAATGGTCATGAAACTAAAATATGAAAATTAATCATTCAAAGAACCTTAAAACAAACACTCCTTGATTTGCAAATAACTACCCACGTGATTGCTTTTCTTTTCCCATCAGAAACTAAAGTAAATAAGTAACTCAGCTAAGATAAATCACATACATTCAATAATAGAAAAGACAATATATAAGATAACCAAGAAAGAGGAAACAGAACCCTAACCTAGACATGATCCAAAACTATAAATATGCATATGACCTATAATTTTTTTTTTTTTTTTTTTAATAAAAAAACTCATTTTCATTCTAGGACAAAGAAAATTACATTAAGATAGCGGGCAGGCGGGCAACAAGTTGCGCCGCCACCCCTTTCTGAATAGCAAATCCTAATCTACTAAAAACATAACCATGTCCACCCGGAGCCGAGACACTACTGTGAATAACCCGCTGGACCCTGGTCAGGAAACGGGTAGCCTCCGGTGCCAATGAGCCAAAGGTATAAAAAATAACTGATTCAAATCCTATAAATGATTCAAAATAACTCTTTATCGGAATTAGAGATCCGTATGCGGTATGCATATAATCCAACTTAATATTACATAGAGATGCATTTAGCTATTTGTTATGCACTTATGATATGAAAAGTAAAACTATAAGATGAACTTAGTACAAGTGATGGATACATAATGTCCTTCACATGAGTTGTCTCATTCTTTCTAACCGATTTATAAAAAATGGATACCGAACTGATAATGTATCGTGTACAGTGTACTTCGATGACCTTAAGCCATTCAATTAACGTCCTCAAAATTTACTTTCTAACTTCTGTGTCTAGTATTCTTTGTTTACATCGATATTTTACATATTACAAAACAAGCATTTTACTTAACAGCACACTTAATATAGCATTTGCAGCAACTAATAATCGACGGAATACGATACGAATTGCTGTCACGTGCGTGTTTAGAGTCATCCGAATCACTACATTGCCTATGCAAATATGCACTCCATTAATCTTGAATGTAAATGAGGGAAATTTCGTGAATAATAAGGCGTAAACGTTAACCCTTTTCACTATACAAGTGTCCGATAAGCCCCAATAACAAAAATACTTTGTGTACTCATTGAGGCATTTCATCGAACACTTGGTGCTCATATGACAAAATGGTAAAACTGGAACAACCCAGTTTACGCCCATCATTACATTAGCTTATAAAACAATAATCAAACAAGGGTTTGATTTTTTTTTTCTAGGGCATGAATATATCATATCGAATGGGCTACAGTTATACATGTAGAAGTGTAATAAAACTAATAGGGTTTGCAATAACTTATCAAGAAACAGCAAAAACACATAGAAATCAAACAATGAAGCTTACTATGTAAAGAAATCAAAACATGTGTCTAAAAACCTTTGATTGAAGTCACAGACGTCGCTTCCTTTGTGTAGTGATCTGCTGAAAGATAGGTTTTATGTAGGGGTTGATCTTGCCACTTTTTATTTTAGGAAAAAAATAGCATTGTCACACTTATGCCCCTCTAGAATCATTTTGCAACACTTTAGTGTCTTAAATTTTCATTCATTCTACATAATGACCTAACTTTTTTTACGGTAAGAAACGACGTGTTAACCGTTATGGTCAGGATCGACTACTCGACCATCGCCACCCCCTTGGCTTTCTTAGATGCGTGGAAAACCGGCCTCCACCCGCCCGAAGGCACACCAGTGAAATAATCGGTATACCTCGCCTCCCGTCTGAGTCGAACCGGCGCCACCCGTATTTGCTCGTCACCTGGATGTCACTCCATCACAAGGGTGGGGCACATAATGACCAATTTATTGTATTAATAGTTATTTTAAACAGCTAACTCAAACGTTCACTAATTCTATTATTAAATATATTTCTTTTGTTTATTCATCGTGACAACGGGCGCTGTGGCCAAGGTCAACTACTCAAACGTTCACTAATTCTATTATTAAATGTACTTCTTTTGTTTATTCATCGTGAGAACGGGCGCTGTGGCCAAGGTCAACTACTCAAACGTTCACTAATTCTATTATTAAATATATTTCTTTTGTTTATTCATCCTAACAACGGGCGTTGTGGCCAAGGTCAACTACTCGACCTCTACCAACCCCTTGGCTCTCACAGATGCGCAGAAACTCGACCTCCACCTAGAGATGTACAAACCGGTTTTTTTTTCTCAAACCGGTCCGGTTTTTAACCCGAACCGGTTCTTGGTGTTGAAGGTGATACTGGTTTTTTTCTAAAACTGGTCCGGTTTTAGAACCGGTTTTCAGGACCCAAAACCCCCGTTTTCCAAACCGATTAGGACCGGTTCCAAAACCGGTTTTTTTTTTGCCAAACCGGTCATCCAAAATCCAAATACATTGCCTAAATCGGTTTTTTTCCTCAAAAACCGGTTTTTTTCCCAAACCGGTTTGTTCCTAAAACCGGTTTTCAACCCGGTCTAATCTCCAAAACCTATAACCTATACAGAACCGGTGACTCGGGTCGGTTTGGGACCGGTTTGAACAAAAACCGGTTTTTGTCTAACCGGTTTTCCGGTTCGGTTTTCAAAACCGTTTTTTTTGTACACGTCTACCTCCACCCGCCCAGAGGCACGACAGTGGAATAATCGGTAATACCTCGATTCCCATGAAACTCGACCTCCACCCGCCCAGAGGAACAACGGTGGAATAATTGGTAATACCTCGATTCCCATCCAAGTCAAACCGGGGCACCCCGTATTCGCTCTTCACCTAGATGCCACTCCACCGCAAGAGTGGAGACATGCATTAATATACTTAACCGCAAAAATCATCAACCTTGCACATATACAATACTCGTAACTTACGTATAGAACCACAAGAGTGAAATAATGAATCATCACTTAACATATTTTGAGAATGAACATGCTTTGTCTTACTAATAAAAAGAAAAAAGTTTTCAAAATCGTTAATTCTACATCTCAATAAACTTACTACTAATTTAATAAACATTGGTGTAAAGTACAATATGAATCACGTGCGTTTAGATGGGAGGTCTCATATTCTAACCTGGGCAAAGGGTATAGTTTAGGATTATTGGTATATAAGTAAAGCATGAATAGCATTTGTCGTTAAAAATGAACATTGATTCTCGCATATATGTACATGTGTTTATATACTTGCACATGCATGTAAAATGCGAAACACCATGAGTAAGCTTGAAGCGGGTTTTTAAATATAATTGTTTCCACAAAGTAAACTCAATAATGTACTTCGTAATAAATAGTTTATACATAAACCAATGAAATGCATGCTATTATGGTATCTCCAAATGTACTGATATTTATGATAACCAAACCATGGCAAAAACCACAAGTGAAACTCCGTAACATTGTAGTTTCGAACACACACATAAAGTACTCATGAACTAATATGTTAAATCACAATTACAAAGTACGCTTTACAAATCACCAACAACATGAGCTTACCGGTTGACTATAATATAAAGACGATGACGATAAACATTGTATACTATATAGGTGTAAAACCACCAAACGTATAATTTTATATGAGACTAGAATACAAGATATTGACGATAAACATCAATATATAAATACCCTTCTCACATAAACTTGAAAACAAGCATTCTTGATATTGTGGTTTTTTATTTACTTTTAGATAATACAACATTTTTAAGAACATGAGAAAAAAATAAATAAATAACATACTATTATTATAACTCTAAAATACTATAGTTATTGCTATATAATAACAAGTATATTATTATTTGATAACATGATATTACAAAGGTGTCGAGTATATATATACTATTAATAATATCCTTATTACGGGTACCCTGATCTTCGTCTTCTTTCCCAACCGCAGTCTGCAATAAACCACAAAATAATATAATAATAATAATAATAATAATAATAATAATCGGAAAATGCAGTCTGCCGAGCAATTGGTACTCGATCTCAGCAATCCCGATCTTCGAGAAAACGCTCTTCTTGAACTCTCTAAAGTATGCATACTTTCTTCACTTTATTTCTGATGGATAATAATACTTAAATCATTTCATTCAGTTTTTTTTTTTTTTTAAAGATTATGTAATTTAATTTGTGGGTTTTCTTTTTTACGTATCTGGGTTTGATCAGTTGCCTTTCTTTTCAATTGGGTTTTGATTAATATACATAAAGATTAGGTCTTTTGATTATAAAGATTCTTTTGTTATTTGTTTTTATGTATTTTTACAAGGAATTAGTTGGGATTCTTCTTTTGGGTTAATTGATGCATTTATTTGGTTAATTTTGTTTGTTGTTTAGAAAAGGGAACTGTTTCAAGATTTGGCTCCACTACTGTGGAATTCCTTTGGTACCATTGCAGCTCTGTTACAGGTACTCTATTTATTATTATGTGCAGTGTAGATGTTTATGGAATAGAAGAATATGTTCTTATTTTTGTGTTAGTTTATGTAAATAGCAAGGCTCATCTTCATACGCAATCAGTAGTTGTGACATGTTTTTTTTTTTAATTTTTAAAAAAGAGGTTGTAGTAAATAAACAAATGGTTTAAAGGAAGAAGAAGAAGAATGTAATGTAGTTTGGTGAAAATCTTGTTGAAGGGACATGGTTTTTAGCAATAGTTTTAACTTCCGGTCTTTAGCCAACACAAAGTGTGTTTTTGCTGCTTTGAGCCGAGGGTCTCCTTGGAAGCAGCCTCTCTGCCCATACGGGTAGGGGCAAGGTTTGTCTACATCCCACCCTCCCAGACCCTACGAAGTACGAATAGCTTTGCCATTTGTGGGATCTACTAGGTATGATTGTTGTTGTTGTAAAGTGTGTTTTTGCAGTATCTTTTTTCCGTGGTTGTAAAAATAGCTAGGCGCTAGTCGGCAGATGGGGGTACCGGCCAACGATTAATCAGGATTAATCGGATTGGGATTTTTATATGTAATTTTCAGTTCTTTTTCATACACACACACACACACGCACATTTTTATAGGCGAGTATTTTAAGTAAACATGTTTTAACCCCTTCTCAACCCATTTTTTTTTTTAAAATCACTAGAATCTACGTGGAAACTGGCTAGAATGTACAGGTTTTATCCGGAATTGTCGATTTTTGGCCGGACGACTAAGTCCAATTAGGGCCGATTAGAGACGATTAGGGCCGACTTCCGATCAACGATTAATCACTCGCTGATTGGCCGACTGGTGATTAATCACAGATTCACAGACTAGTCCCGACTTTTACAACACTGCTTTTTTAGGAAGATTCCTGTCTTATGGGAGTAGAAAATCTATCCTGCTTAACCTTATTCTGTTTATCCATGTTTGTTTTAGTTGTTTGTAGTTTTTCGAATTGTGCCGACTGTTGGGGATTTTTTATTTCCATCATTGACAAAACCATATAGATTTTTCTTATCTGAAGTCAACTTAAGTTCTATTGTCATTGCGTTGATACGTGGTTTCATTTTTTCTTTGTATCTGGTTGTCGCTTTTATAATCTACATAATCTTTTTTTTTTTTTGTAAGTATTTATATAAGAACTGATGTCACGTATTGCGTACTTGCAGGAAATAGTTTCAATATACCCCTTTCTGTCACCGCCCAATTTGACACCAGCTCAATCAAACAGAGTCTGCAATGCACTTGCGCTTCTTCAGGTCCAACTTCTGAAATAACTTCCAAAACCGTTATATTGCATTTTTAGACGTTTATATATTGATCATCTTGATTGCATGATAAATACGATAGATGTGTTATTTTGTTCTTGTATGATGGTAAAAGTTGTTTTATTATGTGAAGATATTCTATCACCATTCAGCTATCCAGTTAATGGCCATACTCATTTGATGAGTCATATCTAGTTAATTGTTCACCTTTATGAAGCACACATAGCAACTTATTTACGCAGTTTGTTGTTATTATATTGATAATGGAATGTGCAATCTTCACTTGTTCTTTCCACTCTTATTTGGTTGTTTCCTTATCGCAATTTATGGACATGCATTTGGAAAACTAATGGCTCGAGGTCGTTTTTAAAAAGTAGCTTTTACGTTTGCTTTTATCTCAAATGCCATGTCAGTTTTTAAATAGCTTATTCATTTGTTTTTTTTTTTAAATAATTATGATCTTTTATTCGGCCTGATCGTTAACTGATAGAGTAAAGTTATTTTCTTTATTTTTTGCAGTGTGTGGCTTCACATCCAGACACACGAATGCTGTTCTTGAATGGTAACTTCTACGTTATTATAATTTATGAATTAAATGTGAGTTGTTAAAGTTTAGGGTTTTATATCATTTATTACATTATATTGCTACCACCTAATATAGTTAGGATTCCAGAATTCTAGATATGGATATAAATTATCTTTTACTATATCATTGCAAAGTGATAAATAAATTATATTTTTTTCTCATCATTATCACCCGCATTCAGTGTTGTAAAAGGCGGGCTAGGCGGTCGCCTAGGCGCCGCCTAGTCGCTAGTCGGCCACCCGTATCGGAATAAGCCCCTAGTCAGAGATCTAGGCGTTTTGGGCATTAGGCGGGTCCTAGGCGGTGGTTTTTTTAATTAATTTATTTATTTTAAATTTCTAAGTATTTCTTAGCATTATGTGCTAAGTATTATGTGTATATATCTTAACATATTTTCAAAAAACACCTAAATTTGTGTGTGTATATATATAAAATACGTATAAAAATACCAAAAACGCCTAATTCCGCTTAGTCCCTAGGCTAGACCTCACTGCCTGCCTAGCGTCTAGCGCCTTCTACTACCTTGCCCACATTAGAAAAAAAATATACGAGTTGCAAGTGTAAATGGAAGAAGCTGATATCATATTAAAATCTGTCTTTTCATTAAAAAAATATGAGCTTCTTCTTTTATTACTAACTCTTTACAGAATAGAAACTTAAACGGCTCCTAATTTACCGTAGTTTTCTATTTCTTCTAGAAAAAACTTCTATCTCTGAAGGAATTCATATATTTTTGTACGCTGTACTCAAATTATGTAATATATTGCATACCAAAATAACTTATTGAATACGCTCTTGTCTGCAGCTCATATCCCTTTATATTTATACCCTTTTCTCAACACAACAAGCAAATCAAGGCCATTTGAATATCTGAGGCTTACTAGCTTAGGTGTCATTGGTGCCCTAGTGAAGGTGATTTATCTTCTTTTTTTTTTTTTTGCTATTATTTTTCATGTCAACATGCTACTTTTGTTAATTTTTTCCCATTTCAGCAATACAAAATAAAATTTATGAAGTGTTTTAAGATGAAACTTTGTTTTTTATCTGCCAGGTTGATGACACAGAAGTTATTAGTTTTCTGCTCTCAACAGAAATAATTCCTCTGTGCCTGCGCACGATGGAAATGGGCAGCGAATTGTCGAAAACAGTTAGTTTTAGCTTTTACTTTTTCTTTTTCTCGTATACTGAAATATTGGCCCCGTACTATATCCTCTCTGCATCAACTATCTAACCTGATATGGCAAGATGGATTGGTGGTGGGGTCGGTAACGGTTCAAAACAGGTTCAGGTTGAAACAAGTTTTTTCTATAAGGTTTGAATACAAACAAGCTGCGTTGACCTGCACAACTATCTATTGACCTTTTCATGAATAATGAATGTGTTGAGCACGATTATATAAACAATGTTATTATTATGATAAAAAAACGTCATTCAGCAACTTTCAAGTTTCAACCCTTTTTTATTGATTTGACTCATTCATCTCTTAGTTAAATTTCTTTTTTTGACCCTTTGAGATAAAATCACGACCCAAATAGACCGACTTACAAGTAAATGGATCAAAATTACGTTCGGCTTTTCTAGAAGTCTGATCAAAGCTTTGTTTTTTATAGGTTGCCACATTTATAGTTCAAAAGATCTTGCTGGACGATGTTGGATTGGACTACATTTGCACAACCGCAGAACGATTTTTTGCAGTGGGTAGGGTTTTGGGAAATATGGTTGCTGCGCTTGCTGAACAACCGTCTTCACGTCTTTTGAAACACATCATCCGATGTTACCTTCGTTTGTCTGATAATCCTAGGTTAGTTGATACATTTACCATCACTCATGAAAAAAACACACATCTCATGTTACATAATGTTATACATTATATGATATAAACATGACAACATTTGAATATTACAGGGCATGTGATGCTTTGAGGAGTTGTCTTCCAGATATGCTACGAGATGCTACTTTTAGCAGTTGCCTTCGTGTAAGCATTCTGTCTTATGTATACTGTAGTTACCAGACCTCTTAAGTACATTGCTATTCTATAAGCTTAGCCCTAAATATAATTAGGAAATGTACTATTAGAAATATTGTAAAAGAACAGGTGAGTTGCCTTAACGGGTCAAATGGTGATTAGGCGTAAATGCGTGGTTAACTTGATTCGTTGAACATTTCGTGTTTTCTACTAAAATATAATTATAATTATAATTTTGTTTATTAACATAGTAAGATTATTTCTTCCAAATAAAGACGATTTAGGCCATTGTAACCATTGAATATGTACTTTAGGTGACTTTTGATCTTTTTCATTACTGGCTAATTTTCTTCTTTTGACATGCTATGAACAAAAAATAACTTTTATCATCCAGTTTTCGTTAGAATTGTTTAAAATTGCTACCTCTAATAAAAATGATTTGAGGTTTTTTTTTTTTTTTTTTTTTTTTTTTTTCAAAAAAACGATATAAGAGGTTTTAAACATTAAACACACTTCATTTGACTTTTGACTCACCAATTTTGGCTTGTTTATGCTAATTTTCTGTTTTTGACTCATTATCAATAACTGGATTCCGTAATGGTTTGAAATTGCCACCTTTAGTGAATTAAAATTTTGTTTAATAAAACGATTTAAGAGGCTGTAAACATTGAATATACTTTGGGCGACCTTTAACTTATTTGACCCGTTTCATTTTGCACATGCTTTCAAACCTTATACATTTGGTTTCTAATATATTCGATTTATATAATAGGAGGATCCGACAACAAGAAGGTGGCTTCAACAGTTGGTTCACAACGTTCAAGGGCCTCGGGTTGCTCTTCAGGGAGGTGGGGCATTTGAGCACATGCTGGTTAACTGAATACCAAGTTCCAACAAACGGTTTAACCAAAAGAAGTTCTTCCTATAATTATTAGTAGACTCGTGTTTGTTTTAAAAATGTGTCGGTTATGTGTTAACTTGTTTATATTCTAGCTAGCGTACTTCGTCTGTTAACCTAGTAACGGTTGGGTTCTGCAGTCAGTGTCATGTGTATATGAAGTTGCTTAAGCGTCGTCAATGTTTTATCGTCAAAATTTAGGGGGGTTCGTTTGTCTTTTATAAGTCCCTCTTGATCGAGTTAATTTGACTATAGCCAAACAAACAGTTGATGATCAAATGATCAACCACACGAGACATCAAAAACATTAGACCAAATGGAGTGGGGGCGTTGAACGGGGAGGGCAAGTCCCTACACGCTACGCACGCCACACCTTTTCACCATGTCATTTCCCCTTCAAGAAATGGTAACAATTTAAGTTAATTAATCAATAACATATAGAAAATTTGGGAAAAGCACAAAAGCTGTACGTATAATATTTTTAGTATGCCTTTCACTCTCACTGTTGCAAAAATCGGCCTAGGTGGCGCCTAGGCGTGAGGCGGTGAAGAAAATTAGAATTAGACCCTAGTCAGAGATCTAGGCGTTTTGGCCATTAGGCGGGCCTAGGCGGTGATTTTTTTTATTAAATTTCTAAGTATTTCTAAGTATTTTTTAGTATTATGTGTATATATCTAAGTGTTTCTAAGTATTATGTGTATATATGTTAACATATTTTCAAAAAACACCTAAATTTGTGTGTATATATAAAATACCAAAACGCCTAATTCCGCCTAGTCCCGACTAGTCCCTAGGCTGGACCTCACCGCCCGCTTAGCGCCCAACTTTGTTCACTCTTTAAAATATTAGAAAAATAAAAATAATACATAATTATGCGTGTATTTTTTAATTTTTATGTTATAAATATTTGTAAAAAAAAAATAAAATAACGAGTCAATTCGATTTGGCTCGAGTTGGCTTGAACTTTTTACAATCCGAGCTCGACTTTTTAGCTCGATAAAATAAACTAGGCGAGCCAATTTGATTTTTTTAAGTTTGGGCTCGAGCTCAACCTGGCTCAGTTTGATTGCACCCCCTAGTTAAGATACATCCGGCCCATATTGTTACATTCCCGCTATATAAGGGTGTTAAGAAATTTTCTAATTAATCAAATTGAATTTGTGAATTTTTATTTTTACCTGAATTAATTTTCGATTAAGATTCACTTTCGATTCGTATTTGAATCTCGAATTCAAATAAATTCAACATAAATATTAAATTGTTTTACTTCTAGTTTTTAAACTACTACAAACATAATATTTTTAACATATAAAATACCAATCTACAAACTTAATAACATGTATGTTGGGTACAGAAATGGTATAAGTAGTAGGTACCATGACATTGACATTTTAAGATTTTGTGAGGTATAATGTAAAATACAAGTTGTAGTAAGAACTATTAGCTTTTAGGGTTTGAGTCAAATTTAAAAGTTTTTTCAATGTGTGTATATTAATGTGTGTATATATATTAAAAAATATATACGTATATTTTGCATTCTAATTGCAAATTGAATCAAATTTAAAAACATTGATTCGTATACGTTTTATTGGACTCAAATTCGATTTTTTGATAGTCGAATGGAATATTTGATAATCAAATTGAACTGAGTCGAATTTTGAATTTTTCAAATACAAATCGAATCTTGAACACCACTACCGGCCTGCCGCTATACAAAACATGTCCAATGCATAAGACGATGTAGCTTAAACCAGTTGTTAAACTACATGAATATATTTGTAAAAAAATTAAAATAACTAGGTATCTAACACGAGACATTTTGCGTATCTACTACTTTATCTCGATGTATCTTATCTTAAAAGTAGAGAATTTTGGCCTCATAAAACTTTTGTAGTTCGAAGTACGGACAAAAAAAATCTTCACATATTTGTGGGACAGATTTCTATTTGTAATACTAATATAAATGGTAAGTAATATATTTCATACTACTGGGTGGTGGACATGGAATATGCCTAGAATATATTAATTGGTCCACATTACAAATATATGTACCAAGAAAATTCAAAAGGGTCCTATGGCCCAAAACTAGAATAAAAACTATCCACGAAATATGAAGAAGTGGCTCCGCAACCAATTTATGACCAAGTTTAATTAATGACGCACTAAAAGTTATGTATATATTTTAAAATAAAAAAAAAATCTATAAAATTCCATTTTTGGACACTACAAGTCTTTTCATAGAATTTTTTTAGGAGAAAGAGGAAGGAAGAAAGTAATTGTTCTATAATTTTTTTTTTTCAATCTAACATCTTTCTTTTATTAAAACAAAATACGAAAATTACATCATAATAGAAGGTAGACGAGCAATAAGTTACATCATAATATATTTTGTAGTAAAAAAAAAAATATATGTGTTGGTGAATATTTTGAGTTTATAACCAATTTCAAAAGTCAAAACACATAAATTTTATTTAGAAAAAGTAGAATATATTGCATGTAGTATTTGACATGCTATTTTGTGGTCGACAACATGCCTAGTATATAATTTTATTAACAAGCAAATGTATGGAGACTGGAGAGCCATATAAACTTTTGTTTATTATTCCAGTTGTCATAGGTTTATGTTTACACATGATTATCCTTCTCGTACGCATACGATGGATATACGGTTCATTGTCTAAGTTATGTGTGTTCATTAGAAAACGACAATTTACATTAAGATAACAGGTAGACGGGCAATAAGTTGTGTCGTCACCGAATAACGAAACTTAACCTACTAAAAACGAACCATTGGCCCAGCCGCCCAGGGGGTCGAAAGATTGTTGTGAATGATCCGTTTGACTCTGTCAAGGAACCAAACAACTTCTGGGGCCAGAGAGCCAAAAATATCAAAGGCTAAGGGCACAAAGCATGTTATTATCATCGCAAGCTTTAGCATGCTTTCAACATCGTTTGCCCTGCCACAAACCCATTATCTCGAAACCTAAGGAGGGGAAATACACCCGTGAGGTTCACATCTATGGGCGTAAAGTAGACCTTCCCTCCGTTGGGTCCGTCAGAAAATCAACCGGTCCTCCTTTTTTGCTGATAACCCGGCTCACCTGAGAGTATCCTATAAGGCATTCCGAACCAGATCATGGCGATACTTGAAACTCGACAACTCCTTGCAATGGACCGCATGTTCCCCATATTTATATAAGTAAGCCTTATGACAAACCGGACAATGTTCGTCATCTGGGAACATGGGAATTATCAATCGGTATTTAAGAACCACTCTATACTCCACTACAGATATGCGTTGCCCCAATCCTTCGATATGAATAACAGTCAGTAAATCCTAGACATGGGGTCATTGCAAGCACTTTACCACCACTTTCTGCGGACAGGACATACCAAAATCTTCTCCCAAGCTCTGTGTGTTTTGCATTAATTATATCTCTACATAGTTAATAAGTAATTGTGTGCCCTTTTCCGTTAGCTCAAGGTTGGTGAATGGGTGTGCGGGTGATGGTGTTTTTGTTTGTGAGAATGCGTGTTGTAGGTTTAGGTGTGCGGGTAACATTTTGGGTTCCGTGACTTGGTTGGTCAAATGATTGACGTGACAAGATACCCGTGGTCTCTTCCACGGGATCTACCTGGTATGTTTAAAAATATGTCAACAAGATAATGTTTTTGTTGACCTAACCCTGCTACTCTGCTTTTCTAATCATAAGTGGCGTTTTTAGTTTTTGTTAATCATTTTTTTTAAATATGTTAGATTCAGATTTGTTGTTATAATGATTTCGATTATTGTATTTTACTTATGTTGATTCAGATTTCTGTTATGATTAAGATTGTTAGTTTCTTATGTTAGTTTGTTGTTTTGGTTGTTTTTTTTTGTAGAGTTTGCTATTTCAATGGAAAAGTTTGATAAAAACAACTCAGATTGTGAACTAGTTTCTGAAAATGAGGTGGTTTCAAAGAAAAAGCAAAAACAGAAAAAAGAAGGAAAACCCCCGTGTCCACCTGCAACGGCAAGTGAAACTCACTCGGTACGTGTGTCAAAAAAAAGATCTATTTGGTGGAATCATTTTACAGATTGTGATACTCCTGATAGAGCCGAGTGTATATATTGTCATAGACAAATTGGTTGTGCGTCAAAAAGTGGGACCACTCCTTTAAAAAACCACATTACTTTATATTGCAAAGATTATCCTGCAAATAAAGATAAAAAACAAAAGCTACTTGATCTTGAGTCCAAAACTCGTGTTAGTGATGATGGTTCTGTTGAAACCATAACAGTTCCTAAGTTATGGGAGTTTAACCAAGAGTTGATTAGAAAAGCCTTAGTAAAAATGTTGATTCTTGACGAGTTGCCTTTTTCTTTTGTTGAGCGGGCGGGATTTCGGGAGATTTGTAAGGTTATTAATCCTCATTTTATTGTACCTTCACGTGCGACTGCAACAAGGGATTGTTATGGGTATTTTATTGAGGAAAGAAATCGATTAGTGAATGTTTTTAAAAATATGTCAACAAGAAAGTTCGTGCCTTGGTAAGGTATGTGAGATCTTCGCATGCTAGACTCCAAAAGTTTCTACTTTGTGTCGAAGAAGAGAAAATAGAAAGCAAAAGTTTAGTGTGTTTGGATGTTGAAACTCGTTGGAACTCCAATTATTTAATGCTAGAATCTGCTATTAAATTTAAGAAAGCATTTTCCAACTTACTTTTAAGAGATTTGAGTTGTGAGAAAGAGATTAAGAAGTGTGAGGGTGGTTTAATTCATGAGGATGATTGGATTGATGTTACTAGCTTGTTGCCTTTTTTGAAAATATTTTATGAAGCTACACTAAGATTTTCAGGTTCTCGCTATGTGACATCCAATGCATATGTGCATGAAATTTTTGGAATTGGCACTCTGATTGATGGTTACACCAAGCATGATGATCTCTCAATCCGTTCAATGGCGCTTCTAATGAAACAAAAGTACATGAAGTATTGGGGTGATGTACTTAAGCTCAATCAGTTTTTGTTTTTTGTCGTGGTTCTTGACCCAAGACGAAAATGGCAATATATTGAATGGCTTGTTACGGAAAAGTTTGTAGCTGCAAGTATCATCGATACTCTAAAGGTGAACTTGAAGGCTTTGTTTGAACATTATGAGAATTCCATGCCTAAACAAAAGAAAGATACTAAGGTGTCATCATCCGAAAGTTCTGAATCTGGTATGGCATGGAATGAGAATCAAACAACAATGGACATTGAAGAACTTATGTCCAAGCGGTTTGAAATGGCAATGGGAAGTTCGGAAACATCTATGAGAAAATCCGAGTTAGACAAATATCTTGGAGAAGATCGGGAACCTATGGACTCACGATTCGACATATTAAAATGGTGGAAAGTTCAACAATGTCGATATCCCATTCTTGCTAGGATGGCCCGAGATGTTCTTGCAATTTCTGTTTCTACGGTTGCCTCTGAATCGGCATTTAGCACCGGGGGACGTGTGCTTGATAGTTTTCGAACTTCCTTAACCCCAAGAATGGTAGAAGCATTGGTTTGTGCACAAGATTGGTTGCGTGCTTCTAACAGTCCGATAAATTTTGAAGATACAATTTTTGATATCGAGAAATTAGAAGAAGGTTAGACGAACTAGTAAGTTATTTAGTTTTTTATACATATGCATTTCTAATGTTTTTTTTTTGTTGTATCATAGAAATGAAGGAGTTAACATTGCAACAACCCACCATTATCATTGATGAAACGGTTGATGAAAGTCAAGAAACGGAGTCGACTTAAGGTATCTTTAACTAATATGTGTATTGCTATATATTGTGTATATATAATGTTATTGTGTATTTGGATAATCGCAGGTTTACAAGAGTTGGATAATGGATGTTTGCAAGTGCTTATGGCTGGATTTTTCATTTAAAATGTTTAAGTGTTCGTGAACTACTTTTGGAACTTATCTTTGTAATTTCGTAGTTGTTTTGTTTGTGGTTGTTTAAACTTAGTAGTTGGTAACTTGGTATGTTTTGAATGTTTATGTATGTTGGAGTTGGACATCTTTGAATGGTTGGAAACTTTTTGAATGTTTGGTTTAAACTTTAAACAGGTTGTTTTAGACTAAGCATAAAGGGAAGGTTTTTTTTTTTTTTTTTAAAGGTTCGGATCATCCGTTGGATGATCCGATCCGAATCCGAAATTTCGGATATCCGAAATTTCGGATTCGGATTCGGATCCCAAAATCGACTATCCGAAATTTCGGATTATCCGAAATTCGGATTATCCGATTTTGAACAGCCCTAATCTACCATGCCCACCCTTAAAAATTAAGAAAAATAATAATAAGGCGGTTAGTAATTTGAAAAAAAAAAAAAAAAAAAAAAAAAAAAAAAAAAAAAAAAAAAGCTATATCTTAAGTTTTAACCAAAACAACTACTTATTATAAAAAAATAATAATAATAAATTAATATCCGATAAGGACGTGAAGATTGAGTTATGTGTTATCTTCCCTTCCATAAATTCACACCCAAATCACTCAAAACCACTCATACTTTCCCCATCGTCACGGCCCAATCTCCACCATACTTTCTTCACATTATTATTATTATTTAACCCCATCATACCATCACCACTTCATCCTCAACCCTAACTCAATCAACACACCTCTCATCTCCTACATTCTTCCCAATTCTTCAAGAAAAAACAAAAACATAATTGTTGTCATCGTGTTATAAAGGGGGGTAAAACCCAGGATTATTAAGTTGTAGACATCACGGCTATATTCGGAAGCCTTCGTGGGTCAAGTTTACATGTCCGATCACAACGTGGGTTGGGTGTTGTAACTGCAATTGAAAGCAACCCTTCTACGCACGGTGGTCGTGGTGCTTTGCCTTCTGAAGGCGGTTGTCCTTCTGATCTTCTCTTTCTTGCTGGTGGTGGTTTTGGGTTTGTTTTTGTTGTAGGTTTGGTTTAGTTTGTGTTTTAGTGTTGTGGGTTTTTGTTGAGAATATTATATACGAAAGTACGTAGCTTGTAATTGAAGAAGAAGAAGATGATGTTGAGGATAAAGAGGGTTCCTACTGTTGTGTCTAATTACCAGAAGGATGACGTGGAACAAGGTGGTGGTGGTGGTGGTGGTGGTGGGTGTGGACGTAATTGCATGAGAGATTGTTGCCTACCAGGTTTTTTTTTTATATTACTTTACCTTTTCTTTTCGGTTATTATTATTTTTTTTTTTTTTAAATCTTATTATAGATTGTGTAGAGCTATACATTGGGGCGAAGCTTGGTTCGCCAATTTTTTTTGGGGGGGGGGGGGACTCAATTTTTTTCGGTCGGTGGTGGCAAATCGGCGGGGGCCGGACTCAACCCGAACTAAATTTAACTACGAAAATCGCAAATTTCCACTAATGCGCCAAAAAACAGGTTGGGGGGGGGGGGGGGCGCCCCTGGCCCTAAGAAAGCTTCGTCCTTGGCTATACAAACACAATATTCAGACACCAGCTTGTCATACTGCCCGTATGATAGTCATACGGGCAACATGGTATATATGGGAAAAATGGTCACATGGGTGGTAAAGTAGAGTGAAATAAAGCAAGGGCTTTGGGCCCCACTTAAGGCCTCAATTTTTTTTTAGAAAATTATATATTATATGTAGGTAATTTTGACTTTGAGACGGTTGATATTAAGGTTTATGATCTATAATTATGCATATCCAAAGATTATATATGAAAATTATGAATCACGTAATCTAAAACAATCTTTTTTAATTTTTATGAAAAGGGCCATGAATTTATTATCCGCTTTAGGCCTAAAATATTTTGTGCCGGATTTGATGGGTCATATATACTAGGGCTGAGATCGGTACCCAAAATACCGAAACAAAAGATAAGTAGAAACACAAACCGCATTCCGTAGAGACTTTGGTGGTATCGGTGCCGACAGTGCGAAAATCCCGAAACCGAAAACCATAAAATGAATACTAATTTCGATAAATACTCATCTGTATGATGTGATAGATGGGTTGTAGTTGGAATAAAATGCTCATCCATAGTATTTAGTATTTAGGGAAAAATCACACGGCCCGTATGATGTTTTGAGTTTTGACTAACAAAGAAATGACTGAAGTGATCACTAACAAACCCATACGACCCATATGATGTGATAAAATGCATTTTTGATGTAAACTGTATTTTTTATTTTTGTACTGATGAGGCTTGTTTTGATACAGGTGCAAAGCTACCTCTGTATGCTTTCCAAAAATCTGATAAGATTGAATCCAGTGACAAAAAGGATCCACCTTTTGCCTTTCTTGAATCTCTTCTCCTTGGAGAGGTAATATTTATGCAAAAGTTACTGTTTTACCGTTTCGGTGTTTGATTATTTCTTAAGCTAAGATTGCTTCTTATTTTTTGTATTTAAAGTGGGAGGATCGCGTCGAGAGGGGCCTGTTTCGCTATGATGTTACCGCCTGTTCTACTAAGGTAAATCTCAATTTCTTTACATTTCATGAACCTTTGATAACAGTACTGCGAAAACGTTTTAAATTTGTTGCATGTTAGTTACTAACTTGCTAATTAATATGTACATGAACAGGTGATTCCAGGAGATTATGGGTTTATCGCTCAGTTGAACGAGGGTCGCCACCTCAAAAAGCGTCCTACTGAGTTTCGAGTGGATAAAGTTCTTCAGCCGTTTGATGGAAGCAAGTTCAACTTCACGAAAGTCGGGCAGGAAGAGATTCTTTTTCAGTTTGAAGCAAGTAATGATGGTGCAGTCAAGTTCTATCCCAATGCTCCTGTTGATGTAGAAAGTTCTCCTAGTGTTGTTGCCATTAATGTAAGTTTTCTTGATCATATTATACATTAAAGTAGATTCATTGGTAAGCCACATGATGTAACCTGTTAAGTAACTATTTTGTCTTTTATAACTCAATAGGTTAGTCCAATTGAATATGGACATGTGCTTTTGATTCCTCGAATTCTTGAGTGTCTGCCTCAAAGAATTGACCATGAAAGCCTCTTGCTTGCGCTTTACATGGCGTCGGAAGCTGGGAATCCATACTTTCGTCTGGGATACAATAGCCTTGGTGCTTTCGCTACTATCAATCATCTTCATTTTCAGGTTCAAATCTATTGTCATCTCAATCTTTTGCATCAATACTGTTAAACATAGAGTCATAGATTGTCAAGCGCGTGTGTGTGATTTCTTGTTTAAACAACTTATCTGATTATCGCGTCTTTTAAAAGCTGCTGATAAGCGCTTTTGAGTGTTTAGATGAAAGTTATTTTCAGTAATAATTTGAGATTGCTTATTTCGAACTGATTATTACAAACTAGTTTATTTATCTGCTTGTGCTATAAGCTGTTCAAACAAGCAAGCGCAAACGCCCCCTTAAAATATAGGGATAGTTACATACTTCCATAGCCTTACAGTTATCTAAACAGTCAATTTATCTTTATCCTATACTTAATTTCAGGCTTATTATCTTGCTGTCCCCTTTCCAATTGAGAAAGCTCCCACTAGAAAGATTACTGACTTCAATGGCGGCGTTGTAATTTCTGAGATCCTCAAGTACCCTGTTAGAGGCCTTGTCTTTGAAGGTGGATATTCACTTGAAGATCTATCAAATGCTGTCGGTGATTCGTGCATTTGCCTTCAAGAAAACAATATACCTTATAATGTCCTTATTTCGGATTCTGGGACACGCGTGTTTCTCTTACCACAGGTATCCAACGCTTTGCATCCGTTTCTTATTAACGGGTCAATATTCTTTTTTTACAATTCAAATAAAAAGAATAGCAAAAGTATATTTTTATTGCATACAACCCATAGTTGTCAAAGCGCCTAGGCGCACTCAAGACGCATAGGCCGAGCTGGGAGCCTAGGCGCAAGGCGCATAAAAAACGAGCATTTTTTATAATTAGGCGCATAGTATAAAATACATATTTTTAGGGATTTTAGAGATGTTTTAGACTTGTTTAGGGCTACATTATGATGTTTTAAGGTTGTTTAGGACTTGTTGATAACTCATTTAGGATGCTTTAGAGGTTTAGCCAACTTTTAGCCTGAATTTGGCCGGAAATCAGCCTGAAAACAACCCCGATGGTGCGCCTGAGTGCCTAGGCGTACGCCTCACAAGGCGCAGCGCATTTGGTGCGCCTAGGCGCGCTTTTGAAAACTATGATACAATCTCTAATGTTCTATTGTCAATAATTTGGAAAACAGTGCTATGCTGAGAAACAAGCTCTAGGAGAAGTAAGTCCCGAGCTTCTAGACACCCAGGTGAACCCAGCGGTTTGGGAGATCAGCGGACACATGGTGTTGAAACGAAAAGAAGACTATGAAGGTGCTAGCGAGGATAACGCCTGGCGACTTCTTGCAGAGGTGTCACTCTCTGAGGCTCGGTTCCAAGAAGTTCAAGCCCTCATCTTTGAAGCCATATCATGTGTTGTTACTGAGAATGTGAGCTTGCCTGATGAAGATGAGCAAGATCTTGAAGATGTTGATGCCCTTAACAATGGATCTCATCAGAGAGCTATTGTTGCTGGAAAGCAAGAATGCCTAGTTCAACACTAGGGAGTACTTTATGTATTTTCCAACAATGCTGTTATGTCTTTAAGTTTATGTGTATCCTTAAATAAGCTACACATGGGCTAATATCTTGTTCAAGTATGGCTCATGTGTTGAATGGAGCTATGTTATGTATAACAGTTTTCTTATTGTGCAAAAAATTTGATGTTTGATGCTTTATTTAGTTATGACTTGTGAGTTGCTACAGCACAAATTTCATAAGAGTTACTGCACCATATCTTGTGTCAGTGGTTCGAATCCACTTCTAACCGGGTCAAGGGTCTATGGTAGTATGGTACACCCGGAATAAGTAGTTATACTTATTTATGTGAAATTGGTAGAGTGATAGTTTAAACGAAAATGTAATAAACTTGATCACACCTATGATAATTGTGTGTATCTGGATTTTTTTATAACTTAAAAATCAAAGGAATTATAAAATAAAATTTTAATGATTTTAATAATTGTACTTCTAAGGGGTGTGTGGGGAGGGGGGGGGGGGGGGGGGTGTGGAAAAGCTCACCACCCCGTGGCTAGCATGTACAATGGCGTGAGACATATTCAGTGGAGATTTCCACCAGCGTGGGGCAATAATGGAAGGTGACGTGGAGCGTTTTGATTTGTGGACGATTCCGATCCTCCCCAACGGTTCTTTTTTAAATACTTTAAAATCATTAAATTTTACCCCTATATACACACACACACACAATACATCTTTCAATTTTATTACCTCACACCACACTCTTCTAAACCAAATCGTTTACCATTTTATAATCAACACCATGTCGATACCGTGGACCAAAGAAGAAGAATTATCCTTAACGTTGGGCTGGTTAAACCTGCACGAGAATACTAGAGTTTCTAGCACATTTCGTTCAATACATTTTGGGGTAAAATGTTAGCCAAATTCCGGGTTTTTGTTAGCGGGAAAATAAACCGCAATAGTGATCCACTACACCACAAGTGGTTAGACATCGAATCAAAGTGTGAAATCTTTAAACTGATGTTTAAGGCAAACATAGATGAAGAGCTACCCGAATCCGTCCGAAGAAGCTGCCATCAAAGTGACTCAAGTCGACCACACTTTTGAGTTCAGCGAGAAGTTTAAGTATCCTTTATCGTGGCAAATATTACGCTCTAATTATATCTAAATTATATCTAGATTGTACCTAATGATATCTACCACTCTCAAACTAATTAAACCCTAACCCAGTTAGTTTTTTAAGATGAGAGAGGCTAATGTACAAAGTTTCTTAACGTACAAAGTGTAAGAAACATTCTCAGCCATTAGATTTAGGCGGTGGCAAGATGGTAATTAACAATCCTAATCATATTTGGGTTAATCTAACCAAGGGTAAATTAGGAAAAACACGTTTAAATTTCTGTGAAATCATAACAACAGACATAATCGATGCAAAAATTTTCAACGATTGAACCTGATTTTTCATCGTTTTCAACTCGATTAAACGTTCAGAATGATTAAACAATCAAAAACATTCGATTACAAACAAAATCAAAATGTATTTGCAGAAATAGAAAAAAACAGAGTATGAAAATTCAATTGATAAAATTAGTAGAATCATATTCAAAAATCACCATCAATGCATGTATTATTCACGGAAACGAACGATGTTGATAATAGAAGAAGAATTAAAGAAATAAATGGCTTTCAAAAAGTTTCAGACGCGAAGATCAGAAACTGTTAAACAGAAAATCATAAAACGCATTTGGTTTTATATAAAACGCATTTGGTTTTTTGTAAAACGCATTTGATTTTTTTATAAAACGCATTTGGTTTTTTAAACACTATTTAAACTGGTTTTTACAAAAACGCACTTGGTTTTTTTATAAAACGCACTTGGTTTTTGTAAAACGCACTTGGTTTTTGTAAAACGCACTTGGTTTTTGTAAAACGCACTTGGTTTTGTAAAACGCATTTGGTTTTTTGTAAAACGCACTTGTATTTTGTAAAACGCATTTGGTTTTGTAAAAAGCATTTAGTATAAATAAAAACTCACATTTTTCTCACTTTTCCCCCTATTTTACTCTGTTTTCCTCAAACAAACAAAACAACTATATTCACACACACTTAAGGTAATGTTTTTATAGATTGATTGTTTTTTTCTTTTTTTTCTTCTTTAACCTTTGTTTTGTGATTAGCCAGAGACACAGAGATGTTGGCTTCTTGGTTGTCTTGATAGAGGAAGTGACTAGATCTGAGCCACGATTGAGGTCGGGTTGAAGGCGAACAACGTGAAGGGTTTTGAAGGCGAACAACGTGAAGGGTTTTGAAGGCGTCGGAGGTTAGAGGAGAGAGGGATCGGTGAGGCTTTGGTCCGGCGGTTGGGTGGTGGTGGTGGTGGTGGTTAATGAACGATTAAAAAATGATATGAAGGATCATTACCTTTTTCCCCTTTTAAATCAAACTGGATTGGTTAGGATTGGGTTAGTTAGAGTTAACTAGAGTTTACACGTGTCAGACTGTGGTGGCTGCTTACACTTTGTAGGTTAAGGATACTTTGTATCCTATACTTTCTCTAATAATATTAAATATTCCCTTTCATCTCTTTAAACCCTACTTGTCTTCATAATCAAGATGTCAGACAACATACCGTACGATATCCATGCAAAAATCATCAACTTGCTTCCTGTCAAATCACTGATTCGATTCCGATCGGTCTCCAAAGCATGGAAGTCTCTCATCGACGACTCTCGTTTCATAACTCATTATAAAGGCCAACACCAACACCTACTTGTAAGATATTATGATCCACTTGATTAGAGTTAAATGCCAATTTAGTCACTGAGGTTTGTTAAAAATTGCCACTTTCATCCAAATCTTTTTTTTTTGAAACCACAGGGACTAAATTGCCACTTTCATCCAAGATTTAGTCACTGAGGTTTGTTAAAAATTGCCACTTTCATCCAAATCTTTTTTTTTTGAAACCACAGGGACTAAATTGACAAAAAAAAAAGATTTGGATGAAAGTGGCAATTTTTAACAAACCTCAGTGACTAAATTGGCATTTAACTCTAATCAAGTGGATCATAATATCTTACAAGTAGGTGTTGGTGTTGGCCTTTATAATGAGTTATGAAACGAGAGTCGTCGATGAGAGACTTCCATGCTTTGGAGACCGATCGGAATCGAATCAGTGATTTGACAGGAAGCAAGTTGATGATTTTTGCATGGATATCGTACGGTATGTTGTCTGACATCTTGATTATGAAGACAAGTAGGGTTTAAAGAGATGAAAGGGAATATTTAATATTATTAGAGAAAGTATAGGATACAAAGTATCCTTAACCTACAAAGTGTAAGCAGCCACCACAGTCTGACACGTGTAAACTCTAGTTAACTCTAACTAACCCAATCCTAACCAATCCAGTTTGATTTAAAAGGGGAAAAAGGTAATGATCCTTCATATCATTTTTTAATCGTTCATTAACCACCACCACCACCACCACCCAACCGCCGGACCAAAGCCTCACCGATCCCTCTCTCCTCTAACCTCCGACGCCTTCAAAACCCTTCACGTTGTTCGCCTTCAAAACCCTTCACGTTGTTCGCCTTCAACCCGACCTCAATCGTGGCTCAGATCTAGTCACTTCCTCTATCAAGACAACCAAGAAGCCAACATCTCTGTGTCTCTGGCTAATCACAAAACAAAGGTTAAAGAAGAAAAAAAAGAAAAAAACAATCAATCTATAAAAACATTACCTTAAGTGTGTGTGAATATAGTTGTTTTGTTTGTTTGAGGAAAACAGAGTAAAATAGGGGGAAAAGTGAGAAAAATGTGAGTTTTTATTTATACTAAATGCTTTTTACAAAACCAAATGCGTTTTACAAAATACAAGTGCGTTTTACAAAAAAACCAAATGCGTTTTACAAAACCAAGTGCGTTTTACAAAAACCAAGTGCGTTTTACAAAAACCAAGTGCGTTTTACAAAAACCAAGTGCGTTTTATAAAAAAACCAAGTGCGTTTTTGTAAAAACCAGTTTAAATAGTGTTTAAAAAACCAAATGCGTTTTATAAAAAAATCAAATGCGTTTTACAAAAAACCAAATGCGTTTTATATAAAACCAAATGCGTTTTATGATTTTCTGTTTAACAGTTTCTGATCTTCGCGTCTGAAACTTTTTGAAAGCCATTTATTTCTTTAATTCTTCTTCTATTATCAACATCGTTCGTTTCCGTGAATAATACATGCATTGATGGTGATTTTTGAATATGATTCTACTAATTTTATCAATTGAATTTTCATACTCTGTTTTTTTCTATTTCTGCAAATACATTTTGATTTTGTTTGTAATCGAATGTTTTTGATTGTTTAATCATTCTGAACGTTTAATCGAGTTGAAAACGATGAAAAATCAGGTTCAATCGTTGAAAATTTTTGCATCGATTATGTCTGTTGTTATGATTTCACAGAAATTTAAACGTGTTTTTCCTAATTTACCCTTGGTTAGATTAACCCAAATATGATTAGGATTGTTAATTACCATCTTGCCACCGCCTAAATCTAATGGCTGAGAAT